>CM024765.1:34244559-34277720 GCA_014218235.1 Colocasia esculenta | reverse complement strand
CACTAAAATGATAAAATCGATGTTTAATGAATATACATCGATTTCAGTTTAAGTGCCAAATTTAATAAGCGCTACAACGATTTTGTTTTAATTGATTTTTTAAAGTGCTACAACGACTTCGCTAAGTGGCCATACGATTTGTTAAGAAATCGATCTCAGAACGACTTCGCTAAGTGGCCATAACGATTTGTTAAGAAATCGATCTCAGAACGATTCCTTTTATAGCCACAACGATTTGCCCTCATATCGATTTCGTTCTCATAACGATTTGATAAGTTTCACATTGATTTGGGTCTCGTAACGATTTCATAAGTGATCACATCGACTTGGGTCTCATAACGATTTCATAAGTGATCACATCGATTTCTTCAGGTGATCACAACGATTTCCTTGCATAACTATTTGATAAGTAAGCACAACGATTTGTTCTCACAACGATTTTTTTAGACTGTAACGATTCTTAAGTGAACGCATCGACTTGCCTTCACAACGATTTGTTAAGAAATCGTTCCATAACGATTTCTTAAGTGATCATAACGATTCTCTAATGATCATAACGACTTGTCTTTCACATCGATTTGTTCATAAACTTGCAACGATTTACTTGTAAATGAACAACGATTGTATAAGTCATATTCACATAGATTTCTCTTGAATATTTTGAAAGTGTTTTTGGCGCTCATTGAAAAGTCAAATATTGTTTGACAGAAAAAGCTGCATGCATAACTTGTCGAAAAAGATATGACCTACTATTTTCAGTATGTTAGCAGAAGCGTACAGTACTATACATCGTTTATCATAAACACTCTTTTATGCTAACACTTTCTTCTATGTGTACAGACCTCGAAGACCATCAGAGTCTGATTAAGACAAATGAAGAGGAGATGAGCAACGGCTAGAACTCCAACGGATCTCTTCAACGGATCCATTCAAATTGCTCATATAAAAGAAGAAGCTTAGCTGAAGAAAAGTAGGAGCCTTCCTGAAAATCCTTCAAGGAGTGTACAACTGTGAGAAGAACCTTCACGCCACAAACACTCAGATAAAGAGAGAAGAGCTCGAGCCAAACATCTACATAAGCTTTCAAAGCAGAAGTCTTCATCGCCTTCAAGCCTTCTTCTATTCCATTGTCCTGTGCTCATTGTAATCTTGGGGGAGAGTCTGTGACTGTGAGCTAAGTCCTGACTGTTCATCTTGTAATAGCTCTCAGTCTGATCTTCTTTTCTAAGAAAGATTTCTGTCAAGCCTGTAGGACTGTATACAGTGTGTAACCTAGCTAGAGGTTAGTGTCTAGCAGAACCTTGTTGGGGTTTGTACCAACAGGACCAAGCTGGGGGTTTAAGTCTAGCAGAACCGCACTGGGGTTTGTTCCAGGTGGTTTACTTCTGAACCTGTAAAAGAAGTAGGTTTGCTTCTGAGCATAGAAAATAAGTGGGCTGCCTTCTTGCCCGGGAAAGAGAAGAAGACCTGGTGGGGTATCCAGGGTGTTGTAGTGTCCTTGAAGGGGACTGTACCTTCGGTTAGTGAAATCCAAGAGTTTGCTTGGGGACTGGACGTAGGACTTCCATGTGGGAAGGGCCGAACAGGATAAATCTCCTGTGTCCTTTTGTGTGATTGTTCTTTGCTTCCGCACTGCCACTCTTCATCACACTAACACTAAAAAACTTTAAGTGTTCACGTTTTGATTTCAGATTGCAGAAAAAACCTATTCACCCCCCCCTCTAGGTTACCTTGCTGCCGGACATAAAGGGCCAACATTTTCCCCCGCACTGAGACTGCAGAGAATGTATATGCCATCAAGATAGCTCAAATATGAGATGGCATGCGGAAAGAATACGTCGTGAAGATAATGTAATCAGTCATCCTGCAGATGCCGAAGCTTGGAGTCACTTCAACCGTGCTTACCCTAGTTTCTCAAAAGAGTCGCATAATGTGAGGCTAGGTTTATGTACTGATGGTTCAATCCATTTGGAGGTTCAGTGACTTCTTACTCCAGCTGGCCAGGTTTCGTGACACCATACAACCTTCCTCCGAACATGTGCATGAAACGGAGCATTTATTTCTATCATATTGATCCCTGGTCCAAAAAAGTCCTGGAAAAAAACTAGACATATATCTCAGGCTGTTGATTGATGAGTTGAAATTGTTATGGACCGATGCGGTTACTACCTATGATGCATCCAGAAAGCAAAATTTCACTATGAAGGCTGTATTGATGTGGACGATAAGTGATTTCCTGCATATGGAATTTATCTGGCTGGAGCACCATGGAAAACTAGCATGTCCTTACTGTATGAACAGTACCAAATCATTTGTACTTAAGCGTGGTGGGAAGTCATGTTGGTTTGATTGTCATCGATGATTTTTACAAGAGACCATCATTTTAGAAGGCAAAAAGATGCATCCTGAAGAACAAAATTGAATGGAAGAAGCTAATTTGAACGGTTGTCTGGTCCACATTAGCGGCAAGGGTACAGAACTTACCAGATATAGCATAATTGTCGAGCAGCAAAAGACAACTCCCTGGATTGGGAAGGATCACAACTGGGTCAAAAAAAGTATCTTCTGGGAATTGCCTTATTGGTCAACTCTTCTTATACGACATACCTCGACATCATGCATGTTGAGAGAATGTCTTTGATAATGTGTTCAACACCATCATGGACATAAAAGGCAAAACAAAGGACAATGAAAGCTCGTTTAGACTTGAAAATATATTGTAAATGTCCAGAATTGGAACTTCTTGATAGAAATGGTACAACAGTTAAACCGAAAGCAATTTATGCCTTTGGAGGTGCACAGATTAAAGAAGCTTGCTTTGGCTTAAACAATTGAGATTTCCAAATGGCTATGTGTCCAACATTGCTCGTTGCGTCAATACAAATGAGGAAAAAATATATGGAATGAAAGTCATGACTGTCATGTGTTTATGTCAAGGTTGCTACCTATTGTATTTCGTGATATGTTGCCGAAGTCGATATGGGGAGCAGTGACTGAGTTAAGTCAGTTTTTCAAGATTTTATGTGCATCATAGCTCAGGTATGAAGATGTGGAAACTATTGAACAGAATGTGATCACGACAGTTTGTAGATTGGAAAAGATATTTCCACCCGCATTCTTCGATTCGATGGAGCACCTGCTTATACACCTACTATACGAGGCTAAAGTAGGAGGGCCAGTACAATTTAGATGGATGTATCCATTTGAGAGGTAATTTGTATTTTTTTTCTCCTTATAATTCTATCTCCTGTGATGTGTTTTTCATTATCCTATGAATGTTCTGGTAGGTGGTTTAGTTCTCATGTGTTTAAATGTTTTTGATGATGTGAATTCAATGGATGTGCAATTGATGTTTGTAAAATGCCAAATTTGATAAAGACATGAATACCACATGCAAGTGCAAATATGATCACCTATGTATTCATGTATCTCACTTAGAATGTCTTTTATGTAGGTGTGAATGTATGCAAGCAAGCACTCAATGTCAAGTGCAAAAGACTTTGTAAAAGCCTTCAAGTACACACCTGTTGGCAGCCAAGAAGAAGCCTGTCGACAGATATACCATCCAGAACAAAACAAGCTACTGGAAGCTCAATTTGGACAGTGGCTGTCGACAGCTGAAGCCCACTTGTCGACAGATGCAGATGGCCTGTCGATAGCAGCAAATCGCCTGTCGATAGATCTAGTTTTCCAGCACAACCATGATTCTGGAAACCAAAATTGAGCAGTAGCTGTCGACAGCTATGGAGTGCCTGTCGACAGATGAAGAGAAAGTCAGATCTGATGGTCAAGATATGATCTATATTTGGGTGATCCCTTTAAGCATGACTCTTCATGTTTGGACACCCATATAAAAGGTCATATGAAGCTATTTTCGTACAGAGAAGCCACCATACCAAAACCCTAAGTAAAACCCAAGAGAGAAAGCTTCTCTGTGCAGCTCTGCTTCAACCTTCCGTCCAGAGAAAAGAAGATTCATCTTCTGAAACGGAGTTGAAGTTGGTTGGTCTGTGTTCAAGCTTCTCCGTCATCTGAGAGTCATCAAGTTGAAGCTTGGAGTTCTTCTGGACGACCAGTGACAATAGTCTTCATCTGGACTTGTTTCTTCATCTCAGAACTCTTGTCCTTTCATATCTTTCACATATTTGTGTGTGTGGTTGTGACTCAAGCGACCCTGGGCTTGATTCACGTGTGGCGTGTTGTCTTGATTGCGTGTTTGCATCAGACAACGTGTGTGTGTGAGTTGTAGAGTTGAACTCACTCTAAAGCAGTTGTTTCTGCGTGTGTGTGTGGACGGTGGATGTAGGATACACAAGTTGTGTACTCCGAACCACCTTAAATCTTTGTGTCCTGTGGTTTGAACGTCTTCACGATAGAAGTTTGGTAGGCGTGTTGATTACTCACACGCTAGATAGATTGTTTGTTGTTCTACTCACAATTAGCACACACATCGTAGTCCAAATTCCATACAAATCTGTTTGAGATTTCAACAAGTCAGTGTTATCAATAAAAGAAAGGTCACAGTGATTTTTAATTGGTAGTAATCTATTCAACCACCATTCTAGATTACTATCTTAGGTGATTCCGCCACCTTTCAATTGGTATCAGAGCGAGGTTTCTCTAATTTACTGCCTTAAAGCTTTGATCTCATGATCAGGAGAATTCGATCTCATGGAAATCAATAGGGGATTTATGGCCGAAGGGCACTTAGTGTCCAGGCCTCCTTTCTTTGATGGCACTGATTATACTTATTGGAAAAACCGTATGCAAGTCTTTCTCAGAGCTCAAGACTTTGAGCTGTGGAAAATCGTCAGCAAAGGGCCTTATGAGCTGCCCGCTGACGAGGACACTTGGACAAAGGAACAAATCCGCAAAGGAACCCTCAATTGGAGCACGTTGAACACAATGTAGTGCGCCGTCCATCTAAAGGAATTCTCAAGAGTCTCCACATGTAAGTCAGCAAAAGAGATGTGGGACAAATTGGAGCTCATATACGAAGGTACGTCTGAAGTAAGAGAAACCAAGGCTAGCATGCTTATATCTGAATACGAAATGTTTAAGATGAACAATGAAGAAACAATTTCAGATATGTTTGCTATATTCACGCTAATAATCAATGGGTGAAAGGCCTTAAGAAAGAGTACTCAGAAAGTGACTTATTTAGGAGATACTTCGGTCTCTTCCATCTTCTTGGCATACTAAGGCCGTTGTCATTGAGGACTCTAAAAACCTTTCAATAATGAAATTAGATGAGTTAATTGGATCCTTGATGACCTATGAAATAAACATAAAAGGAAAAGAAACTGAAGAAAATCCTAGGTAATCAATTACTCTAAAAGCCCTCAACAAAAATTCCTCAAGCTCCAAGAAAGAGATCCAACAGGAAAGTGATGAAAATGGAACGTCTAGTGATAGTGAGAACGATGAAATGGCCATGCTCACTAGACAGTTCAAGAAATTCCTTAAGTTCAAAAGGAAAGGATCAGGTAACTCCAAATCTTTTCTAAGAAAGATTTTTCAAATAAGTTTGACTCAAACAAAAAATTTGACGTTATGTGTGCTACGAGTGTAAGAAACAGGGCACATGAGAGGTGAATGCCAGAGCTCAGAAAAAGTAGAAGAAGAACAAGTTCACCTTCAAGAAAGCCAAAGTCATGATGGCGACGTGGAGTGATAAAGATGAGGATGACAACGCTTATGGAAGTTCTAAAGATGAAGAGATTCAGTGCTTAATGGCAAGGAGTGAAGACTCCAACGAGGTAAACTCTCCTTTGAAGCTATACTGATGATGAATGGGAAGAGGCATACACTATGTTGTTTCAAAAATTTTGTGAATTGAAGTCCGAAAATAAAGCACTGAAGAAGAAAATCACTTCACTTGTTGATAGCACATCTAATGATGAAGAGATTGCAATCCTAAATAAAGAAATTGAAATGATCAAAATTGAACAGGACCATCATCATGAGGAAATGAATTGCTTAAAGGAAAAATTGCATAAAAATGAAAAAGAAAAACAAGCCTTAAGCAAATCAGTTGAAACTCTCCAACTTGAGAATACAGAGATTCAGAAAAAGATGGAAAATTTTGAAAAGGATCTAAAATAAAAATCTGAAGATCTTTTAAAATTTGTAAAAGGAAAACAAAATCTTGATGCTGTTTTGGGAATAAATACACATGTTGCAAAGCATGGGCTTGGGTATCAACCAGTAAAACAAAAGAAACTTGTGATAAATTAATCACTTCCTTTGTTGATTGTAGTCCAAGCACTAGTAAACAAGTCCCACCCAAGAGCAAGAAAGCTCAAGCCAAGGGTAAGCAACAGTGGAGAAAGATGGAGGCCAAGTTGTCTTTGGACGTAACAATAAAGGACAAATCATTGGCACAGGTAAGGTAGGTAAGAATCCCTCTAACTCAATAGGCAACGTGTTGTTGGTTGATCGTCTTAATCACATTTGCTTAGCATAAGCCAACTATGTGATAAAGGCCATAAACTAATCTTTGAATTAAATGCATGCAAAATTGTTGATAAAGAAACAGGAAGTCTCAAGTTTTCTGGAAAAGGGGTGAATAACATCTATTTAGTTGATTAGATGAACCAGAAAACAAAAATTTGTGTCTTGTTGCCAGTAAACAGGATGACTTGACTTTGTGGCATCGTAGGCTTGGCCATATGAGCTACAATGTTTTGCACAAGATCATGAGGATGAAATTGGTAAGTGGAATTCCTGAAATTTCTTTAATAAAAATGAAATTTTTTGTGATGCATGTGCACAGGAAAAACAAAGCAGAAAGTCTTTCAAATCAAAAACACTGGTAATCACTTCAAAACCCTATGAATTGTTGCACATGGACCTTTTTGGACCCACTAGAACATTAAGTCTCAATGGCAAACGTTTTGGATTTGTCATTGTGGATGATTTTTCTAGGTTCACTTGGGTCAAATTCTTAGCTCACAAAAATGAAGCACTAAAAGTTTTTGAAGAGTTCTTTAATAAGGTTGAGCATGGGAGCACAAACAAAGTATGCTCAATCCGCACTGATCATAGGGGAGAGTTTGACAATAACTATTTTTATGATTTTTGTAGGAACCAAGGGATAGATCACAGGTTTTCCTCCCTAAGGACACCAGAACAAAATGGAGTAGTGGAAAGAAAAAATAGGACCTTGGTGGAAATGGCTCGTACTCTTCTGGTTGAAAGCCAACTCACAAGAATCTTTTGGGCAGAAGCAGTGAATACCTCATGTTATATCCTTAATAGAGTCATGGTAAGACCTGTGATGAAGAAAACTCCCTATGAACTCTTAAAAGGTAAGAAACCCAATATTGGGTATTTCAGGATCTTTGGCTCCAAGGTCTTCATTCATACAATGATAAAGTTGATTTAGATAAATTTGAAGCCAAAAGTGATCCAAGTATTTTTCTAGGATATCAGAACACTTTAGAGCATATAGAGTGTTTAACAATAAGAATAAAACTGTGGAAGAAACTCCACATATTGTTTTTGATGAGTATCATGCAAAGGATAATTGTTCAAATTTTCGCAGGTATGATGATGAAGATGAAGAAATAATACTTGGGAAACAACATGAGAAAACTGAAGAAAATCCTCAAGTAGAAACAAAAACTAACAATGCATATTTTTGCAGATACGATGATGATGATGAGATAGTAAATTTCAGAAAACAAGTTGATGAACCTGAAGAAACTCCTAAGGAAGAAATTCCTCAAGAAGAGACTCCTCAAGAAGAAAGTCCTCTGGAACACCCTCCTCAAGAACAAATTCCACAAGATCAACATCCTCAAGATCAAGACCAACCAGGTCCTTCAACAATAAGAATGTTAGGTACTCAAAAGATCACCCACTTGAAAATGTAATTGGAAATGTAAATGATACAGTTCAAACTAGGTCTAAGGTTAGACACATTATTGAACAAGATCATTTAGCTTTTGTCTCTTAAGTGGAACTTAAAAATGTTGAAGAGGCACTAAACGAAAATTCTTGGATAGATGCTATGCATGAGGAACTTAGACAATTTGAAAGAAATAATGTGTGAAGTTTAGTTCCTAGAACCCCTGAAATTTCTGTCAATAGGACAAGGTGGGTATTAGGAATAAGCTAAATGAAGTGGGTAAAGTGGTGAGAAACAAAGCTAGATTGGTAGCAAAAGGACGTAATCAAAAATTTGGGATAGATTTTGAAGAATCTTTGCACCTGTAGCTAGGCTTGAGGCAGTTAGAATTTTGTAGGCATATGCATACTCAAATAAATTCAAAAATTTTCAAATGGATGTTAAAATGCTTTCTTGAATGGCTACATCAAAGAAGAAGTCTATGTTTCTCAACCACCTGGATTTGAGGATAATGATAGGCCTAACCGTGTCTATAAGTTGCACAAAGCTCATTATGGTTGAAACAGGCACCCCAAGCGTGGTATGACAGGTTAAGCAAATCTTGGTGAGTAAACACTGATCAAGAGGTAAAGTGGACCAAACTCTCTTCACTAAATGTGTTCGCAATCATATCATTGTTCTTAAAGTCTATGTGGACGACATCATCTTTGGTTCCACCAACCCCTCACTCTGTGAAGAATTTTCAAAACATATGCACAGTGAATTTGAGATGAGTCTAATGGGGGAGCTTTAATTCTTTCTTGGCTTGCAGGTTAAACAGTATGAAGATGGCTTCTTTGTCAATGAAGAAAAATATGTCAAGGAGCTACTGACAAGATTTCAGTTCGAACAAGCCATGCCTGCCTTAACACCAATGAGCACAAGCATTAAACTGGAAAATGATGAGAAAGGTAAAACGGTAGATGCAAAGCAATCAGAGATATGATGGTTCACTCATCTACCTTACTGCAAGTAGACCAGATATTCAATTTAGTGTTGCCTTTGTGCTAGATATCAATCTAGTCCAAAGGAAACCTATTTTGTTGCAGTGAAAAGGAATTTCAGATATCTCTTAGGTATGTATGATTTGGGTCTCTGGTATCCAGCAGGTAGCACCTTTGAATTGTTCTCATACTCTGATGCTGATTATGCTGGGTGTAAACTTAATAGAAAAAGCACTAGTGGGTATTGTTAATTCCTTGGTGGTTGCATGGTTTCGTGGGCATCGAAGAAGCAACACTCAGTTGCACTCTCCACTGCAGAGCTATAATATGTTGCTGCAGGAGTTGTGCGGCTCAGGTGTTGTGGATTAAAAGTCAGTTGTGTGACTACAACATTGACATTGGATGCACACCTATCTTATGTGACAATACTAGTGCTATCAATCTTTCCAAAAACCCAATTAAACACTCAAGGACAAAACACATAGAGATTAGGCATCACTTTTTGAGAGATGAGGTAGCCAATAAAACCTTGTACTTGACTTTATTCCCACTGAAAAACAACTGGCCGATATCTTTACAAAACCATTGTCTGAGGATAGGTTCACAATATTGAGAAGAGAATTGGGCTTGTGCAAAATGCAATGAGACCAATGCCCAATTATGAGGTAAATGGTCTTTGTGTATAGTGACTATGATGTATATAAAATGGTAACATGTGGAAGAACAAGTCATGCTTGTTCGGAAACTATCATTATGCGTGAGGACACATCTCCGCCAAGTATCCATAGTCTTCTTATACATGAACGTCATTCACATCACAATAAGGTATTTGGTTCTTTATGTTTGTCATACGCATCTTCTTAAAAAGAATGAATTTTTGATGCTCACATGGTTATGGATGTTGTGTTGTGTGCAAATGCTTGATATGCTTGATTGATTTGCTTGTATGATGAGTCATCTCATGCATACACTATGGGGGAGTAAGGTAAGGCTAGGTGAGTGAAATTGGTAAGGGATACTTCTTATATTCCATGTGTCTTTATCCCTCATTCATATTGTTGCAAATCTCTCACAATTCAAGCCATAACACTGGTTTTCTAGGTACCTGTCGACAGCCCCACTCATAGCTGTCGACAGACAAGCCTTCCCAGAACCTACATCTTACTGGGATTCAGTACCTATCTACAAGCAACTTATTGCTATCGACAGATACATCTTATGTGTCAATTCTTCTTCTTTTCTAATCTTTCATCATGAGTATGTTCACAATCTTTGTACAAGGGGAGAATAGGGACTTAATGTTCATTACAACCTATCATACTCACGTAGTATCCAATACATTGATTTAATCACAATGATTTTGAAATAATATTTTGTGTTGGGTCTAGGTTGTGTCATCCAAAAAATATTGAGCAAATCAAATGGACTTCAATTATTCATTTGAATAACTCCCTTGTAGGTGATCATGTCTCTCAAATGGTTTGACAAGTAAGACGGTTATTGATCTCAATGTTTTACTTTAGCCTTTGACCTTAAAGAACCATTGACCTTGATTGTTAAAAAAAATAAAAAATAAAAAATAAAACAAAAATAAAAAAGGGGGCAAATCTATCTCTTTCAAAACTCAAAAGATTCAATTTATATGAAATGGGTCAAGGCAGAGCAATGTTGAGTATCACTGGGCATCATAAATGTATGTCTTCGCGTCAAAAAGTTTATTCATTATCTATATAATGGTATGATGGTCACTAACACTGGGTAACTGGGGGTACGGGCATCCCACATGTCTACCTTCACGCAAAAAGGTGCAAGTGATCCTAATTACCACATTCCCCATTGCTCAAAATTAAAAAAAAAAAATTAACCTCTAGTATCTTAACTTAAGGGAAACGAGTTGTCTATTGTCAATGGGTCATGTAGACGTTGTCTTCATTCACCAACTGAACATCACCAATAAGATATATGATTTTCTTCCATGGTTTTATTCAACGGGGTTAACTTTATTTCATTTGCTTTTGAACAAAGTTTTCTAAATACCCTAACTTAAGATTCCTGAAGTATTATCTCTTAACCATTGTGGATTTTTTTTTTTGTGTTTTCATACTCATGGCTATGATACTTTGTAATGAGTATACAACCTATTCTCAACCCTCAACTCATAAGTGCATGCTCATTTCCATCAAAATTCCTCAAAAATACAGTTCTGGCTCAAAAAACTACTTAGCAACTGTCGACAGCTGCCTTCCTGGCTGTCGACAGCCGGCGGCCTGGGCGGTTGAAAAGCCCAACCGGCGCGACCTTTGGCCAGATTTTGTGGGCCCCTTTCCTTTCAAACTTCTTCCAAACTTATTTAAAAGGGCACCCACGTCTCTTTCCCCCTTCCACCTCTTCCAAAAGGCCTTTCTTCCCTCTCTCAACCCTACCCTCCTCTATCCAGGGCGACCACCCCAGATACTGCCCCTTCTGGTTTTTCTTCCATCTCCTGTCTTCTTCCTCTCCTCAGTGCTTCTCACCCCTCCGACCTAACCTTCTCCATGGCTCCCAAGGGAAAACGACTGGTGTCTCATCGGCATCCCACTTCTTTTGCAGTTGGCAAAGGGTCCGGAGCTCCTGTCGAGCGCCGAAGCAAGCACCCGGACGACCGGCTACCGGAGCTCATTGTCTCTCCCAACCGCCAAACTTCTAAGGTCCAGAGCTCCTTCACCAAGTTTGTCCAGCCACGGTTTGTGGATTTTGAGTCCCTGGAGGACATGTTCCCCGGTCTTCAGCCACTGTTCGACACCTAGGGTTGGACGGCCTTTGTACTCCCACAAGCAGTACTCCCCAGTCGCTGTGACGGAGTTTTAGAACAACCTGGAGTGCCTGTTCAAGGTGATGAGCTTTACACCACAATAAAGGGTACCACTTTTCAAATCTCTCCAAACCTTCTTTGCCGTGCATTTCAAATTCCAAACTCAGGGGCCATATCCTTGTCAATCGTCCTTCTGCCTCTGACATCTACACCCTCATCACTCACCAGATCTATCATCCTAGTGTCGATCACTTGAAGCTAAATGCAAACTCCTTCCCTCCACTGAATCGTCTCATTCATCACATTTTCACCACTTTGGTCGTTCCTAAGGACGGAAGCAGGGAACTCATCACTACAGTCCATAAGTCTCTCTTCTACTATTTCCTTAGGACTGAGCAAATTAATCTCCCTCTCCTTATGGTTGACCTCATGAAACAGTGCTTTACCAATTCCAAGCGGTCTATACCATATGCCTGCCCTATCACATCTCTCATTTCCTTCATTGGCATTCCCATCTTTGATTCTGAGTGTAAAACTCTCTCAACCCGCAACTCCTTTGATCTCACTGCGGTACATAGGATGGGCTACAAACTTATAGATGGGAGAGTCACAAGGACTCTCAAAGGTCAGACGTCGGAGGTTGCCCAAGAGTCTGATATAGATGCTGAAGATGATGGCGATGATGAAGACTCCCCAACAGAGCCAATGGATGCTCAGGGAGAAGATGAAGATGCTGCTGATGACCAAGCACCACAGGGTCCAGCACCATCTCTTAGAGATTTATGCTGGTCAAATGGCCCAACTGTAGCACCAACTCACTATGGGCTTTGACATCTCAATGCTCGTCTTGATCATGTTGATACAAGGATGGATGTATTGGCGATACTCATGTGCAAATTCAGCACCGGCTTACAAGGCTCTCTACAGAGTTTCATGAGTTTCGTCATCCCCTTGCTCCAGGGAATGACGATGTCTAGAGAGTGTAGGATTCAGTTTGGGAATTGTAGTTTTTATCTTCACTAGGTTTGGGTCATGAGTCTGATGTCTTAGCTTTGAGTTTGTTAGTTTGCTATGTTAGTCATGTCTTCCCTTTTTGCTTTTATCATGTACTGGGCATCTTTTGTAACTGTGTGTACTTCAAATTCCATCAATGAAATCACAGTTCTTTGTTTCACTTTTTCCATGGGTGCATGATTTGTCTTTTTGGATGTTGCCAAAAGGGGGAAAAACATCAATTGTAAATTTTGGCATCAAAAAAGGGGGAGAATGTTTGGTTCTCATGTGTTTAAATGTTTTTGATGATGTGAATTCAATGGATGTTGCAATTGATGTTTGTAAAATGTCAAATTGATAAAGACATGAATGACACATGCAAGTGCAAATATGATCACCTATGTATTCATTGTATCTCACTTAGAATGTCTTTTTTACGTAGGTGTGAAGTATGCAAGACAAACACTCAATGTCAAGTGCAAAAGACTTTGTAAAAGCCTTCAAGTACACACCTGTCGACAGCCAAGAAGACGCTTGTCGACAGATAGACCATCCAGAACAAAACAAGGTACTGAAAGCTCAATTGGGATAGTAGCTGTCGACAGTTGAAACCCACCTGTCGACAGATGTAGATGGCCTGTCGACAGCAGCAAATCGCCTATCGACAGATCCAGTTTTCTAGCACAACCATGGTTATGGAAACTAAAATTGAGCAGTAGTTGTCGATAGCTATGGAGTGCCTGTCGACAGACGAAGAGAAAGTCAGATCTGATGGTCAGGATATGATGTATATTTGGGTGATCCTTTAAGCACGACTCTCCATGTTTGGACACCCATATATAAAGGTCATATGGAGCTATTTTCGCACAGAGAAGCCACCATACCAAAACCCTCAGTAAAACCCAAGAGAGAAAGCTTCTCCCTGCTGCTCTGCTTCAACCTTCCATCCAGAGAAAAGAAGATTCATCTTCCGAACGGAGTTGAAGTTCGTTCGTCCGTGGTTCAAGCTTCTCCATCATCTGAGAGTCATCAAGTTTAAGCTTGGAGTTCCTCTAGATGACCAGTGACAAGAGTCTTCAACTGGATTTGTTTCTTCATCTCAGAACTCTTGTCCTTTCATATCTTTCACATATCTCTGTGTGTGGTTGTGACTCAAGCAACCTTGTGCTTGATTCACGTGTGGCTTGTTGTATTGATTGCGTGTTTGCATCAGACGTGTGGCAGTTGTTTCTGCTGTGTGTGTGTGGACGGTGGATGTAGGATACACAAGTTGTGTACTCCGAACCACCTTAAATCTTAGTGTCCTATGGTTTGAACGTCTTCACGATAGATGTTTGGTAGGCGCGTTGATTACTCACACGCTAGATAGATTGTTTGTTGTTCTACTCGCAATTAGCACACACATCGTAGTCCAAATTCCGTACAAATCTGTTTGAGATTTCAACAAGTCAGTGTTATCATTAATAGAAAGGTCACAATGATTTTTAATTGGTAGTAATATATCAACCCCCTTCTAGATTATTATCTTAGCTGATTCCGCCACCTTTCAATTGGTATCAGAGCGAGGTTTCTCCGATTTACTACTTTAAAGCTTTGATCTCACTATCAGGAGAATTCCGGTCTCATGGAAATCAATAGGGGATTTATGGCCGAAGGGCACTCAGTGTCCAGGCCTCCTTTCATTGATGGCACTGATTATACTTATTGGAAAAACCGTATGCAGGTCTTTCTGAGAGCTCAAGACTTTGTGATATAGAAAATCAACAGCAAAGGGCCTTATGAGCTGCCCGCTGACGAGGACACTTGAACAAAGGAACAAATCCGCGAAGGAACCCTCAATTGGAGCGCGTTGAACACAATGCAGTGCGCCGTTCATCCAAATAAATTCTCAAGAGTCTCCACATGTAAGTCAGCAAAAGAGATGTGGGACAAATTGGAGCTCATATACGAAGGTACGTCTGAAGTAAGAGAAACCAAGGCTAGCATGCTTGTATCTGAATACGAAATGTTAAGATGAGCAATGAAGAAACAATTTTAGATATGTTTGCTAGATTCATGCTAATAATCAATGGGTTGAAAGGCCTTAAGAAAGAGTACTCAGAAAGTGACTTAGTTAGGAAGATACTTCAGTCTCTTCCATCTTCTTGGCATACTAAGGCCACTGTCATTGAGGACTCTAAGAACCTTCAACAATGAAATTAGATGAGTTAATTGGATCCTTGATGACCTATGAATAAACATAAAAAGAAAAGAAACTAAAGAAAATCCTAGGAAATCAATTCTCTAAAAGCCCTCAACAAAAATTCCTCAAGCTCCAAGAAAGAGATCCAACAGGAAAGTGATGAAAATGAAACGTCTAGTAATAGTGAGAACGATGAAATGGCCATGCTCACTAGATAGTTCAAGAAATTCCTAAGTTCAAAAGGAAAGGATCAGGTAACTCCAAAACTTTTCCTAAGAAAGATTTTTCAAATAAGTTTGACTCAAACAAAAATCTGACGTTATTGTGTGCTATGAGTGCAAGAAACCAGGGCACATGAGAGGTGAATGCCCAGAGCTCAAGAAAAAGTTGAAGAAGAACAAATTCACCTTCAAGAAAGCCAAAGCCATGATGGCGATGTGGAGTGATAAAGATGAGGATGACAACGCTCATGGAAGTTCTGAAGATGAAGAGATTCAGTGCTTAATTGCAAGGAGTGAAGACTCCAACGAGGTAAGCTCTTCCTTTGAAAGCTATACTGTTGATGAATGGGAAGAGGCATACACTATGCTGTTTGAAAATTTTTGTGAATTGAAGCCTAAAAATAAAGCACTGAAAGAGAAAATCACTTCACTTGTTGATAGCACATCTAATGATGAAGAGATTGCAATCCTAAATAAAGAAATTAAAATGATGAAAATTGAACAGGACGGTCATCATGAGGAAATGGATTGCTTAAAGGAAAAATTGCAACAATTAAAAAGAAAAACAAGCCTTACGCAAATCAGTTGAAACTCTCCAACTTGAGAATACAGAGATTCAAAAAAAGTTGGAAAAAACTGAAAAGGATCTAAAAGAAAAATCTAAAGATCTTTCAAAATTTGTAAAAGGAAAACAAAATCTTGATGTGTTTGGGAATAAATACACATGTTGTAAAGCATGGGCTTGGGTATCAACCAATAAAACAAAAGAAACTTGAGATAAATTAATCACTTCTTTTTTTGATTGTAGTCCAAGCACAAGTAAACAAGTCCCACCCAAGAGCAAGAAAGCTCAAGCCAAGGGTAAGCAAAACAACCTACTCAAAAGACTTCATCTGCTCAACAACATAAGAAGTCTGTCGACAGACCCAATGAGAACTGTCGACAGGCCTGGAAGTATACTGCCAAGGGACAGCCATCCAGGCAACAAAAGGGTAAAATGCAAATAAATGTTCAACAAAATAGCAAAACAAATGTTGTAGCAACCTGAATTTTTGCGAAAAAAAAAAAATTAAATAAAGAATTAAAACCTAGCTAAATGGATATTTAAATAGAGCATTAAATAAACCCTTAATGGAAAAGAGTAACGGGCTTTGCTTAATGGATCTTCTAGAATTTATTGTCAAAAATATGAATTTACAAAGGGAGAATAATAGGAAAATACCCTAAATTCTTAACTAAATTATTACCTAAATAGAAAAGGGATATTAATGCATTAAATAGGAAGTTAGAGTTGGAATTGGATTCCTAAACCTACCCCATATGGGTTAGCACGAATTTGGATCTTTTCCAAGTCTAAATAGAGATTGGAAAGCAAGAGAGGAAAGGTGGAGTTAGGAAATCTCGGAATTTAGAGGAATTTGAGTAGTAGTAGGAATAGGAAATTGTGTTTACATAAATACACCTCTTAAACCCTCTTGGCCGACCCAAGCTCGTGCCAAGGGATTCTGGACCAAGGGGAGAGGTCAAGGAGGAGGAGATTTCATGGGAAGAAGAACCTTTCAAGCTCTTAACCCCGTTCTTCAAGTTCTAGACCTAGAAGAGGAAATCGAGTCAAGGTAGGCATTCTCACAAGCATAAACCATGAAACTTTTTCTGTAGGTTCTTCCTATCCTCTTGAACGAAACACCCAAGTTTCATATTTTTCCATCCATCCTATCTTTTGTTCTTAATTTTGAAGAACTGCAAACATGATAACCCCGAGGTGTCATGTTTAATTCAAATCTCTATGCATACTTGATCCCATGCTACGAAAGTTTACTGTAGATACTTCATGTTGTTAGGGATCATTTGCCCCTAAAAAGCCTAAATTTCATTGAGCATGTTGCTCGAATTAAATCAGTCTTGCTTTCTATGTCATGTTCTATGTTACTCATCCTTGTTCATTCTCAAACCATGTTCAAACCATGCTCTCTCTCTAATTCCGATTTACTGGAAGTACTCTTACATGTCTAGTTTGATTTGCAACTAATTTCATGATTTTTCATCGTGTATATAATTAGTTATGGATTTCTGAACAACCTCTATCAAAAATTGAAATCCTTGGTCCGCAATCCAATGTCTGGTCTGACTTCTGTCAGAGTCAGGCGCAGACAACCAGAAGGCGACGCCTCGACATGTCGCTTTCTGGGGCCTGATTGCGACAGCCTCGCTGTCGCGACCAAGAAGGCGATAGGTGAGCCGTCGCGTTCTCAGTACCCGATTTGCATGCCCTGTCGCGACCTGTGCAAGACCCTGTCGCGTTCTGCCTGGCCCATGTCGCCATCCTTACAGCCCTATGTCGCCTTCAAAAGAATTTGAGAAAACCCATGAAAAATATTTTTGTCGCTTTCTAAATAATCCTTACACCTTCTTACGTTGTACCCCAGTAAAAACCCTACTAAAAATGGTGCTATAATGAATGATTTAAAATACTTCACGATTATTCTAGCTATGATTTCTCTTACACATGCACGCACATGAACCATCCATTTATGACTGAAATCTTGTAGAAAATATCTCATAATGTATCTGGTAAATTACCGAAATAAAGAATATTAATTGCCCTATTTTAAAGGACTTGCATTCGTTTCTCGCGTTGTTTATACACCGATATCGACGCTCCACTATTCTGGAATTCCTCTAGAACGTCGAGCACCTGTTTTATATACACACTTTTCTTGGCTTGTGGTGAACTCTCTGTCGGATATTCCTTTTGCCGGACTAGTGAACTCTTGCACAAGGCCTCCGTAAGTCTCCTCTGATCGTGGATTCCCACATGGTCGACGAGCCGGTTGTACCCTAACACCCATTACCCCTTTAGGGATCAATATGATCTAAACGGCTATTAGAAGTTCGCTCTTACCTTGAATCATGTCGGACCTCTGGACTTGTGCATAACATGGACAGCGGGAAGATCGTGAATTCCACCAGACTGCCAATACGACGTGCGCGTGTTGTGCAACTGTTACTATCGCCTGTTTACTCGTCGTGTTACGCGCAATTGTCCACTAGCTCTCATCTACACTCTACTCGCTCACCTATTCACGTTCACTCTACTATCTCATCTATTCATTTAGTGCTCTTATCTATTTCATGGTACTCTCAAATTGGCCATTAATTGATTGTCTAAAGATAAACAATATAACCAATGCCAGCGCAATAGGGCCCGATCAGGTCCTGGGAGGAGCGCCCGAAAGTGCCATTTGCCCGCGGGAGTTAAATGATCAGGATGTCGGCATTACATCCAAGTGCCATACTATCAAGATTAATCTAAGACAATCAACACAAAGTGCTATATTCTCTCGTTGTCTTTTGACAAACAAGTGCTATACTCTCTCTCGGCTATCTTCGGATAACCAAAGTGCAATTACTATCTCGATTGACGAAAGTTAATCAAAAGTGCCAGACTATTTCGATTGATAAGAAAATCAATCAAAGTGCAATTTACTCTCTATATGGCCAACTACTTTCTCTCTCCTTGCTATACATGTTGCTTGCTATTGCTTGATGTTGACGTTATTTGCCATCGTGTTGTTGTGTTTCTTCATATCGTGACTCGATCTTATTCGTTGTACCATACTTGATTCATCTGCTATTTGAACCATGTTACTTGTGCTCTTACTTTCTCGACTTTACATAACTCTCTCTATCTTTAGTTACTCTGCCATTTAATGCACTAATTATTTAAAGCCTGCTTGAGCCTGAGATTTAAGTCCTACTGGGCGTTATCGCTCACCCTACGTTATTTGATGTTGTGTTCTCAGGTGAGACCGAGGATGACACATACACTCACGAGGAAGGGAATGACCAAGAGTGAAGCCAGGAGTGCCCTCGAGTCGTTATCTTAGAGTTGTAGTTAGTTATTTCCTTCTGTTGCAATGTAATTGGGCCCTTTAGAATGGCTCCGATATTAGTGGTTGTAACTAGACATTTGAAAAGTTATTCAATGTGCAATGGTTTGATGTCTAGTATTTGCTCTATACCTTTTCTTGCAACTGCCTTCGCGCTCCGATATTCCGCGTCGGGGCGTGACAAATGTCATGAGAAAATCTCCATCATGCAATTTCTGTAAAAAGCATGGCCATATAGAAACTCAATACTGGAATAAATTAACAAACTAAAATGCAAACAAGTTTGGATTCCAAAGCAGTTACTTTTTGGCTTGAAGGAAAAGTTTGGACCCAAAGTAATTTGGGTACCAAAACCTCTTGCATGATCCATCTATGCAGGAATGCCTAGCAGCCCAAAATCAAAACAAACGGTACTTGGATAGTGGCTGTTCGAGGCACATGATGGGCGACAATGAAAAATTCTATCAGTTAGTGGAGAAAGATGGAGGCCAAGTTGTCTTTAGAGGTAACAATACAGGCCAAACCATTGGCATAGGTAAGGTAGGTAAGAATCCCTCTAACTCAATAGACAACGTGTTGTTGGTTGATGGTTTTAATCACAATTTGCTTAGCATAAGCCAACTGTGTGATAAAGGCCATAAAGTAATCTTTGAATCAAATGCATGCAAAATTGTTGATAAAGAACATGAAGTCTCAAGTTTTCTGGAAAAAGGGTGAATAACATATATTTAGTTGATTTAGATGAACCAAAAAACAAAAATTTGTGTCTTCTTGCCAGTAAACAGGATGAGTTGACTTTGTGGCATCGTATGCTTGGCCATGCGAGTTACAATGTTTTGCACAAGATCATGAGGATGAAATTGGTAAGTGGACTTCGTGAAATTTATTTTAATAAAAATGAAAGTTTTTGTGATGTATGTGCATAGGAAAAACAAAGCAGAAAGTCTTTCAAATCAAAAGCCCCGGTAATCACTTCAAAACCCTATGAATTGTTGCACATGGACCTTTTTGGACCTACTAGAACTTAAGACTCAATGGCAAACGTTTTGGATTTATCATTGCGGATGATTTTTCTAGGTTCACTTGGGTCAAATTCTTAGCTCACAAAAATGAAGCACTAAAAGTTTTTGAAGAGTTCTTTAATAAGGTTGAGCATGGGAGCACAAACAAAGTATGTTCAATCCGCACTGATCATGGGGGAGAGTTTGACAATAACTCTTTTCATGATTTTTGCAGGAACCAACGGATAGATCACAGGTTTTCCTCCCCAAGGACACCAGAACAAAATGGAGTAGTGGAAAGAATAAACAGGAGTTTGGTGGAAATAGCTTGTACTCTTCTGGTTGAAAGCCACTCACAAGAAGCTTTTGGGCAGCAACAGTGAATACCTCATGTTATATCCTTAATAGAGCCATGGTAAGACCTGTGATGAAGAAAACTCCCTATGAACTCTTAAAAGGTAAGAAACTCAGTATTGGGTATTTCAGGATCTTTGGCTCCAAGGTCTTCATTCATAACAATGATAAAGTTGATTTAGATAAATTTGAAGTCAAAAGATCCAGGTAATTTTCTAGGATACTCAGAACACTCTAGAGCATATAGAGTGTTTAACAATAAGAATAAAATTGTGGAAGAAACTCCACATGTTGTTTTTGATGAGTATCATGCAAAGGATAACAGTTCAAATTTTTGCAGGTATGATGATGAAGATGAAGAAATAATACTTGGGAAACAACATGAGAAAACTGAAGAAAATCCTCAAGTAGAAACAAAAACTAACAATGCATATTTTCGCAAGTACGATAATGATGATGAGAGTAATTTTCAGAAAATAAGTTGATGAAACTGAAGAGACTCCTCAGGAAGAAAATCCTCAAGAAGAGACTCCTTAAGAAGAAAGTCCTCAGGAACACCCTCCTCAAGAACAAATTCCATAAGATCAACTTCCTCAAGATCAAGACCAACCAGGTCCTTCAACAATAAGGAATGTCAGGTACTCAAAAGATCACCCACTTTAAATGTAATTGGAAATGTAAACGATAAAGTTCAAACTTGGTCTAAGGTTAGACACATTGTTGAACAAGATCATTTAGCTTTTGTCTCTCAAGTGGAACCTAAAAATGTTGAAGAGGCACTAAAAGAAAATTCTTGGATAGGTGCTATGCATGAGGAACTTGGACAATTTGAAAGAAATAAAGTGTGGAGTTTAGTTCCTAGAACCCCTGAAATTTCTGTCAATAGGACAACGTGGGTATTTAGGAATAAGCTAAATGAAGTGGGTAAAGTGGTGAGAAACAAAGCTACAATGGTAGCAAAAGGATATAATCAAGAATTTGGGATAGATTTTGAAGAATCCTTTGCACCTGTAGCTAGGCTTGAGGCAGTTAGAATTTTGTTGGCATATGTATGCTCAAATAAATTCAACTTTTTCAAATGGATGTTAAAACTGCTTTCTTGAATGGCTACATCAAAGAAGAAGTCTGTGTTTCTCAACCACCTGGATTTGAGGATAATGATAAGCCTAACCATGTCTATAAGCTGCACAAAGCTCATTATGGTTTGAAACAGGCACCCCGAGCTGGTATGACAGCTTAAGCAATTTCTGGTGAGTAAACACTACTCAAGAGGTAAAGTGGACCAAACTCTCTTCACTAATGTGTTCGCAATCATATCATTGTTGTTCAAGTCTATGTGGACGACATCATCTTTGGTTCCACCAACCCCTCACTGTGTGAATAATTTTCAAAACATATGCACAGTGAATTTGAGATGAGTCTAATGGGGGAGCTTCAATTCTTTCTTGGCATGCAGGTAAAACAATATGAAGATGGCTTCTTCATCAATCAAGAAAAATATGTCAAGGAGCTACTGACAAGATTTCAGTTCGAACAAGCCAAGCCTGCCTCAACACCAATGAGCACAAGCATTAAACTGGAAAATGATGAGAAAGGTAAAACGGTAGATGCAAAGCAATTCAGAGATATGATTGGTTCACTCCTCTACCTTACTGCAAGTAGACCAGATAATCAATTTAGTGTTTGCCTTTGTGCTAGATATCAATCTAGTCCAAAGGAAAGCCATTTGGTTCCAGTGAAAAGGATTTTCAGATATCTCTTAGGTACGTATGATTTGGGTCTCTGGTATCCAGCAGGTAGCACCTTTGAATTGATCTCATACTCTGATGCTGATTATGCTGGGTGTAAAATTGATAGAAAAAGTACTAGTGGGTATTGTTAATTCCTTTTTGGTTGTATGGTTTCGTGGGCATCGAAGAAGCAACACTCTGTTGCACTATCCACTGCAGAGGTAAAATAGGTTGCTGCAGGGAGTTGTGCGGCTCAGGTGTTGTGGATTAAAAGTCAGTTGTGTGACTACAACATTGACATTGGATGCACACCTATCTTATGTGACAATACTAGTACTATCAATCTTTCCAAAACCCCAATTCAACACTCAAGAATAAAACACATAGAGATTAGACATCACTTTTTGAGAGATGAGTAGCCAATAAAACCTTGTACTTGACTTTATTCCCACTGAAAAACAACTGGCCGATATCTTTACAAAACCATTGTCTGAGGATAGGTTCCCAACATTGAGAAGAGAATTGGGCTTGTGCAAAATGCAATGAGACCAATGCCAATTATGAGGTAAATGGTCTTTGTGTATAGTGACTATGAGGTATATCAAATGGTAACATGTGGAAGAACAAGTCATGCTTGTTCGGAAACTATCATTATGTGTGAGGACACATTCTCCGCCAAGTATGCACAGTCTTCTTATACATGAAGGTCATTCACATCACAATAAGGTATTTGGTTTTCTTTACATTTGTCATACGCATCTTCTTAAAAAGAATGAATTTTTGATGCTCACATGGTTATGGATGTTGTGTTGTGTGCAAATGCTTGATGTGCTTGATTGATTTGCTTGTATGATGAGCCATCTCATGCACACACAATGGGGGAGTAAGGTAAGGCTAGGTGAGTGAAATTGGTAAGGGATATTTCTTATATTCCATGTGTCTTATCCCTCATTCATATTGTTGCAAATCTCTCACAATTCGAGCCATAACACTGGTTTTCCAGGTACCTGTCGACAGCACCGCTCATAGCTGTCGACAGACAAGCCTTGCTAGAACCTACATCCTATTGGGATTCAGTACCTGTCGACAGGCAACTCCTTGTTGTCGACAGATACATCTTATATGTCAATTCTTCTTCTTTTCTAATCCTTTCATCACGAGTATGTTCACAATCTTTGTACAAGGGGAGAATAGGGACTTAATGTTCATTACCACCTATTGTTGAACCACTCTTTATTACCTTCATATTTTGGTGCTAACAAAATTTATGATTAAATTGTTTCATCAGTATTTATGATTATTTTTGGCGCACTAAAATGCTAAGTCGGTGTTCATTCAATATACATCGATTTCTATTAAAAGTGCCACATCGATTTCACTAACAACGATTTGATAAGTCACACAACGATTTGATTGTGTAACGATTCATTAAGTGAAACATCGATTTGATCACATAACGATTTGATAAGTGAGAACAACGATTTGCTCTCATATCGATTTGGTTCTCATAATGATTTCATAAGTGAGAACAACGATTTGCTCTCATATCGATTTGGTTCTCATAATGATTTCATAAGTGAGAACAACAATTTGCTCTCATATCAATTTTGGTTCTCATAACGAATTCATAAGTGAGAACAACGATTTGCTCTCATATCGATTTGGTTCTCATAACGATTTCATAAGTGAGAACAACGATTTGCTCTCATATCGATTTGTTCTCATAACGATTTGATAAGTGAGAACCACGATTTCGTTCTCATAACGATTTGATAAGTTGCACATCGATTTGCTAGTCATAACGATTTGATAAGATTCATAATGATTTGCTTCTCACATCGATTTGATAAGTTTCATAAAGATTTGCTTCTCACATCGATTTGATAAGATTCATAACGATTTGCTTCTCACATCGATTTTTTAAGTTTCATAACGGTTTGCTAAGACTTACAACGATTTGCCATTCATAATGATTTGTTAAGTCTTATAAGTATAACGATTTAATAAGTAACTTAAACAACGAGTCACTTCAATTGAAACACAGTTTGTTTAAGTGCTTTTTGGCGCCTAATGAGAAGTCAAATATCTTCTGATAGAAAAAGCTGCATGCATGTTTCAGAGTCTTGTCAGAAAAAGATATGAACTACTATTTTCAGCATGTTAGCAGAAACACAGTGGTATGCACTGTTTATCATAAACACTTTTTTGTGATAACACTCTCTTCTATGCTTATAGACCTCGAAGACCACCAAAGTCTGATTAAGACAAATGAAGAGAAGATGAGCACCGGCTAGAACTCCAATGGATCTCTTCAACGGATCTATTCAAAAGCTTCTCATATAAAAGATGAAGCAAGGTTGAAAGAATAGCAAGAGCCTTCCTGAAAATCTTTGAAGGAGTGTACAACTAGTGAGGAACCTGAACGCCACATACACTCAAAGGAAAAGAGAGAAAGAGCCTGAGCCTAGAAGAAGTGTTCAAGCATCTCAAGCATTCAAGCTCCTTCTCCTCTCTTCACTCTCTCTGTGGCATCTTGTAATCTGGGGGAGAGAGTCTTTTAGCTGAGAGTTTCTTTTAGTTGGTTTCATATGTTCCAACTCTCAGCGGTGTTCTTTCTTTTCTAAGAAAGATCTTTGTCTAGCTGTAGGACTGTATACAGTGTTGAACCTAGCTAGGGGTTTGTGTCTAGCAGAACCACACTGGGGTTTATACCAGGAGGTTGGCTTCTTGACCTATAAAAGAAGTGGGCTGCCTTCTTGCTTGGGAAAGAGAAGAAGACCAGCTAGGGTGCTGGGTGTTGTATTGTCCTTGAGGGGGACTGTACCCTTGGTTAGTAAAATCTCAAGAGGTTGCTTGGGGACTGGACGTAGGACTTCCATGTGGGAAGGCCGAACCAGGATAAATCTCTTGTGTTATTTGTGTGATTGTTTATTTGTTTCCGCACTGCTACTCTTTATCACACTAAACTAACCAAACATTCAAGTGATAATTTTTTGTGTTTAAGTTTTTGTTTCAGCTTTCAGAAAAACCTATTCACCCCCCCCCCCCTCTAGGTTAGCTTGCTGCCGTACCAAAAGGGCCAACACCTATCATACTCACGTAGTATCCAACACATTGATTTAATCACAATGATTTTGAAATAATATTTGTGTTGGTCTAGGTTGTGTAATCTAAAAAATATTGAGCAAATCAAATGGACTTCAATTAATTCATTTGAATAACTCCCTTGTAGGTGATCATGTCTCTCAAATGGTTTGACAGGTAAGACGGTTATTGATCTCAATGTTTTACTTTAGCCTTTGACCGTAAATAACCATTGACCTTGATTGTTAAAAAAATAAAAAATAAAACAAAAATAAAAAAAGGGGGCAAAGCTATCTCTTTGAAACTCAAAAGATTCAATTTATATGAATAGGTCAAAGCAGAGCAATGTTGAGTATCACTGAGTAACCGAAGACATGGGCATCACAAATGTCTGTCTTCGCGTCAAAAAGATTATTCATTATCTCTGTATAATGCTATGATGGTCACTAACACTGAGTAACTAGGGGTATGGGCATCCCACATCTCTACCTTCACGCAAAAAGATGCAAGTGATCCTAATTACCATATTCCCCACTGCTCAAAAATTAAAAAACAAAAAAAAAATTTAAGCCTCCAGCATCTTAACTTAAGGGAAATGAGTTGTCTATTGTCAATGGGTCATGTAGACGTTGTCTTCATTCACCAACTGAACAACACCACTAAGATATATGATTTCTTCCATGGTTTTATTCAATGGGGTTAACTTTATTTCATTTGCTTTTGAACAAAGTTTTCTAAATGCCCTAACTTAAGATTCCCAGAGTATTATCTCTTAACCATTGTAGTTTTTTTTTGTGTTTTCATAATCGTGGCTATGATACTTTGTAATGAGTATACAACCTTTTCTCAACCCTCAACTCACAAGTGCATGCTCATTTCCATCAAAATTCCTCAAAAATACAGTTCTGGCACAAAACTGCTTAGTAGCTGTCGACAGTTGCCTTCCTGGCAGTCGACAGTCGGCGGCCTGGCCGGTTCAGAAGCCCAACCGACACGACCTTTGGCAAGATTTGTGGGCCCCTTTCCTTTCAAACTTCTTTAAAAGGGCACCCACGTCTCTTTCCCCCTTCCACCTCTTCCAAAAAGCCTTTCTTCCCTCTCTCAACCCTAATCCTCCTCTATCTAGGGCGACCACCCCAGATTCTGCCCCTTCTGGTTTTTCTTCCTTCTCCTGTCTTCTTCCTCTCCTCAGTGCTTCACACCCCTCCGACCTAACCTTCTCCATGGCTCCCAAGGGCAAACGACTGGTATCTCGTCGGCATCCCACTTCTTCTGCTGTTGGCGAAGGCTCCGGGCTCCTGCCGAGCACCAAAGCAAGCACCGGGACGACCGGCTGCCGGAGGTCATTGTCTCTCCCAACCGCCAAACTTCTAAGGTCCAGGGCTCCTTCACCAAGTTTGTCCATCCACGGTTCATGGATTTCGAGTCCCTGGAGGACATGTTCCCCGGTCTCCAGCCACTGTTCGACACTTAGGGTTGGACGGCCTTTCTGTACTCCCACAAGCGGTACTCCTCAGTCGATGTGACGGAGTTTTACAACAACCTAGAGTTGTCTATTCAAGGTGATGAGCTTTACACCACGGTAAAGGGTACCACTTTTCAAATCTCTCCAAACCTCCTTTGCCGTCGATTTCAAATTCCAAACTCAGAGGCCAATACCCTTGTCAATCCTCCTTCTGCCTCTGACTTCGACACCCTCATACTCACCAGATCTATCATCATAGTGTCGATCACTTGAAGCTAAATGCAAACTCCTTCCCTCCAATGAATCGTCTCATTCATCACATTTTCACCACTTTGATCATTCCTAAGGACGGAAGAAGGGAACTCGTCACTACAGTCCATAAGTCCCTCTTCTACTATTTCCTTAGGACTGAGCAATTAATCTCCCTCTCCTTATGGTTGACCTCATCAAACAGTGCTTTACCAATTCCAAGCGGTCTATACCATATGCCGCCCTATCACATCTCTCCTTTCCTTCATTGGCATTCCCATCTCTGATTCTGAGTGTAAAACTCTCTCATCCCGCGGCTCCTTTGATCTCACTGCGGTACATAGGATGGGCTACAAGCTTGTAGATGGGAGAGTCACAGGGACTCTCAAATGGGAGAGTCACAAGGACTCTCAAAGGTCAGACGCCGGTGGTTGCCCACGAGTCTGATACAGATGGTGAAGATGATGGCGATGATGAAGACTCCCCAGTAGAGCCAATGGATGCTCAGGGAGAAGATGAAGATGTTGCTGAAGACCAAGCACCATAGGGTCCAGCACCATCTCTTAGAGATTTTATTGCTGGTCAAATGGCCCAACTGCAGCACCAACTCACTACGAGCTTTGACCATCTCAATGCTCGTCTTGATCATGTTGATATAAGGATGGATGCATTGGCCTATACTCATGTGCAAATTCAGCACCGGCTTACAAGGCTCTCTACAGAGTTTCATGAGTTTCCTCATCCCCCTGCTCCTGGGAATGACGATGTCTAGAGAGTGTAGGATTCAGTTTGGGAAATGTAGTTTTTATCTTCACTAGGTTTGGGTCATGAGTCTGATGTCTTAGCTTTGAGTTTGTTAGTTTGCTATGTTAGTCATGTCATTTCCCTTTTTGCTTTTATCATGTACTGGGCATCTTTTGTAACTGTGTGTACTTCACATTCCATCAATGAAATCGCAGTTCTTTGTTTCACTTTTGTCCATGGGTGCACGATTTGTCTTTTTGGATATTGACAAAAGGGGGAGAAAACATCAATTGTAAATTTTGTCATCATCAATCAGGGGGAGAATGTTGGGTTCTCATGTGTTTAAATGTTTTTTATGATGTGAATTCAATGGATAAAGACATGAATGAAGACATGAATGACACATGCAAGTGCAAATATGATCACCTATGTATTCATTGTATCTCACTTAGAATGTCTTTTTATGTAGGTGTGAATGTATGCAAGACAAACACTCAATGTCAAGTGCAAAAGACTTTGTAAAAGCCTTCAAGTACACACCTGTCGACAGCCAAGAAGAAGTCTGTGGACAGATAGATCATCCAGAACAAAACAAGGTACTGGAAGCTCAATTGGGACAGTAGCTGTCAACAGTTGAAGCCCACCTGTCGACAGATGCGGATGGCCTGTCGACAGCAGCAAATCGCCTGTCGACAGATCCAGTTTTCTAGCACAACCATGGTTATGGAAACCAAAATTGAGTAGTAGCTGTCGACAGCTATGGAGTGTCTGTCGATAGACGAAGAGAATGTCAGATCTGATGGTCAGGATATGATCTATATTTGGGTGATCCCTTTAAACACGACTCGCCATGTTTTGACACCCATATATAAAGGTCATATGGAGCTATTTTCGCACAGAGAAGCCACCATACCAAAACCCTAAGTAAAACCCAAGAGAGAAAGCTTCTCCCTACTGCTCTACTTCAACCTTCCGTCTAGAGAAAAGAAGATTCATCTTCCGAATGGAGTTGAAGTTCGTTCGTCCGTGGTTCAAGCTTCTCCGTCATCTGAGAGTCATCAACTTGATGCTTGGAGTTCCTCTAGACGACCAGTGACAAGAGTTCTTCATCTGGATTTGTTTCTTCATCTTAGAACTCTTGTCCTTTCATATCTTTCACATATTTGTGTGTGTGGTTGTGACTCAAGCGACCCTTGTTCTTGATTCATGTGTGGCTTGTTGTCTTGATTGCGTGTTTGCATCAGACAACGTGTGTGTGTGAGTTGTAGAGTTGAACTCGCTCATAAGCAGTTGTTTCTGGGTGTGTGTGTGGACGGTGAACGTAGGATACACAAGTTCTGTACTCCGAACCACCTTAAATCTTCGTGTCCTAAGGTTTGAACGTCTTCACAATAGATGTTTGGTAGGTGCGTTGATTACTCACACGCTAGATAGATTGTTTATTGTTCTACTCGCAATTAGCACACACATCGTAGTCCAAATTCTGTACAAATCTGTTTGAGATTTCAACAAGTCAGTGTTATCATTAAAAGAAAGGTTACAGTGATTTTTAATTGGCAGTAATCTATTCAACCCCCCTTCTAGATTACTATCTTAGGTGATTCCGCCACCTTTCAAATGCATGCATGAATTGAAAATGAAAGTTCGCAACAAGGCAAAGGTAGAGGGTTCTATTGTGGAGGCGTACATTATGGAAGAAATATCAAATTTTTGTTCAATGTACTTTGAACCTGAGATTCAAACTCGTCGTACTCGACCACCGCGTAATGATGATGGGGGGGAGACCGTTCAATCTGATCACCTCTCTATATTTATGTATCCTGGACGTTCGTATGGACGTTCTTCGAGTCAGATGCTAAATGATAGAGAATTGCAGTGTGCAGAGTTGTATATTCTTTAGATTGTATGAAGGTTGAATCTTATGTTGCGTAAGTGATCTACTCACATTATGTTATGTCCATAATTTATTATTTTTCATTCCATCTATAATGCTCTAATGTTCGTAATACAGACAATTGGTGGGCAGCTTGCAAGGTTAAGACAAGGCTTTTCGCGGATTATGGGTTGGATTTGACTGAAACAGTTAGGGCTGTGCAAAATTTGGTCCAAACCGAAAAACCGAACCGGCCGGTTCGGTTCGGTTCAGTTCCGTTTCATTGGCTGGGTGGTTCGGTTCGGTTTCTGGCTGGGAAACCGAAATGAACCGAATACCTATATATAATTATATAAATAATAAAATTAAACAAAAAAAATGTAGCGCAGTGGAGGGCGGCTTCGCGCGCCCTCCTCGCCCCTAGTGGTCGCGAGTTCGAAACTCGTGACCACCTAAAAACTACTTTTTACATGTTTTTGCCATAAAACATTCCAAAAATGCTATACAAAACACTAAAAAATGCCAGAAATTTCATATTTTGGTTTGAACCGAACCGGTTCGGTTCAGTTCTGTAACACCCCAGAAATTTAGCAATTTAAAATTTTCAGAAATAAAAAGGGGATAAATTAATTAAACATAAGGAAGAGACTTCCAAAACCATGTAATAATGATCCATTAACAAGATTGGGCCAATAGAACGCATTTGGCCCAAGGATATGAACGAACTGGGACAAGGAATTACCCAGAAATTCGTGTAGGTAATTATGCCATAATTAGAAAGGGCAATTTAGGGTTAAAATAAGGGTGATTGGTCATGTATGGAAAGCCAAAACCGGACCCAACCCTAAGAGGAGGTTTCCTAAACCACTACTACCTCTTTGGAGGAAAGAGTCCCAGATTCTGGGAAAAACAGGGGAGCAGATTCGCAGCCCTTTCCTAATATCGTTAGGACTCTTAACTACAACCTAAATCTATAAGAACTCGTCCTCAAACTCTTAGGGAAGGTTTAACAACGAATTGGGGTCATTTGGAGGCAGGTTAGAACTTCTGAGAAGCAGGAGAAAGGCTGGGAACCCGAAGCTTCATCCCCTGCATCTTTGTTGCATCCAGAATATCGACTGGACTTAAATCTTCGTAAAGGTAGGTGTTCTCGGGCCAAGATTAAAGAAAACCAACACCATCATGTAGTTCTTTGAGTCTAGGTTCATTTGCAATTGGTTTGATTGGTTTTCATGGAGTATACATTGTGTATTGGTGATTTTCCCGAAGTCTCGCACCGTTAGGGATTTTCCCGTTCTTCTTATGTTTCATGTGATTCGAGACCGAATTTGACTAAACTTTATTCATGAAAGTTCTTCCAATTGAAGTCATGATCATCTTATATGTTGGACGTTTTGTCCAAAAATTCTTCATTAGAGAGTTAGGAGCATGATAAGAGAGTCTTTGCATGATACTGCGATTTTGGGCTACTATTGACTTTTTGTTCTTCATATGTTTTATCGGGATTCGAACCGAATTAGATCAAACCCTCAAAATCAAAGTTCGTCTACTAGTTGTCCTCTTCATCTTTTGTGTTGAACGTTTTGTCTAAATGTCTCTCGTGAAGAGTTATAAGAGGTGGAATTGGATCGCTGCACTGCAGTCATGTGTTTTGTCTGGAAGGGGCACTCGTGTCGACACGACCTGAACTCGTGTCGACCTGCTGTCCCAAAACAGCCAAGAAAGTGTTCTGGGAAGCCTCTAGTGTCGACACCACCCCATCTAGTGTCGACACACTCCCCCAGTTTGACCCAGAAAGCTTCTGGGAGTTGATCTAGTGTCGACACTACCTAACTAGTGTCCACACACTGTCCCATATTGGCAAGAAGGTTTTCGGAAGCTGTCTCTAGTGTCGACACTAGTTGATCTCGTGTAAACACTACTTGACCCTTTTGTCTTATATTTGTTGCACTGTGTCGACACTACCTGAACTAGTGTCGACACTACTTGACCAGTTTTGCATTATTTTGTCTTGTGTTTGAAGCATCGTGTCGACACCACTTGATCTAGTGTCGACACCACCTTACAAGAAATTTGCATAATTTTGGTCTAATCATCTCATGATGACTACTAGCTTGTGCATGATGTTATATAGTATGCATGGACCTAAAATAAATCAATTCATTGAAGAAAATGGTAATGATACGAATATGATTCTAATGTGTAATTTTGATTATCCTTATGTTCATTGGATTATCTTGTGATCTTGTTTATTGTCAATTGATAAGATAAGAATATGATATGAATGTGGGGATAAATACATGTTAGTATGGACATGTAGTGGCGTTAATGTTATGATTTGCATATGAGTTTCATGGTTACATGATTTCCGGTGTTCAATTAATTGTTTGTCATATGCATACATGATAGGAAAGATCCGTAACTCATCACTTACACTTTCACACGAATAGGCACACCCTTCTTGGGAAATTGAGAGCACATGTTCTACATATGATCTGTCTTTAGAAACATCCTCATGTCAAGACATTAATGAACTATGAAACATAAGATACGTAGTTATCCTGCCTTGTTCTTTTGAGTTGTTTGTCATTCCTTGACTCTATGAATGATCATGTTCTTTTACTATGAGCTTGTCATTGAAACTCTGTGGCCATAATATGAATATGTTTGTTCGGCACATCGTGGGACTCCGGTCCAAAACTTGATACAATGCCTGTGCAATAGGGCCCTGTCCGGTCCTGGGGAGGAGCGCCCCAACGTACTTGTTAACCATGGGAGCATGGACTCTTGGTGCTTGGCATAGCACACCTGACATGCAAGATTTGTGAATATGTGGCTCCTGTTTGACTTGATAAGTTTGACTTGACATGATATGATACGTTTGTTCTTGTGAACACATGAACTTTGCTTGAATATGACCAATCTCTTCTGACATGATTTTATTCTTGAGTTATCTGTCCATTGTATATGGAACTCGACAATTGATCTGATATGATATCCGTTCTACTTGCCATCCAACTTGTTAGAAAAGCATGCATTGCCAGCGTACTCATAAGCATATCTGCCTACTTAAATTGTTAATCATGTATACTAGTGCCTGCACGTTATTGAGATGTAAATCCTACTGAGCTAGTTCGCTCACCCCTATCATCCTGCCCTTTTCAGGTAGTGATGAAGAACCGGTGGAGTCGGATGGGACTGGGCAAGAGTGATGAGCACCTGTCCTAGAATAGATGACAGTTTAGAAATAGAAATTGAGTAGTCTATGTAATAGTGAAACTTTTCTGAAAGTTATTTTGAAAATGGACCCTGGTTAATTCTTTCTTGTAAGGTTGTATCTAGTTGAATGAAATGAAATAAAGAGTAACTTTGAGGATATTATTATGATTTGAAAAGTGTATTTATTCAATTGTGACTCTGCGCTATTCAATGTGACGTTTGTTTGTATCGTTCACGTCCCCCGGTATTTATTCTGCTGCTAAATATCGGGGCGTGACAAGTTCGGTTCAAACGGTGAGTTCGGCCAACCGAACCGAACCGTGAACACCCCTAGAAACAGTGGAGTTGGATATCAATGCCGAATTCTTTCAATCAGACATAGCTGATGATGTAGAGTTGCCTGTTTCTAGTGATGAATCTGTGGAGGCACTTCTTTATCTAAAGAGAATGAAGTGGAAGAAGTAGATCCACAAGAACCTGAAATACAGTTGGGGGACTCCGATGAGGAGGAATATACTAGTGATCAAAAT
>CM024765.1:34196648-34244459 GCA_014218235.1 Colocasia esculenta | reverse complement strand
GTTTATTTATTTTTGTATATACATTTGAATGCTCATGAGTGTCTATATTTATAAGATTAAAAAAAGGAATGACGATGATGACAAGGTGAGCATGGCCTCCTTAAATGAGTTAAAGGTTTGGATGTGTTGGTGCCCTAATGGGAAAACCAAGGACTTATAATGGACATAAAAAAATAGACGATGATATGATAAACACATAAAAAAAAAATAATAATAATAATAATAATAAAAGAAGGAAGAACAACAATAATATTAAAAAATGTGTGTCTTCACCCACTGGAAGCTTTGTTCACCAATTGGAAGATTTTGTCCATCAATTGGAAGTTTTGTCCACCAATTGGAAGCTTTGTTCACCAATTGAAAAGTTTTTTTCTACAATTGGAAGGTTTTGTTCACCAATTAGAAGGTTTTGTTCACCAATTGAAAGATTTTGTTCACCAATTGGAAGTTTTGTTGACTAATTAGAACGTTTTTCACCAATTGGAAGGTTTTGTTCACCAATTGAAAAGTTTTGTTCACTAATTGGAAGATTTTGTTCACCAATTGGAAGCTTTGTTCACAAATTAGAAGGTTTTGTTCACCATTTGGAAGATTTTGTTCATCAATTGGAAGCTATCTTCACCAATCGATTGTCTCTCTTCATTAATTGGAAGTTTGTTCACCAATCGATTGCCCTTGTTCACCAATCGATCGCCCTTATTCACCAATCGCTTGTCTTTAGTCACCAATCAATTGCTTTGTTCACCAATCGATTGCTTCGCTCACCAATCATTGCCTTTTGTTCATCAATTGATTGCTTATCTTCATCAATCGATTGTTTTCTAACATCAATCGATTACTTTTTTCAACAATCAGTTATCTTTGTTCATCAATCAATTGCTATCTATATCAATTGATGAATAAGTGCATCGATTGAAGAACAAATATATGAATTGAAGATAATAAATGATCCAATTGGAGAACACATATATAATTGAAAAGCAACGACACATATTAGAGAACAATCGATGAAACTTTTAAAATGATAGAAAATTAAAAAAATCAAATAAATGATAAAAATGGAAAAAATACAATAAATAAATAAAAGAATAAAACATAATAAATGGTTAAAATATTTAAAAATGTAAAATCATCTTAAAATTCCAAATTATAAAATAATAATATAAAAATATATATTTGATGACTTTCAGCCAAATAACATGAACAAAGTAACCTTAAAATTAATAACACATCATAATTAAATCAAACCTCGAAATTTCAATAATTTAATTGAGACAAATCTAAACCAACCAAAACTCATTCAAAAAAATTTCAAACTCAAACAAAACAATTTCAAATCAAATATAACCATATGATACAGAGTCAAGTTATCTTAGACTTAAATAAAATAACTTCAATTCCAGATAAAACACTCTTAAATCAACCGAGCAACTCCTAATCAATCTTAATAACCTCAAATCATGTTGAAGTCAAGTTCAAAAATAGATAAATAAATAAATAAAAGAATAAAACATAATAAATGGTTAAAATATTTAAAAATGTAAAATCATCTTAAAATTCCAAATTATAAAATAATAATATAAAAATATATATTTGATGACTTTCAGCCAATAACATGAACAAAGTAACCTTAAAATTAATAACACATCATAATTAAATCAAACCTCGAAATTTCAATAATTTAATTGAGACAAATCTAAACCAACCAAAACTCATTCAAAAAAATTTCAAACTCAAACAAAACAATTTCAAATCAAATATAACCATATGATACAGAGTCAAGTTATCTTAGACTTAAATAAAATGACTTCAATTCCAGATAAAACACTCTTAAATCAAACCGAGCAACTCCTAATCAATCTTAATAACCTCAAATCATGTTGAAGTCAAGTTCAAAAATAGATAAATAAATAAATAAATAAATAATTCCGAACGAAATGAGACACCTGTTAAAATCAGATTTGATAATCCTAAAACCAAATCCAAAAATTTATAACAAAAGAATCTTGTCTCCGAGCAATGGAACATGTATATGTCTCATGTGGCCATCCTTGATTTCATACTTGTTTGCATATCTTTTATCGGATGTCTGTTATTTCGGCCATAAGGCTCCTTTCTCTTAGCAATTAATCAAGGATTTTCTCCCCCAAAGGGAGATGTAATTAATGTCATTGCATTTAAGCAACGCCGGGTCTTTGGTTCCGACCCGATATCTATTCATCAGACAAAGTCAAACGGTGTGCATATGATCCACTGCTGCAAAACAGGGTATGGCCAACCCGGTTGTTTTGAACCATCGGCGATGGATGGAATCCACGTCAAATTCTACCGCCACATTTTCACACCCCCAAAATGCCCCTAAAAAATGACGGTTCCAGCCTTAAACCCGTCGACAGACCCATGAAAACCAAATTCCCCAAATCCCAAAACTACAACCCGCGAAACTTCTCTCAATGATTTAGAATCCTTTCCTCCACTTTCCCCCTTTTCCCAAATGCAAACTAAAATCCTCTATACCCGCCAAAACCCTTTTCCCCTATTTCCCTCTTCACAAAACTACAAGGAGAAGAGTCCTAATCATTTTTCCTCATCCGAGGTGGGGATCAAACTGCCGCCTACAAGGAGAAGAGTCCTAATCATTTTCCCTCATCCGAGGTGGGGATCAAGTGCGTGTTGTTAGGGAAGAAGTCTCAAGCACGCCTTTCATTGGGTCTTCTGCAACAAGGTTTTTGACCTAATCTTCTACGCTCTCTTCACATCGTCGAATCTTCCCTTGCTCGTTGTGACCTCAACTTCTATTTTTTTGTTGCCTCTCGGTGTTCTTCTGCATGTGATCATCCATCGGTGCTATTTCCTCTATTTATTGGTGTTGATATCCTCGACCCTGTTCACAGAGGTTCATAGGTTGGTTGTGGTGAGTGTATGAACAACAAGAGTGACTCCATTTGAAAGGTTAGATCGCTCCTCTATCCTGGCTCCATATAAATATAGCTTCTTATTTATAAAGAGATAAAGATACGTTCAGTACTATATTGATGCAGGTTGCTGTGTACATCCTTTCCAGTTTAATTTTAGGAATTTCATATACATCATAATGATATAAATTCTTCATATATGAGAGTCTTCTTCTTTCATAGTCATGACACATTTTTTGGCTACATCTGTGCCTTTTTTAAGTGTATGCATTATATTTGTTATATGTTATAAGCATCAACCCCCCCCCCCCCCCAAAAAAAAAAAAAACGGCAGTGCATATGAATTGTCGCTGTGTACATCCTTTCTACCAATAATTATAGTAGCATCATATTTAGAGAGCCCAGTTTTAATTTTTTTTGCTCGTGATGACGTTGTGTAAATGCATCCATGCCATATATTTTGAGTGTTTGACTTCTTTGGCATGTACCCAATTGAAAAATAATACTTGTTTAGTTTCTGAAAAAAAAATAGGATATCACAATGATAAGATGTGGGTGTCTTTTGTGGGGCAGAATATGTTATTATCAAATTCCCTTCAACATCAAAAGACCCTCAATGTGCATAGATGTTCAGGAAAAAAATAATTTATCAAATTCCCTTCAAAGCAGAACAGGTGAACTAGATTGGAACTAGTGAAGACCAATCCAAACCTGTAGGTTCCAGCATTGATTAGGCAAGTTTTCCAATGATAGTAGAAACTAATTTTTTATTCCATTAAATCAATCTAAGCCAGACTTCAAATGGACATGTGTCTTGGTATTGATCTAAACCACCAGTTTAACAAGTTCAGAATGTTAAACCAGCCAAAACTGGCGAAAGATAATAACTGTGATTTTTATTTAGGTATCTTTCAATTTTCAAATTATAAATGGAAAGGCCACCAAACTGATTTCCAGAAATAACATTCCAGTTGTTGTTAACAGAGATAGAAGATTCCAACCCATTCCTTTCCCGGATACACTGCTAGCACTACACAGAGCACCTCATTTGGTATTTTTTAAATGAAAACATTCCCTCTTATTACAAACTCAACTCTTTTCAACTTGAAAGTCCGTAGATATGTCATGGAACATAGAAGAAAAAATTGGAGAAACAATTTGACATTGTTTGCTTCCAGTTTTCTTTTTCTTTTTTTTCTGGTTGTTGTTCTTTTTATTAAGTTATGTTTGTGAGGCCTTGGCCGAGTCTGGGACTTAGGTGGCGTTTGATAACACTTATTTAAAATATCTAATGTCTAATTTTTTATCTATTGTCTAAATCTGTAATTTAATAAGTACTTAAAATATATTAGACTTCTATTAAGAGTGGTTTGATAACCAAATTAAATGACATCTGAATTAATATATTTTTCACATAATTAATATTAATATATTAAGAGTTGCCTCTCTCCTTTGCTCTGGAGGCCGTTCAGAGGGGAGAAGAGGACGGCGAGGAAGGGAGGGATCCAGCCGGTACCAGAGATGAAGATCACAGCCCTCCTCGTCATGAAATCGACGGCCGCCGGTGATGCCTCATCGTCGAAACAGGGGGATCCGATCGTCCTGGCGAACGCCACCGACGTCAGCCATTTTGGCTACTTCCAGCGTGCGGTCGCCAGGGAGTTCATCCTCTTCATCAGCCGTACCATGGCCAAGCGGACGCCCCCCAGCCAATGGCAGTCCGTGCAGCACGAAGGTGCTCTCCTCTCGAATCTTGTCCCTTCTTCTGAGAGCTTGTTGATGTGCGATTCGACGCTGGTTCTTGTTGAGATGATCTAAAATTTCCTAGAGGGATGGTAGTGGGGGTGATATTTCCGATCCAAATTGTCTAAAATTTAAGTTAGTTGATCTGCTGATGCTTTCTTCTACGAATCCTCTGAGACATTTCTGTCTTGTTCTTGTGTTTTCTCCTATAGATCTATCACCGTGAGAGGTCAAATTGTCGTGTTGTACTTGTGAATAGCTCTAATAAGTTTGTATAAAGTCTTTTACAACATGATGTTTTGATTGCCGAACTGTGGAGAGGACCCTGTGGATGCTGGGAGGCCAAGGTCCTTGGAGAGGCTGTTGAAGGCGGGGCGGTCGGAGATGGTGGTGGAGTAGATCTCGTCGCAGATCAGGTCACCAGTGCTCGTTGGCGAAGCGGAGGCGGCTGGCGAGATGGAAGGGAGAAGGAGTAGTGGAGGGCAGAGAGGAATCCGTTGGGGACTTCAGCAGAGGAGTTCGGTGCCAGCCCGGTAAGGATGTCGATGTAGGAGGGCCATTGAAGGAGGAGGCGCAGAGGATGGCGTGGCTAAAAAGAGGAGACGATCTGGACCAAAAAAAGTGCCCTAGCCTCACTTTTTTTTAAGAGGTAATTTAAGACACAAGATATCTTTTCAGATATTAATTAAGAGATGTTATCAAATAGTCTAAAAATGTAATGTGTGACCACTTCAGACAATAGATATATGATAAGTGTTATCAAACAGACCCTTAGTACTCTACTATCCTCTATTTCGGACTAGTTGGTTGTGAATTCTATATCTAAAAATTACCCTTAAACTCCAAACTAGCCATGAGGTAAAGGATGTTATTCTGTAGTTGATGGATCCAATCTACTTGTGATGGCCTTCGGATTGCCATTGATTAAGTTTTCATGTTTTTCTCGCCTACACTGATCGGTAAACTCTTGTGAATTCTGTTAACAAAGGTGCTGGCCCTAATTGTCATCCTTCCACTGGAGGACTCTTCGCAATATGCTTAATTGCTTGGGTTGGTTGGCACAACATGTCCATAGGGAATGCAATCAAGTCATCGATGCATAAGCTTCTTTTACATTGGACACTCTCTCTAATCAAGACTTCATCTCTTGGTCTTTGCTTCCCTCTGCTATATGCCCTGCTCTTGTTGGACAAAGTTGGTATCTATTTTTCTTGTTCAGTGAGGGTTTTATAACGCTTCTAATTGATTCATTCTTTCACAACAGAGTGAGGCTGGGTAAGTGATCCCTTAATTCCTAGGTATTTACTTCTGTTTTTAACATCCAATATATAGATCCATCAAGAATTCCCACATAATACATAGATCCAGAAGAAGGTAGGGCCACAATAGCTAGAGTGAAGGATAAGGAACAATTGAACGACACAAAGTGGAGGAGGATGTGCTTCTCTTGCTGATTACGAGAGCCACCCATATGCAATATATATAGACCCATTTACATATATAAGAACCAGGAGAGATGTCCAACCCCATATATATTGAATAGCCATCAGTAGATCATGATCGTGAGGACAACCTGCTCACCATAAAACTGGGAAAACAAATAAAAGATTGATTATTCTATCAAATGGATATTACATCTACGGCTTTCACCAAGGCTAATGGGAATCAATGCTCTAACATTTAATTTTCTGCTCCAGATTTTAGTTAAGATGGAAAAACTAATAGGGTGTTTGGTTGCAGTTTTTGGCTTTTACCAAGACAAATAGAGGTGTTTGGTAAGTAATTTTTTATTTTAAAGAAGAAATTTTATTCTATGTAAATCTCTTCCAAAATAAAAACAAGTGTGGACCATTTTTTTTTTTAAACACAACACTGCTCTCATCTCTCCTAACTGTGCCCCCTCTCCCCCTGTGAACCCCACCCCCATCCCCTATGACCCCCCCCCCCACCCCCATCCCCCCACACAGCACCCCCCCCACCCCTGCGCCCACCCCCACCCCTGTGAACCCCCCTCCCCCCCCCACCCAGTGCCCTCCCCCCCATCCCCTCCCCACCCCCCTGCGAACCACCCCCCCAACCCAGCACCCCCTCCCCCCCCACCCCCACCCCCCCCCCCCCCCCACCCCATCCTACCCCCTCCCCCCCATCCCCTCCCCAAACCCCTGCGAACCCCCCCCCCAACCTAGCACCCCCTCCCCCCCCACCCCGCACCCCCTCCCCCGCCCCCCCCACCCCATCCTGCCTCCTCCCCCCCATCCCCTCCCCCCCCCACCCCCAGCGAACCCCCCCCCCCCCCACCCAGCGCCCCCTCCCCCCCCACCCCATCCTGCCCCCTCCCCCCCATCCCCTCCCCAACCCCCTGCGAACCCCCCCCCCAACCCAGCGCCCCCTCCCCCCCCCCCACCCCCAGCGAAACCCCCCCCCCCACACCCCCATCCCCACCCCCACCCAGTGCCCTCCCCCAACCAAGCACCCACCCCATCCCCTTCCCACCCTCCTGCGAACCCCCTCCCCCCACACCCCTATCCCGCCCCCTCCCCCCTATCCCCTCCCCACCCCCCTGCGAACACCCCCCCCCCCCCCACCATCTCCTCCCCACCGTCCTGCAAACCCCCCCGCCCCCCAACCTAGCGCCCCCTCCCCCCCCACCCCCATCCCCTCCACCCCCACTACAAGAAAAAGCGACATTTCTGACGGACACAATCCGACGGCAATCCATCGAAAAAGTTTCTTCCGACAACTTTCCGTCGAACGGTCGTCAGAAGACGTCCGTCGGAAAATTTTGGTCAGAAATTACCCACGGCTACCTAATCCGTCGGAAAAACTTCCGACGGAAATTAGTCGGAAGTGTTTGTCAAAAAATTGGTCAGTGAATTTCGAGCAAAATATGTAAAAAAATAGGTCGGAATATACGTCGAAAAATGCCGACTGAACAAATCAATCGGAAATTATTTCTTCGAAACTTCCGACAGAAATACCGACGGACATGTTCCGTCGGCCAACTAGAAATTTCAGATGGACACTATCCATCGGAAAAACCGTCGGAAATATGTAATATTTTTTTAATTTTTTTTTTGCAGAAATTAACATTAATAAATTACAAAACCTGCTACAATATTCATGCATTCACAATAGAAGGTACTCACAATGAAACATAAAATCATAAAACATAACTAATACAAAATCATACACAATCATAAATGCTAAAAATCAAGACAAGTCTACTGGATCGTCTGCCGTCCCCGTCTCCTGATCGTCAGGTGCCGGAGGATCCTATATTAAAAAAAATTAATATGAGAAATATTAATAAAAATTAATACACAAACATTATTTTCAAAATTTTAATTTAAAACATGTGATTATTCCTAAACTTTAATAAGAAAATATTTTGGATCCTTTAGACTTGGGTTTTTTTAGATCTGTCATTTGAACGCCCAACCCAATCTGGGAATTCAAATCGGATTCCGTCAGTTCGCACACGCCAATTTCACCTACCCAGTCGTGTCAGAGCGAACGACGATCGGATCCCTATTTGGGATTTTGGACCCCCGGGATGCGTGTTTTGATCATTTAGACTCGGTTTTTTTTAGATCCGTCATTTCAACGCCCAACCCAATTCGGGAATCCAATTCAGATTCCGTCAGTTCGCACACGTCAATTTAACCCACCCGGTCGTGTCAGAGTGAACGGCACGCCGATCAGATCCCTATTTACGATTTTGGACCCCCGGGTTGTGTGTTTTGATCCTTTAGACTTGGGTTTTTTTAGATCCGTCATTTGAACGCCCAACCCAATCCGGGAATCTAAATCAGATTTCGTCAGTTCGCACACGTCAATTTAACCCACCCGGTCGTGTCGGAGCAAACGACACGCCGATCAGATCCCTATTTACGATTTTGGACCCTCGGGTTGTGTGTTTTGATCCTTTAGACTTGGGTTGTTTTAGATCCGTCATTTCAATGCCCAACCCAATCTGGGAATCCAAATCGGATTCTGTCAGTTCGCACACGTCAATTTAACCCACCCGGTCGTGTCGGAGCGAACGACACGTCGATCAGATCCCTATATGGGATTTTGGACCCCCGGGTTGCGTGTTTTGATCATTTAGACTTGGTTTTTTTTAGAACCGCCATTTCAACGCCCAACCCAATCCGGGAATCCAAATCGGATTCGTCAGTTCGCACACGTCAATTTAACCCACCCGGTCGTGTCGGAGCAAACGACACACCGATCAGATCCCTATTTGTGATTTTGGACCCCCGGGTTGTGTGTTTTGATCCTTTAGACTTGGGTTTTTTTAGATCCGTCATTTCAACGCCCAACCCAATCTGGAATCCAAATGGATTCCGTTAGTTCGCACACGTCAATTTAACCCACCCGGTCGTGTCGGAGCAAAAGACACGTCGATCAGATCCCTATATGGGATTTTGGACCCCCGGGTTGCGTGTTTTGATCATTTAGACTCGGTTTTTTTTAGATCTGTCATTTCAACACCCAACCCAATCCGGGAATCCAAATCGGATTCCGTCAGTTCGCACACGTCAATTTAACCCACCCGGTCGTGTCGGAGTGAAAGGCACGGCGATCAGATCCCTATTTGTGATTTTTGACCCCTAGGTTGTGTGTTTTGATCCTTTAGACTTGGGTTTTTTTAGATCCATCATTTCAACGCCCAACCCAATCCGGTAATCCAAATAGGATTCCGTCAGTTCGCACACGTCAATTCAACCCACCCGGTCGTGTCGGAGCAAACAACACGTCGATCAGATCCCTATATAGGATTTTGGACCCCCGGGTTGCGTGTTTTGATAATTTAGACTCATTTTTTTTTAGATCCGTCATTTCAACGCCCAACCCAATCCGGGAATCCAAATCGGATTCCGTCAATTCACACATGTCAATTTAGCCCACCCAATCATGTCGGAGTGAACGACACGTCGATCAGATCCCTATTTGCGATTTTGGACCCCCGGGTTGTGTGTTTTGATCCTTTAGACTTGGGTTTTTTTAGATCCGTCATTTCAATGTCCAGCCCAATCCGGGAATCCAAATCGGATTCCGTTAGTTCGCACACATCAATTTAACCCACCCGATCGTGTCGGAGTGAACGACATGTCGATCAGATCCCTATATAGGATTTTGGACCCTCGGGTTGCGTGTTTTGATCATTTAGACTCGGTTTTTTTTAGATCCGTCATTTCAACGCCCAACCCAATCCGGGAATCCAAATCGGATTCCGTCAGTTCGCACACGTCAATTTAACCCACCCGGTTGTGTCGGATTAAACGGCACGCCGATCAGATCCTTATTTGCGATTTTGGACCCCCGGGTTGCGTGTTTTGATCCTTTAGACTTGAGTTTTTTTAGATCCGTCATTTCAACGCCCAACCCAATCCGGGAATCCAAATTGGATTCCGTCAGTTCGCACACATCAATTTTAGAATAGCAATTTGAGTGCTCATGTGGCTTTTTTATCCTTCCATAAGTTGATTGTATAAAGAGACCTTCTTTATAGGCTAATTAATTTAGATTTATTTTTTTCCCTTTTGACATTCTTTAGTGGTTTCATTTCATTCAAACTATATGAAATTAATTGTAATACTGACCTGAGGGGCTGGCTGTGAGGGGCGTACTCCCTGCATGGCTTAGATCAACTGCTCGACCATAACGCCAAAGTGCGTCCATAGCTCTTCCGGATGAGGGTTCTAATCTCCTCTACACCACTGCCGGGCGGCACAGCAGTTGAACTCGCGTATGCCGGAGGAGCGACCGAACTCGCATATGAGGACAACACTGGAGTAGTATCAAGGCTGTCCCCAAAGCCGCACACTCGACCCTTCCTCGGCCCTCCCGTTGCATCGACCCAAGCCTCCGGATCTAAGTCTGGCTGGGGAGTGCCCTCTACATAGCGATCCGCCATCGTCCTGTCATAGGTCTCCTGCAGAACAAATTAAAACTAAATTATTGAAAACAAATTATTTTAATATCTTAATTGAATTCAAAATTTATAGCTTGACTTACAGCAATCGTGCAAGCACTCTCGCTGACATAGTCATCCGTCCCCTTCCGCTTATGAGTCCGATCAAATAACTCGCAAAAAGTAGAGGCACGCTCGAGCTCGTGATGCTTACAATTCAACAAAATTAGTTAGTTTCACAATAATAATCAATGTATTAAGAAATTGAACAATAATATGCTTACCAATTTTTTGCTATGGGTCGCATAAGATACGGACCCACTTGTATGCACATTCTTCTCCGGATGAGTTGATCGGTTGCGTTTTGCCGCCTGTGACCGCTCCTGCCATGGTTCAGTAGCCCAACGCTCACAAAGGGACTCCCAATAGTCCCTCCTCAGCCAAACAGGTCGTAATCTAGGCAAGCCATAGGATCCCGAGTGCTTGTGGTCTTCATTACCAATTTTTGTACTGGTCCTCCGACCCTAGCCTCATATGGCAAATGGATGATCAGGTGCTCCATTGAATCAAAGAATGCTGGAGGAAATATCTTCTCTAATTTGCAAACTGTCTTTATTATATTTTGCTCCATATGTTGCAAGTCATGAAGTCTGAGTTCTGATGCAGATAAAATCCTGAAGAATTGACTCAACTCAGTCATTGCTCCCCATATTTGCTTCGGCAACAACTCACGAAAAGTAATTGGCATCAGTCTTTGCAAGAAAACATGGCAGTCATCACTCTTCATTCCGTATATTTTCCCCTCGTTGACATTTACACAACGGACAATATTCGAGACATATCCATCCGGAAATCTCAATTGCTTCAACCATTGCAACACTTCCTTAATCTGTCTGGCCCAAGCACATATGAAGCTTTAGGTTGCACCACTTTTCCACTAACATGCTGCAGCTCTAGTTCTAGACGTCTGCAAAGTACTTTCAAATCCATTCGTGCCTTAACGTTATCCTTCGTTTTACCTTTGATGTTCATAATTGTGTTGAACATATTATAAAAAACATTCTTATCTATATGCATGACGTCTAGGTTATGTGTATCAAAAGTGTGACCAATAAGGCAATTCCCAAAAGATACTTTGCTTCACCCAATTGTGATCCTTCCAAAGCCGGGGATTTGTCGGGTACTACCAGCCGGTTTTGATACAGTTGGTAAGTTCTGGACCCGCCTCGCCATCTTTTCACCAGACACCCGTTCCATATCTACCTCCTCCATCACAATTGTATTTTTCATAAAAGAATCTTTTTGCTTACGGAAAGGATGGTCACTCGGTAGAAACCGACGATGACAATCGAACCAACATGATTTCCCCCCAGATTTCAATACGAATGATTTAGAATCCTCCATGCAATAAGGACATGCCAACCTCCCATGTGTGCTCAGCCAGATAACATGTCGTACGCTGGAAAGTTACTTATTGTCCACATTAATGCAGCCTTCAAATGAAAAATTTGTTTTCTGAATGCATCATAAGAGAGAACCCCATCTGACCATAACATTTCAGCTCATCAATCAACGGTCTGAGATATATGTCTATATTTTTCCTAGACTTTTTGGACCTGGAATCAGCAATGAAAGGAACAGATTCTCACGCTTCATGCACATGCCTGGCGAAAGGTTGTACGGTGTTAGGAATACTGGCCAACATGAGTAAGATGCCACCGAGCCTCCGAATGGATTGAAACCGTCTGTACATAAATCCAGCCGCACGTTGCGTGGATCCCTTGAAAAGTAAGGATGAGTACGGCTAAAATGAGCCCAAGCTTCACCATCGGCAGGATGACTGATTTCACCATCATCACGACGGACTCTTTCCGCATGCCAAGTCATATGTCCAGCTGTCTTCGGAGACATGAACAACCGCTGCAATCTGGGTGTGATCGGAAAGTACCGCAATGACTTATATGGAACATCCTTATGCTTTGACTTGTCCCCTCTCTTAGGCTTGAATCTATCATGCTTACAAATACAACATGATGTCTTATCTGCATCATCTTTGTAGTACAACATACAGTGATTCAGACATGGATCAATTTTCATAAAACCAAGCCCCAGATCATTCACCATCTTCTTCGCACGATAAAAATCATTAGGCAACCTCTCTGATTGAGGAAGCATACTCTTGACGAGTAAGAGAAGCCGATCAAAACAACTCTCGCTCATATGAAATTCAGACTTCAAATTCAGTAGCTGCGACACTGCAGACAACCGTGTATGCTTCTCACAACCATCCCATAATGGCTCATCAGCATCTCAAGTAACTGATAAAATCTCTGAGCTGTATCATTCGGCACTTCTTCATTTGTTTGGTCATCATGAATATTGAACTCTGGACCAGCAGCATCGACAACCATGTCTACGTACGTACTTGTGGAGACAAAGATGGTTGGTTCAGACGACTGAATATTCAACTCACCATAAGACGACCATAACTAATAATGGGCAACAAATCCTCTCGTATACAAATGATGCTGCACATCCCATGTCGATATCCACTTTCTGTTCTTACAAGCCGAACACGAACATCAGATGTTACCCATCGGATCAACTGCTACTGATGAATTACTCAATGCAAACTAAATGAAACTGTCAACTCCGTCTTTAAACTCCTCTGTCACAACTCCATTAACTATTCCACGGTACATCCATGACCGATTCTCATAAGATATTTTTCCTACACAGATTAAATTTGATGTCACGAGTTAAAATCCACACACCCTCACATCGTTCAAGTAAGTCAAAATGAATAGGTAGGACATATATATATATATATATATATATATATATATATGGGATTTATTTAGACAAAGAGGGCTTTTATCTATGTATACTAATTGTGTTTATTGGTATAATAACATTTCTAATACTATAAAAAGAACTCAATAATAGTGAAACTCATAAACTAAACATTATTTAAAAATTAAGGCAAGCACATATATATAAATACATTCGCCATTGTAGGATGAATGTATACTTTTTTTAAACATCTTAATGCATGTTAAAAAATGTAATATATATAAATACATGCATGATTTTACTTTCAGATAATTATTTTGCAACTACGCCAGACACCATGCATATGATACATACATTATATGGAGAGTCCCAGAGCTAATGGGTGAAACAAAGCATTGACGTAAAGATAAATGAAGAGTAAGCATACATGAATATCAAATAAATTTGAGCACTATATAAATATTAATGGTATTGAACATTAAAAAGAACACAAAGACTATTTGTTCATACACACCGTGATGTCTTCATATTAGGCCACCACCACTTGATCGGCTTTTTACTCACCAGGTTCTCATTAGATTTTCTAGGTTTTGAACTAACCACTGATATCCCTAAATATAGTTTGTCAAATATATCTCTTCGTACATAATGGGAAGACATAACTTTCAGAATGTCAAGTTCTTTGTCACAATTGTTTTCCACGAATTTTGACCAGTCTTTTCCACTAAACATGTACATACTACCACACCAACTGCGTCATAAGATTACTGAATATCGCAGTCATTTTTCATCTTGAACAATAACAGATAATCCACTTTTGTTTTCTAAACTTTGTCTGTCTTCTTTCCGAATAATCTTTATGATTTTCTTCATCTTCTCTTTCACCAAAAGTAAACCATCATGCAATCTTCGAATATCCATCGGTAATATCTTTCGTTCAAACAAACACGTAGTTTGATACGTTGGACATTTGTTCTTCTTTGAGTCTAATTTCCAATCGCGAACTCTCATCACTAATTAGAAAAAAATTGATAACAATTTATTCATAAGTAATTTAAATTATGAAATTAAATCATAATATGGTAAATATGAAAGAATCAATCAAATGGCTACAAATGAACATACGAATGTTGAAGGATTAACTTGCAGTGTGAAATTAAAAAAATATGTGAAAGTAAACAATATGTTTAACAAAGAAAGTATTACATTGTTTATTTTCATGTAAAGCGTTAAAAAATAACAGCGAGCAAGATAAACATAACACAATCACACCATAAGTAAACAGTAAACAAACCATGCATACTTAAGGTGGGAAAATTCCTCCTATAGGTTTTACATATTCTTCATATCGTATTCAATCATAAAACCGTAATAAAATTGAAAATCATGCACGAACAGACAAGTTGATCCATAGCATAACTTCATAGTTGTTTCATGTGAGTTTAACATCTTTATCATATCACACAAATCTGAGGAAAATAAAATAGAACTAAGACATGCATGCTATAAGAATTTTGCAAATTATCATCCCTTATCTCATATAGAACGGTGGTTCGAATGTATATACAACGGGTTCCTTTTCTACACTTCTTACTATTAAATAGTGTCTATAAATTTCATGGTAGGTACCAAAGATTCATATTGGACTTCGATGGGAACTTCCCTTGAGCCAATAATGACACGTTGATCTAGTCGCCATCAGGAGCCACAAAGGGAGGGGGTCGCCCACAGGAGGGGAGGAGGGGCGGTGGGGTATTGCAGAAGGGATGGAAGGGGGAGGGGGTGCCGGCAAGAGGGGGATGGGGTCGCCCACAGGAGGGGAGGGGGTGGTAGGGGGTGCAGGGATGGGAGGGGGGAGGGGGTGCCGGCAAGAGGGGGAGGGGGCGGTGCGCAGGAGGGGAGGAGGCAGCAGGGTGGGGCGTCAAGGGTCGGGGATGAGAGGGGGGGTGTGGGGTGGGGGGGCCTTGCACAGGAAGTGGGGGAGGGGGATGGGGGTGGCAGGGGTGGGCGCCAGGGTCGGGAGCAATGGGGGTTGATAATCAGTTATCCCATATAATTTAAATTAATTACATATCTATTTTAGTGATTAACAAAACAATGATAAATGTTTAATCTAACAATTTATTATGAGATTTTAAGCACATGAATAAACCAAGGGTAAATAAGCAAATCAACCATGATGTAAGTATTCATCACTCTACAACAATGTAAGTTTGAAGCATATATCTGTCTAAGTTCATAATGATTTATGAAGATATAACGATTTCCTTACATTCATAAATATTTCATATTCGATAAGTGATCGCAACGATTTGCCCTCACAACGATTCGATAAGTGATCGCAACGATTTGCCCTCACAACGATTGATAAGTGCTCATAACGATTTGCTCTCGTAACGATTTCTTTAGTAATCATAACGATTTGCTCTCGTAACGATTTCTTTAGTAATCATAAAGATTTGCTCTCATAACGATTTCTTTAGTAATCATAACGATTTGCTCTCATAATGATTTCTTTAGTAATCATAACGATTTACTCTCATAACAATTTCTTTAGTGATCATAACGATTTGGTCTCACATCGATTTTCTAAGTAAGAATAACGATTTGATCTCTGTAACGATTCGATAAGTTACATATCGACTCTGTCACTGTAACGATTCATTAAGTTACATAATGACTTGATCACTCTGTAACGATTCGATACAACAAATAATGATTCATTCACATTGTCTTTAACAACTTGACTATAACGACTCATGCATAACGATTTGCTTATGAAGTCACAACGATTTGTCTCTACAACGATTTGGTTGTTAGTACATCAGCATGCTTATGAGCGCACAACGACTTACATGAATATCAACTCATTTGCATAACGATTTCATAAGTCATGCATATAACGATTTCATGGGAAAAAACGATTTGCCTTTCGAGCTGATTTTTGAATTTGTTGAAAAGTCAAAGTCTTCTCGTTTATCTTTTTGATTGCAATGCATTTATTACGATAGTACGTATCACTGCATGCATGCAGACGATATCTTCTATTCTCCTGCTTATTCGGTAGATATCTTTTTAGAAGAACATAATGAAACTTCTATTTGTGTATAAAATCAATCTAATGTTGATGACAAGAGACAGCTTAGCTGTCTATTATTGAGCTCGTAATGCGTGCAGGTCACTGACAGCACTCGTCATACAACGTTGGGCAAAATAGAATCCAAAGGATATTACAGAAGATCTTCTCTCTTTACGTGCATGAAAAGATTAAAGACTATTGATGGAAGCTTCCAAGGGTCAAGCAGTCTAACGGCACTTATGCATAGAGACAACGGACACTCCAACGTTCGAATTTCAAACGTTGACATATATAGAAGAATGAAGTTCGACAATCCAAGAGGGTTAGAGAATAATAAGCTACAACGCCTTCAACCTTCTGCAAGCAATCTTAGAGCCAAGCACAAACTCTCATTAGTATTAGCTCTTGCTCTCGGTGCTAAGTTCACATCTGTGGAGAGCCTTTCGGTCTGAGAAGAGTCCTTGATTGTAGATCTCTTCTTCTTCTCAGTCCTTGCATCAGATCAAGCAGTGTGTTCTATAAGCTTGATCTAGGGGCATCATCTCTTTGATCACTACTTTGAGTTGTTCCCCTCTGTTGTGAAGGAAGACCTGGTGGGATCCAGGGTGTGTCTTTCCCTTCGTGTTGAAGGAGGACTGGTGTGGTATCCAAGGGGTGTAATTCCCTTGGGTGAAGGAAGACCAGCTGCGCCTGGTTGTAAGGGTCCTTAAGGGGGACTGTTCCTTGGTAGTGAAATCCTGAGATTTTGCTCAGGACTGGACGTAGGACTCCTAAGGAGAGGAGATCTGAACCAGGATAATTCCTTGTGTTGTGTGATTGTCTTTGTGTGATTGCTGTTTATCTTCACTATCACTAACATCCATCGAAGTGTATTTTGTGTGAACGTTTTTGTGTACAGGGTAGTAGACGAAGTTTTAAAGCCCCATTCACCCCCCCTCTGGGCTTGCTAGCTGGGCAACAAGTGGTATCAGAGCTGTCTCTCATCAAAGAAAAAGATCCAACGATCTGAAGAGAAAAGATCAAATGGCAGCTCAAGGAAACATTGAAGGTCAGTCTGTCACCGACCTCCTCTCTTCGACGGTGAAGACTACACTTACTGGAAGACCAGAATGGAGTACTTCTTGCAAGGATTCGATTTTCAGATCTGGTCAATCATAGAAGAAGGAGATCTCGTTGTCCTAAACTCAAGGCAGAATTGGATAGAAGATGATAGAAAGAAGATCTCCCTCAACTGCAAAGCTAAGAGTATCTTGTGTTGTGCTCTTAGCAAGAAAGAGTTTAACATAGTCTCAGCTTGCAAATCTGCAATGGAGATGTGGAGAAGCTGAGAATCACCTATGAAGGGACTGATAAAGTCAAAGAAACAAGAATAGATATACTAGTGGCTCATATGAAAAGTTTCAGATGCAGCCGGGAGAATCTATAACCCAGATGTTCAGCAGGTTTACAGATATAACAAATGGGTTAGCTGGTCTTGGTAAGACATATGAAATTGGAGAAATGGTAAGAAAGATTCTAAGATCTTTACCAGCAGTATGGACTCCTAAGGTAACAGCTATAGAAGAGGTCAATGACCTAAAGAAGATGTCATTGGAGAAACTCATTGGGTCCTCATGGCCCATGAGATAAACATGGGAAGATTAGGAGAGTCATCAAGCAAGAAGAAACACACCAATGCTCTCAAAGCAGCAGAAGGCAGCTCTGAGGAACCATCAGAAGACAAAGACAACAGTGAAAATAGTGAAGAAGAAGAAGCAATGCTGTCTAGGAAACTGCAGCGGATTTTGGCCAAGAAAAAGAAGTATCCATCTGGCAGACGATATTTCAAAAAGGGAAAGGATTTCAAGAAACTGAAGCAAAGGACATCAAAAAGAATGAACCAACTTGTTATGAGTGCAAAAGGCCAGGACACATCAGGGCAGAGTGTCCAAAACTCAAGAAAACTGAATTCAGAAAGAAGGACAGTTCAAGAAAGTTCAGAAGACATAAGAAGAAAGCCATGGCAGCAGCTTGGGACAACAGCAGTGACTCGGACAGCGAGTCAAGCTCACCAGCGAGAAGAAGAAAAGGCTAACCTAGCCTTCATGGCAGACGTCACAGAAAAGGTAACCTCTGACTCATCCTTGATTCCTGCAATGATTCTGATTCAGATAACTTAGAAGATACTTTAATGAATTATATGGTAAATATAGAGAAATATCTAAATTACTAAAAGCTAGTAAGAAAAATGTTACATGTCTAGAGAATACCAATTCAGACTTAAAATCAGAAAATGAACAACTAGAGAAGCAAGTTAATGAACTCAAAAGAAGAAATGAATTGCTATGCGAAAATCTAAAAGATAAAAATGAACAAATAACAAAATTAGAAAAACAAGAAAGTTCAGACGAACTAAAAATGAAATCAAAATTTTAACAGAAGAAAATGATAAACTATCAAATACCTTAGAAAAATTCACTAATGGTAAGAATTCTCTAATACTGAGAGGTGCTAGACGGTCAGGAAAAAGGAAACATGGACTAGGCTATACGCCCCCAGATAATGAAGACACAACAGTATACCCTAAGACATATCCAACTCCAAAATTTGTACCTGAACAAGACATAGCATACAAAGCTAACCTTAAATATCTTGAAAAAATAACTAGAACAACATGCTGCAGTCACTGCAACAAACTAGGTCACAACAAGACTACATGTCCAACTAAATATAAAAGGTGGATAATCAAAAAAAAAATGATGATACTAACAGGACCCAAAAGAACTTGGGTACCTAAAGCTTATGTTTTTATTTAGGGAAACCTTCGAGCATCCAAATGGTATTTGGATAGTGGATGTTCAAGGCACATGTCAAGAAATAAAAACTTGTTTCTCACCTCGAAGCTGAAGAAGGAACAGTCACCTATGGAGACAACGGAAAAGGGACTGTTATTGGCAGTGGTTCAGTAAGTAGCAAAGGAAAAACAGTAATTGAAGAAGTTCTGTGCGTGAAAGGTCTGAAGCATAATCTCATCAGTATAAGCCAGCTTTGTGACAAGGGTCATCAGATAAAGTTTCAAGAATCCAAGTGCAGCATCATGAAGGATGGAGTAGTCATTGAAGAGCCTACAGGGAAAAGAACCTGTACGTGCTATATCTTGAAGAATTAAAGGAGCAAGATATCTGTTTAGCAGCAAGCAAGAGCAGTCAACTGAGCTGTGGCACAGAAGATTGGGCCATTGCAGTTTGGATGGTATGAAGAAGCTGATAAAGAGAAGCCTGGTGGAAGGTCTACCAAAGGTCAGCAAAAATGGATGGTATTTGCAGACCATGTGCTAAAGGAAAGCATGCTAAGAGCTCCTTCAAATAAAAAACTGTGGTAACCACCTCTAAACCCTTAGAGCTCCTTCATATGGACTTATTTGGGCCAATGAGGACCACGAGTCTTGGAGGAAAGAATTTGGATTCGTTATAGTTGATGACTATTCCAGATTCACATGGGTCTCATTCTTGGAACATAAAGATGATACATTTGACAAGCTTTGTAAGTTTCAGCAAGAGAGTACAAAAGGATAAGAGATATAGCATTGTTGGAATCCGATCAGATCATGGAGGAGAATTCCAAAATGAAAAATTTGTCAAGTTCTGTGAAGATCAAGGAATTGAGCACAACTTCTCAGCACCGAGGACACCACAACAAAATGGGGTTGCTGAGAGGAAAAATAGAACTCTATTGGACATGGCGGCGAGAACAATGATGTCAGAATATGATCTGCCAAGATACTTCTGGGCTGAAAGCAGTGAACACAACAAGTTACCTCATAAATAGAGTAATGATCAGGCCATACTGAAGAAGACAGCTTATGAGCTGTACAAAGAAAGAAGCCAAAGATCAGTCACTTCAGAACATTTGGATGTCCTTGCTTCATCCACAACAACGACAAACGAGATATTGGTAAGTTAGATGCCAAATCAGATGAAGGCATCTTCATGGGTACACTTCTAAACCCAAAGGCTATAGAGTATTTAATAACGCACCTTATTAATTGAACAATGTGTGCACATTATCTTTGATGAGACTAATCCTTCCTTGAGAAAGAAGAAGAAATAGTGATAATGACAATACAGATGAATTGTTCGAAAAGCTAAAGAATACATCATTTGAGGACAAGAAGATCCACCTCTGGAAGATCTGCAAGAAAAAGAAATTCCACATCAAAACCTTCCAAAGGAATGGAGATACAAAAGGGATCACCCACCTGAGAATATAATTGGTGATCCAACTGTAGGGGTAAGAACAAGAGGTAATGTAATCCCTTGCGATTACCTAGCATTTGTTTCACAAATAGAGCCTAGGACAGTCAATGAAGCTCTCACTGATGAATCTTGGATTTTAGCCATGCAGGTGAACTGAATCAGTTTAAGAGAAACCATGTGTGGTCACTTGTTCCTAGACCATCAGATCATCCAGTTATTGGCACCAAATGGGTGTTCAGAAATAAATTGGATGAAGCTGGTGTAATCTTAAGAAACAAGGCCAGATTGGTAGCTCAAGGCTATTCCCAAGAGGAAGGCATAGATTTCGATGAAACCTATGCACCTGTAGCTAGACTGAGGCTATTAGAATTTTACTTGCATATGCATCTGCACTAGACTTGAAATTATTTCAAATGGATGTCAAGTCTGCATTTCTAAATGGTTTCATTAAGGTGAAGTTTATGTAGAACAACCTCCAGGTTTTGATGACACTGAATTTCCAAATCATGTTTTTAAACTACACAAGCACTATATGGTTTAAAACAAGCACCTAGAGCCTGGTATGAAAGGCTTAGCTCATTCTATTAAACCATGGTTTCAGTAGAGGTCAAGTAGATAGTACACTATTTATCAAGTCCAAGATCAAACATATATTACTTGTACAAATTTATGTAGATGACATAATTTTTGGTTCAACTGATTAATCTCTTTGCAAGTACTTTGAAAAGCTTATGCAGGGAGAATTCGAGATGAGCATGATGGGGGAGCTAAACTACTTCCTTGGATTGCAAATCAAACAAGGAAAAGATGGGACCCACATCTGTCAAGCTAAATACACCAAGGAACTCTTAAAGAAATTTGGATTCGATAATGCCAAGCCACTATCAACACCTATGAGCACATCAACGAGGATGGACAGTGACAAGAATGGTAAGAAAGTAGATCAAAAGATCTACAGAGGTATGATAGGCTCCTTACTTTACCTAACAGCAAGTAGACCTGATATTTTATTTAGTGTATGCATATGTGCCAGGTATCAGGCAGATCCTAGAGAATCTCATCTAATTTCAGTAAAAAGAATTTTTAGATATTTAGCTAAAACTCATGATTTAGGTCTTTGGTATCCAAAGTCATGTGAAATTAACTTAGTAGGATATTCTGATGCTGACTATGCTGGATGCAAGATAGATAGAAAAAGCAGTGGTTGTTGTCAATTTCTTGCAGGATGTCTGATATCATGGTCCTCCAAGAAACAAAACTCAGTAGCACTGTCAACAGCTGAAGCTGAGTACGTAGCTGCTGGAAGTTGCTGTACACAACTCCTATGGATCAAGCAACAACTTGAGGATTATAGGCTTCATATCAAGACAATTCCATTGTTATGTGACAAACCCAGTGCCATAAATCTCACCAAAAATCCAGTACAGCACTCAAGGACTAAACACATTGAGGTTAGATATCATTTCATTCGTGATCATGTAGCTAATGGTAACATAGATATTTCATTTATTGATCATACAAACAATCAGTTAGCAGATATCTTCAAAGGCCTTACCTGAAGAGAGGTTTACATCTCTTAGAAGGGAATTAGGCATGTGTAAATTGTGAAAGATTTATCTGTTTAAAACTGAAATATTATTTTTAGAATTTAAATATTTTTCCTCCCAAAATTTAAGCATAATCCAATTACTGCTAATTCTTTTAATTTTGTCATGACGGTTCGATATTTTATAAGAGTTTATTCTATCGAACTAGTCAGTTTTGTCGTTTTCCGCCATTATGGCGTCTCTAAATTCTAAAAGTCATTCTTTTAATTTTCTTTATATCCCGAAATCTGTGCGGCAACGATTCACATCTCCATCGTCTTCTTCCTTCTGCCTGAGGCGATACCCTATCGACTCGGCATCGACTCTCTGAAATTTCAAGCTTCCACCTCTTTCCCGCGAGAAATTCTTGAGGGGTTCTACTCCTTCTCCATTTCGATCATCCAGAAACTCTTCCCATCCAAAACCATGGCCTCTTTGGTGTCTCCGGCAGCGTCGGGGCTATGGAGCTGCATTTCTTACCGCCGAGCAGCAGGAAAGATTTGCTTCAGTAAAGACCAAGCTATGCGGCACAAAGAAGAGTATGTGGCAGACTGCAGAAGAATGGAATGGACAGTATCGTCGCAGCTATGGGCAGATTGAAGTGGACAAAGATAGCCACCCTATCAGAAGTAAGTTATCCAGACCTTGTGAAAGCCTTCTATATTTGTCTGAAGATAGAGGAAGACAGAACCCTGACTTCCATGGTCAAGGGAACTCAGATTAGGGTCACACAAGCCCTATTAGCATCTCTCTTCGATGTGACTACCTCCGGACACTGTGGAGTTCATACTGTGGATATCCAGGCGAAAGGTCTAGGGATTGTTGGCCCGAATACAGATTGAAGGATGGAAAGCTAGACATCAACTAGTTGAATGCGTTCAATCGCTTATTGCATTTCATTGTGTGTCAAATAGTAGTCCCAAGGAGTGCCACCTTCTCCACTTGCACAAAGGCGGATTCTGACCTGATGTTCTGGGCTGTCCAGAACCAAGAAATCAACACTGCAGAGATCATGATTGAAAGGATGAAGTTTGCAAGCGCGCAAGTATGGATACAAAGAGTAAGCTGAACGTTTCTCTACCTTATGCTCATCTGCTCACCAAGATATTTCAACACTATGGCATCAGTGTGGTGGAGATGTGTGTTGAGAAGATGGGCCAAGCTATCCGGTCCAGAAATTTGAGAAAAAGTGGTTTTTCGGTTGTCAATGGAGTTTGGACGAAGACTTCTATGGCTGAGGGTGAAGCCATCATTGGTGAAGCCCAAGAGGTCCAAGACGCAGAAGTAGCAGTAGCAGTAGCAGAACCACCAGCAGCAGCAGATCCAGTAGCTCCAGCAGAAAGAGCAGCAGCATCAGCACCATCTGTGGAAGCAGCGGTAGCACCACCAGCAGCTAATCTTCAGCAGAGGATGGATATCCCTCCAGAGGATATTGAGCCCGTTGGGCATAGTTCAGAGGATCCTCTTCCCTCTTCCCAGTAGTAGGCTCAGTACTCAGAGATGTACTGGATGCATCCAAAGCTCTTTAGGGATCCAGTAGTTAGTGAAGTTCAAATTGCAGAAGCCGTGGCATCAGGCCACATTGATTCGATTGTTATGGAAGAAGCTCCCATTCAGGGGGCAGCAAGAATAGAGACTGAAGATGTGCCTATGGAAGATGTTCCAGTTCAGGGGGAGCAATCAATTGAGAAAGAGGCAGCAGCAGTTCAGGGGGAGCAAAATGCCAATGCCCCCATTGATGATCTGTTTAGAGAAGGCTTTGTGGAAAGTGCCTCAGAAGAAGAAATTGAAAATGTTGATCATGAAGAGCCCGTGGTTAGGGCAAGAGAGACAAAAGAAAAATGTGGCTAAAGAAGTTCCTCTCCTCACCAGTAAGCCACACAGGAGATCTAGGAAAAAGAAGTTGAAAATCAATTTGAAACCTGTTGTTGAGAGTCCTGGATGAGCAAGGCAAAATTTTGTGTTCCGTGAGGTCAGATATGGCCTCCATTTTATTAGTCAAAGCTCATCTGCCCATCATTAGGGGCACTGTCATCTGAACTTGAAAGCCTTCGAAAAGATCATGACAGTCTGAGGAATATGCTTGTAGATTTGTCAGTGTTTTTGAGGGCAGCTTACCATCTCATGCCCCTCCTTTTGGTAGTGCAGGGCCATCAGGGCCTGTCATTCAGAGCAGCAGCAAGAGGAAGAGCGGCCATCAGGCCTTTGTCTAAAAAACCTGCAGGGCCGCCAGGGCCAATTCCTGTTGAGGATGAGCACGCTGAACAAGTAGTTGCTGCTGAGGAATCTAGGCTAGCAGGGCCAGTAGTAGAGGTTGCTTCACCTCCAGTGGAATCTGTGGCTGCAAGAGAAGAAGATCAGGCTGTAGCTCCAGAGCCCTCTGTCCTTCCTACCCTTCCCACTCCAACACCTCCTTCTCCACCCACCTCATCCACTGCTCCTCCAGCTCCTCTCACCAAATGACCGCCCCGCTCCAGAACCATTTCCTCACCTACACCTTTCTCTTCCCAACTCCTTCATCTCCTACTTCCTCCACCATCATTCCTCCACCCTTATCTTCTGTTGAGGTTCCTCCTGCATCTTCTTCAGCAGGAGCCTCCTCTAGTGGTCCTTCTTCTTCAGGCCTTCTGATCTCCCTTCCATCACCCCTGCTTCCCTCTTCCATCCACAAACACCCCTTCTTTCATTACTATTATTCCTGAGGGTGCTCAATTAGCTCACACAGAAATCCAGGACATCAAGGATGAATTCGAAGTAGCAATACTTCGTTCAGTCCTGGCTGTTGGGACACCCTCTCATAGGACATGCTCTTCCAGTCCTATTCCTAAGAAGAGAGACTCACTTCCACCCATCCTGTCTCTTCTGAACTTTGTTATCCTCCCCTTTGGTTCTTCTTTCCATTTCCAATAAGCAACAACCTATCTATGAGGGATTTCTTCAAAAGGTAGTGTTTGCTCACCTCTTTGGCCTTCCTTTCCAAAATCTTTTGGCCCATCTCAATACCATTTTCCCTTATGCTTTTCTTTCAAGGCTCAACAGTTCAAATTTTTTTCCATGACTGAAGCCAAACTGAAGAAAATGGGCTAGGAGCAACAGAGATCTGTACAATCACTTTTGTCGTACTCAAGCCGCCAGATCCACCAGAGAAGCTCCTCTCCCTCTCTCTGAATGGTTTCAGATTCATCATAAAAATCTTTTTGGAACCTTCATTCAAAAGGAAATCAAGTTCATCCAGCAATACAAAATGTACTGCGATTATGCTATCTTCAAACATTCCCGAGGTGCAGCTGGGCCAGTTCAAGCAAGCCATCCATGATCTAAGTTCCAGGTTGCTCACACCGAACCTCTCGAGTTGACTTTGCCACTTTGGTCATCCTGATGTGGTGTTCCTTCCTCCACTTCACTCCCTGATCATGGATTCATTTGTGGGAACTCTCATGTTTGAGCGAGCTGCTCAGGTTATGGCTAGGCTCTCTGTGCAAGAAGGTCGTAACCTCGCTTTTCATAGATTTGTCTTCAAGTAGTATCTTCAGGGGTACCTCAAGATAGATGTCCTTGCCCCTATTATATCTGAATGTGAGCGTCTGTCACCTGCTGATTGGGAAAAGCTCTACACTTTGTCCGCTCAACAGCTTGAAGAGTTAAATACTTCTCTGGCTCGCTCCCATCAACCTCTTCTGACTCCCGCTGAATTTCTGGATGCAAATTCTCTTCACCTTGTCCGGGACTCCTTCCTGAAATGGGAAGAATGGTACAAGGTCTTTCTAGAATTAAGAAGGAATTTCGGCAGCATCAGATCTTCTATCCCTTTTAAATCACTCAGTTTCTTCAGTTTGCCAGTTTTGGTTGCTTCATCTCCTACAAGGTAGCTCTTGGCAAACGACAATACTGGGATTTCATATCAGATCAGAGACAGCTTCACATCAAGAGGATGACTCCCACCATGGGACCCTCCTATTGTATTGAGCTTGGAGCATTTCACGCCTATTTTGAAGAGCAGGAACGCCAAGCACTACCTATCATTAGGCACTTTGCATCTCTCTTGTCTTCTGCCTTCTATCTCTTTGAACCCTCCAATGCTCCATAAATCTCTTTGTTTCTCTCTTTCTTTGATCTTTTCTTTGTTTCAAGCTCTTGTATCTTTTTGCTTACATGACAAAAAGGGGGAGAAATATAGTATTTCTGAAATATTTCCCTTATATTTTTTTTGCAAGAATGCTTAGACTTATTTCAAATCATCTTTGCTAATTGTTAAGTTTTGCCATCACCAAAAAGGGGGAGATTGATGATCAGTTTATCCCCATGTAATTTAAATTAATTACATATCTATTTTGGTGATTAACAAATAATGATAAATGTTTAATCTAACAATTATTATGAGATTTTAAGTACAGGATAAAAAACCAACGGTAAACAAGCAAATCAACCATGATGTAAGTATTCATCACTCTACAACAATGTAAGTTTGAAGCATTATATCTGTCTAAGTTCATAACGATTTCTATGAAGATATAACGATTTCCTTACATTCATAAATATTTCATATTCGATAAGTGATCGCAACGATTTGCCCTCACAACGAATTCGATAAGTGATCGCAACGATTTGCCCTCACAACGATTCAATAAGTGATCATAACGATTTGCTCTCATAACGATTTCTTAGTAATCATAACGATTTGCTCTCGTAACGATTCTTTAGTCCTCATAACGATTTGCTCTATAACGATTTCTTTAGTAATCATAACGATTTGCTCTCGTAACAATTCTTTAGTATCATAACGATTTGCTCTCATACCGACTTCTTTAGTGATCATAACGATTTGGTCTCACCCCATCGATTTTCTAAGTAAGTAACATTTTTGATCTCTGTAACGATTCGATAAGTTACATATCGACTCTGTCACTGTAACGATTTATATGAAGTTACATAACGACTTGATCGCTGTAACGATTCGATACAACAAATAACGATTTCGTTCACATTGTCTTTAACAACTTGACTATAACGACTCGTGCATAATGATTTGCTGCTTATGAAGTCACAACGATTTATCTCTACAACGATTTGGTTGTTAGTACATCAGTCGTGCATATGAGCGCGCAACGACTTACATGAATATCAACTCATTTGCATAACGATTTCATAAGTCATGCATATAACGATTTCGTGAAAATAATGATTTGCCTTTCGAGCTGATTTTTGAATTTGTTGAAAAGTCAAAGTCTTCTCGTATATCTTTTTACAGCAATGCATTTATTACGATAGCACGTATCATGCATGCATGCAGACATTATCTTCTATTCTCCTGCTTATTCGGTAGATATCTTTTTAGAAGAACAGAATGAAACTTCTATTTGTGTATAAAATCAATCTAACGTTGACTGACAAGAGACAGCTTAGCTGTCTATTATTTAAGCTCGTAATGTGTGCAGGTCACTGACAGCACTCGTCATACAACGTTGGACAAAATAGAAGACAAAGGATATTACAGAAGATCTTCTCTCTCTATGTGCATGCGAAAAAGATAAAAGACTGTTGACTGGAAGCTTCCAAGGGTCAAGCAGTCTAACGTACACTTATGCATAGAGACAACGGACACTCCAACGTTCGAATTTCAAACGTTATATATAGAAGAATGAAGTTCAAAAATCCAAGAGGGTTAGATAATAATAACTAAGCTACAACCCTTCAACCTTCTGCAAGTAATTCTTAGAGCCAAGCACAAACTCTCATTAGTATTATCTCTTGCTCTCGGTGCTAAGTTCACATCTGTGTGAGAGCCTTCGGTCTGAGAAGAGTCCTTGATTGTAGATCTCTTCTTCTTCTCAGTCCTTGCATCAGATCAAGCAGTGTGTTCTATAAGCTTGTTCTAGGGGCATCATCTCTTTGATCGCTACTTCTTGAGTTGTTCCCTTCTGTTGTGAAGGAAGACCTGGTGGGATCCAGGGTGTTGTCTTTTCCTTCGTGTTGAAGGAGGGACTTGGTGTGGTATCCAGGGGGTTGTTTTCCCTTCATGTTGAAGGGGACTGGTGTAGTATCCAGGGGTTGTAATTCCCTCGGGTTTGAAGGAAGACCAGCTGCGCCTGGGTGTAGGGTCCTTATGGGGGACTGTACCCTTGGTAGTGAAATCCTGAGATTTTGCTCAGGGACTGGACGTAGGACTCCTAAGGAGAGGAGATCCGAACCAGGATAATTCCTTGTGTTGTGTGATTGTCTTTGTGTGATTGCTGTTTATCTTCACTATCACTAACATCCATCGAAGTGTATTTTGTGTGAACGTTTTTGTGTACAGGGTTAGTAGACGAAGTTTCAAAGCCCCATTCACCCCCCCTCTTGCTTGCTAGCTAGGCACAGGGTGGAGAGGGAGGGGGTGGCGTCACGGGGAGGGGGAGGGGGAGGGGAGGGGGAGGAGGCTGGAAATGGGAGTGGGAGAGGGGATGGGGTTCGCCAGGATGGGGAGGGGGGAGGAGTACACACCTCTCGATCCCGTGGCGCGGGGTAGTGGCGGTGTGGGAAGCTGGGGCGGCGCAGGCGCGGGTCGCGACGGACGGTGGCACTACAGGCGGCGAGAGAGAGAGAGAGAGAGAGAGAGAGAGAGAGAGAGAGAGAGAGAAGAGAGAGAGAGAGAAGAGAGAGAGAGAGAGAGAGAGCGAGAGAGAGAGAAGAGAGAGAGAGAAGCGGGAGAGAGAGTGGGTTTCGCGAGGGTGAGGGGAGAGAAATTGTTGGAATTTTCGATGGATATTTTCGACGGAATTATTCCGTCGGAAAACCATCGGTAATATAGAAGTACCGACAGAATGTTCCGGGATATTCATCCGTCGGTATTACCGACGGATAGTTCCGATAGAATAATTCCGTCGAACTACTACTGACGGATATTCCGACGGAATAATTCCATCCGAAATATCCGTCGGTAAAACTGTTTTTTTTAGTGCCTTGTAGTGCCCCCACCCCCTACGAAACCCCCCCCCACCCCCCCCCCCCCCATCCCCTCCACCCCCCCCCCCCTGCGAAACCCCCCCCCCCCCCCCCCACCCCCCACCCCCACCCGCGCCCCGGAGGCTCCCCATCCCCCTGCCCCGCCCCCGTGCGCCTCCCCCTGCCTCGCCCCCGGCGCTCCCCCTCCCGCCTCCAAACCATCAAATAAATTTAAAAATTGTATTATTTTACCAAATAGATAACATCACATTTTCATAATTTTAAATTTAAAGTTAAAAGCGAACTCAACATCATTTTTTAGGTAGAAATAGTTTTTTTTTTAATTGCTCCCAAACACCCTATAATCCTCCGAAATCTGCAATGAGAAGTTACTGCCCTCAAAAGCAACACATTGTGCATAGGAACAATTTCCTTGTCTGTCATATATAGGGTTTTACATAACTTATTACATCTGCTCTCTCAAAAGGTTAAGATGGAAACCTACTATAACTTGTAATGTATGGTAAAACTCTTGATATTACCCAGTTTGCAATGCCTGAAATTCTAGGCTTAGAAACATAAATCAAAATTGTCCAAACATGAGTAATGAGGATCAGTGTTTATGAAATTATTCTCAAACTCCAAACTAGCCATGAGGTAAAGGATGTTTTCTGTAGTTTTTTTTTTTTCTGGTTCTTGTTCTTTTTATTAAGTTGTGTTTGTGAGGCCCTGGCCGAGTCTAGGACTTAAGTACTATGTTATCCTCTATTTCGAACTAGTTGTTGTGGATTCTATATCTAAAAAAAAAAACCAAAAAGTTGTTTACTCTGAATATATTGACAGAAGAATAAGATCATCATCATTTTTTCCCATTCATTTACACCTTCTATATTTTTTAATTTTATCAATTTCTTTTGTTTAAAATATGATTTCTTTTTTTGCATTTTTTAGGATGGAACATAATATTAATTGATAGGAGTTGGATGTACAAGTATAAAACCAAGCATAAACGAATAAACTTGGATTTTTAACGGAGTCCAACACTTCATGGATTTTGCGGTAAAAAGTATAAATGATGAAGGGACTATGAAATGCCTCAATTGGCCAAGGCACAAAACCCTCAATTCTTACTTCATCTTCTAGCCTAGCCATAAAAAGCTTCCATTGAGTAATATTTTAGGTATGCATTTTTATGTGTCCGGAACACCATTTCTATTTATTTTTTTTCGGTGACACATGTACCTCAAATTAGATGAGGCAATAACTGCTTTTCTTTTTACATGATCTTTCCTTCTTCTTTTTTTAACATAGCTGGTCAAGGAAATACCTCAATTGGCCAAGGCACAAAATCCTCAATTCTTACTTCATCTTCTAGCCATAAAAAGATTACATTGAGTAATATTTCAGGTATGCATTTTTATGTGTGGGAACACCCATTTCTATTTATTTATTTTAGTGACACATGTACCTCAAATCAGATGAGATGATAATTGCTTTTCTTTTACTTGACCTTTCCTTTTTGTTTTTTGAGCATAGGTGGTCAAGAAAATTCCTCAAAAGGCACAAACATAGAGTCCACAATTCTTGCTTCATCTACTGTCCATAATAAGCTTCCAATGGGTGTCCCACCAAGCATATGTTATTTTAAAATTAACATGTATGGATATTTAAAAATTTGTGTGATGTTAATATGAATCAGCATCTTTTGTTGCATATGATACCATTGCATCTTTAATTTTTGCAGTTGTTCCATATAATGGACGACAGACATATGTAGAGGGAAGGAGACTTGGTAGTGTTGTTGCTCAAGGAAGTTAGTTTTGTTTGCGGGAAAAATTATTATATTAGTTTTGTCATAAGAATCAAGAAAAGCATTTCTCTATTCAATATGTTGATCTTGTACCTGACCTTTCCTTTTTGTTTTTTGAGCTTAGGTGGTCAAGAAAATTCCTCAAAAGGCACAAACATAGAGTCCACAATTTTTGCTTCATCTACTGTCCATAATAAACTTCCAATGTGTGTTCCACCAGGTATATGTTCTTTTAAAATTAACATGTATGGATATATATATGAATCATCATCTTTTGTTGCATATGTTACTATTACCAATTGAAAGTCTAAACCCATTTCAGATGAGCTGATAATATGCAATATGAATCAGCATCTCATATATAGAGGGTAAAACCACATTACAACATGACTAAAATGCCCCCTGAGATGGTTGACTATGACTAAGACATAATCCAGTCATAAATACTTGAAGTAATAACCTGAAAATATGAGGAAAAAAACAAAAAACACCTGTTTTTATTTTGGTCTTAGAGTATAGTAAGGTTTTGGGATTGACTTTACCCAAAGATCAAGTAAGGCTGATCTTTTTTTGAGAAGTCTAAAAACATTGCCAATTGAAAGTCTAAACCCATTTCAGATGAGCTGATAATTGCTATGTGTAGTTATATATATTCAATGTTTTATTCCTAGGTGTTCGACACAATGGTGTTCAGATGGATTGTCGTGAGAATCGAGAAATGAATTTCTCTATTCAATTTGAGGACAACATACATGTAGAGGAAAGGAGATTTGGTGGCCTTGCTACTCAAGGAAGTAAGTTACTTTTGAGGAACATGTTTGTTGAGTTATTCTTTGATGTCTTACATGAATATGTATATGTGTTTTTCTTTTCATATGTTCCAATGAATGAAAGGTGTTTCCCAACATCCACTCCAACAAACCATAATTTTGGGGAAGCTAACTGCAAAGTTTTTATGTCAAATGAGACATTAGAAGCCATTAATAGAGCTGAGATAGAACTAGAGTTCACTCTAGTAGATCTTAGTAGAGAATCTGACCGACAAATTCATTTATCTCGTGAGGTGTTAGAGGCATATTTTGAAGAGATGACTAATAATAACACTAACACTACAACGCTACCTTCCCTTTTAATTGTACTTTGAGGAAGACTAGAGGCCCAACCAAGAGACAACAGTTACTCCTCCCAAAGGACAAAAGTGGAAGTGTTTAATCATTGATGGTCAGCCAGTTGGACAGGCAGCTTGCAAGCTTGCAATAATTCTGGGATTATATGCATGAATGGAGGGATACTTCCCTCCTTACAAACAATGGAAGGAACAATCTCCTCAAAGATTCAAAGATGTTATGAAAGACATAATGGTAACAAATTATTTTCTAAATTTCTGTTATTATAAGAATTCTTTTGTACAAATATTAACTGTTGATTTTTTTAGCGAGATTATGACTTTGTTGATATTGAGGGCATGCAAGCAAATATGGCAATTGTCACCCACTTTTGCTATGAATCCTTGAGAAAGAAAGTAAGAGATTGGCGCTTTTGGTTAAAGACACACTACTACATTGACGGGGTTCCCAATGAAGTGGTTATGAAGGCTCCAGATAAAAGAGTAACTCAAAAAAATTGGGAGTTACTTTTGAAGTATGGGAAAGGGATGACAAGATTTTAGAGGCAGAAAGAAACAAAAGGAATCATGGGGAAGATCGAGCAACACATACTCTTGGAGCGAAGTCCATAGCTCGTCATAATCATGATGAGGTAAGCTATAGTTATATTTGTCATTCATATACATACATGCCTCAAAAGTTGCTTAATGTGTTTAATTTCAGCGAGAAAATTGGGTGATGATTATACATCACTTGGGGAATATCTTAAGGCTCATCAAACAAAAATGGAGATATCCAAATGAATACACTCATGCTATGTGTGTAAGTATACTATTAATTCATACTTATACTCCCACACATCACTTTTGCTAACTCATTTCTTCATTATCCAAGAGAAAGTTAGACTGACATGTGTTGAAAGAGATATCACAAATAGTTCTGATCCATACATATTGTCTCCCATTTTAGACAGTTTACAAAGGGCATCATGGGGGGGTTGAGAGAGGTCATGGATTGGGATGGTCCAGAGCTGTGCCTTGGAGTAATTGGAAGCTACTGCTTTCAATGAGAGTGCCCAACATCTAACACATGAGCTTCAAAATACAAAAGCAGAGATAGAGGCCATGCACATAAGAGAGAGAGAGAGATGGAAGCACGACAAGTGGAACAAACGGAAGCTATGAAAGCAAGAGAGAGAGACATGCAAACACATTGGAGAGGATGGAAGCTTTATTGTCTATGCATTTTTCTAATGGCTCGGTAAACTCCTATTAATGCACATACTCTTACTTTTTCAATATCTTCTATGATTAGGCCCAGGTCGCCCTCACTGTGGAGTGAGAACACTTTCCTCCTCTGTGGGAGGGTGCGCTCATCCCGGTTTGAGGCCCTGAGGGCCTCTTAATTAAAAAAAAAATGCACATACTCTTACTTTTTTTTCATTAATCTGAAAATTGTCTACTTACTTATTTCTGTTTCTTTATCTATCAAAAATTTGAAGTACCATGGCAAACATTTTTGGTTGGACAGCTTCTATGAAATGTAACAAGAGTATTGTACATTATTTGGATATCTTCATTATCTGTATGAATGATTTTTAATATGATACTTAAGCTTGATATTGGCATGCTGAACACCAGAGTATCATGGGCTATGATTTGGTGGGGGTTTGACATGTTCTATATTTTATTTTATTTGACTCCGTCAAAGGAACTGCTCCTTTGTTTCTAGATGTTAAAAAAAAAATTGGATTGGAGAAAACATAAAATTTCTGTTGTCTTACCATTACATTTGCCCTTTCTGTTGTCTTTGGAATAAGAGCAATAAGGGTAGCAGTGATAAACCTTGGCAAAGGCTGTTTATACAAGAAGAATTGTGAGATACATCTTTTAACCTTGTGTAAAACTCCTTTTAGCATGGGTTTGAGAGGGTTGAGAGAGCCAATTAACAATATCAAGATGGTGGCTGTAATCTATCTAATACATATTATTTTAAAATAAAATTTGTACATTACAGTTCTCCCTCCTCGTTCTTAACCTTTTTTCAATTTCTTCGGCTTTGATATTTCTTTTCTCAGACAGGCTTTCCCAGAATTTGAACTAGTTAGCATTGTCCCAAACCTCTAGATAAAGAATTTAAAGGTATATATAATTGCCAGCCAGCTCCAGAGGAAGCTATCATTACATAGCTCCATTGGCAAGTTCACCGTTAAAAAATTTGCTTGGGATTTTCCCCCCAACGCAATTCACTGTTCAACATTACCCTCCCAGATTTGATGACAGATTTTAATTAGAACACCTGTTGAGGGCAAACATAAGTAATGGAAATGACTGAACAGTCACAACAGCAAACACTAGCCACTGTCGAGTAACAAAATTTGGGGGAGCTCAATCTGGAAAAAAGATTTCTTTGTATTTAGATTCTCACTATGATAGCAGAAATTATAGTTAAGTCGAGCACTGAGACTCATCACTTCTTTCAGTGATTTAACAACAGAATGATTTAATTCCTTCTGTAATTTGAGGCTACCGGGAACAGAATCCCAGGCACATGCCGTAAGAACTCTCAGTACAAACCTGAATAAAACCACACCAGAACCTCATAACAAAAGAAGTTCAATATAGCCTTTTTTTCTGTGATATATAGTGTCCACATTTGGGCTTTGTTTTTCTTTTTCTGATATCTTGATGTCATTTCTACGGAATAGATTTTATTCTCCATTTGTCCCTTTATTTTTTCTGTGCTTTGTACATTGTTTAAAACTCATTTATTAACTTGTAATTGTAGGTTGGAGGCAATATATCACATAGGGAAACTTCTTATTCCCATCTTCCACGTTGATCAGAGATGCAACTTGAGTCCAAATGACATCCACTAGGCTCACCATTAATTTTTTATTTCAGACTATCAAGAAATATTGAAACTTGTTTTTTTGGAGATGTTGAATTCCTTGTATTCTTAGGAACCTGATTAGTATCAAGACATTTCATGCATTGAAAGTTCTGATTTCAACAAAGAAATTTACCATGATGAGTACTGAAGTTCTATCTTGAATGTATTATAAGTTTGAGGCATATATTGGAGTATAAATGTGATGTATGAAAAGTCAAAACACTCTATTTGTGCAATATGTGCTAAGGAATGGAGAAGATGTTGGGTGCGTATTATTATGTGAATGATGTGGATATTATAATGAGACCTGCAGGTTTAATATAAAATTGAGAAATATTTGTTGCAAGAGATTGTGACACATGCCTCATTGGGTGTGCCCACTTGGCAAGGTGGGGCACCCAATCAATGCACATCACCTCCTCTTGCAAAAGGGTGCATCCCTTAAAATTTTTTCTGTGATTTTTAAGATAGTCAGGTTTAAAATTTGTGGACTGTGTAACGAATGTAATACATTTTACACTAAAAATCTGTGAAATATGTAAGCAGAACGGGTTAGTCTAATTTAATTGTCATGAAATCAATGCAGACGGTTAATGGCTGTCGGTGTTAGCCTCTATAAAAAAAATATGAAAAAAATAAAAGTTTTGACAGTTGAACATGGACTACGGTTAATGACTGTCGACGTTAGCAACTTAAAAAAATATAAAAATTTTAAATGGTCGACGGTTTAACATGAGCGGCGGTTAACTCAGTGTCACCGGTTTGATGGACGACCAATAAGCGGCGACATGGAAGAGACGATGGTGGAACTGCCGCGGAGAATAATTTTGGCGATTTCGCCGTCAGCGCACATCTCATAGCCGACAACAAAATCTGCCGGCCGTACCTTGTTCTGTACCCAAAGTTCTACTCTCATAGACAAAACACATTGATGTTTATGTGACTGGCATGCTTACGCTTCGTGATTGTGGATTCGTTTCTCGTTGACAGTTTGTGATCAACATATCCAATGAGACTTAGATTTACTATATGTATTTGCCCTCACACCCAAACATAGATATATATTATATATATAAAAAAAGAAAAACAATCACATCCCACAACTATATTCAACCCAAGCCCGCCTCCATGTGAAGCCAAACAATCTACAACCTTCTTACTTTCCCTATAAACATGGTGCACTTCACAATTAAAAACCTTGCACATTCACGCCCCACGAAAGAGTAACCCAAGATGCAGCAGCTTTTTGTTTGAATGATTCCACCAATATATCTGAATCAGAGTAAATTGTGGATAGAGCATAATTGAACTCAAACCATCATACATCGCCCTAGCTTCGGCTAGAATACTGCTTCCCATGCCATAATAAAATGAAAATTAACCGCAGCGTAAATTCACCATTCTTGTCTCTGATACATCCTCCACCACCGCTTTGACCAGGATTTCCTTTAGAAACACCATCTACATTAAAGCAGTAATTTATTGATGGTGGTGTTCACATGACAGGAAATGGAATTTTCAGCTTTACCCTTGGTTTAATCTGATTCGATGAGGAAGAATGGTGAAAGGTCACCCTGTCAATTGCCACCTACACCGACTCAACGATGGATTGTTTAATGTAGAATATACCAATATGTTTAGCTTCAAAGCGAGCACTGCACCTGCATGCATTTCCAAATTTGCCACATCATCAACACAAAAGTCAAGAATCCGACAGTTGCTTGCCTCATCGTCAGAAGGATGGCGTCTTCCCAAACGTGGATAACCTTCGTTGAGAAGATGGCGTCTTCCCAACGTTGATAACCTTTCATTGAGAGGTACGTGTCACCTCCGGTTCACTCACAGAAGCACTACTCCAGAAATATCATATTCTAGACAAGTCCAAGACATAGTAACAATGTTTTTAAGTAAGTTTTGACTTCATATTTGAATAAGTTGGAAAATGCGGATGCCATGTATCGTGTCAGATGCTGACATTCTGAATGAAAACACAGTTAAATTCTTACTATTGGGTCCATTATATATAGAATATTGGCGCGCAACATTTTGTTGGCTAGCTGATCAGCTGTTCCCATAGGTGTATACATGATAATATTTAGTTTAATATTGGGATCCGACACGTCGGCGGTGATTTTAGATCTTCCACAAGTTGACGCTTCCGAATATATGGGATAAGCTTGATTTCAAATCGGGTCAATCATCACCTCTTGGGCTTTTAAATAAAATAAAAAAAAACATGATGGGTGTACAAGCCTATACACGACCATACAGGGTTTATAATTATAACACATATGTAGAATACATGTTTTATCTATTTTTTTTCTTTTTTCAGGCATCTGATCTGGTCATCTTCGAGCCGGCCAATGCTGAAACTAAATTTTATAACACCAGTCACCAAATGCTTTCCTTTTCTTGTGTCCATTGCGATATGACGACTTTCCCTCTTGAGATAATGTCCGAGGAAAAATAGAAATCGACTGTAAATTAAGGGTTATGTATACTTGTGCAGTTATCTTCTTAATCCATATACTACCTGTTTCCACATATATACATGAGGTGATGATTGAACATTATACTAATGTGGTAACTATGCAAATGAACGTACGTGTACACTACTAGAAAAATGGGTTATACCTACAACCCAAATCCGTAGGTGTAGGCAAAAAATAGTAGGTAATGATCTTTACCTACAACCGTTCCTACGACTTGGCTCGTAGGTATAAACACCGTAGGTAAAACATATACCTACGAAGTTAAAGTTGTAGGTATAGATTTTGTCTTTAGCTATCACATATATATTATGTAGGTGTAGACTGTGACTTTACCTACCACGTATATGTTGTGTAGGTTATTTAAGTACATACACCAGATAGATACACCTACCAAATAATAGTTGTAGGAAAACATATACCTACCAAATTACAATTGTACATAATTTCAGAAATGTGACCTCTAGGGCCACCCATTACAAACACTCTTACATGCTCACATCCACAACTAACATTTCATATCATTCACATCCACAACCAACACTTCATGTACATATCCATTCACACATCCATCCAACACATCCATCCAACACATCCATTCACAAACATTCACAATTTCTCACAATTTAAATAACATCAAAATAAAGGTGAAATATACATCTAAGAAAGTTTCATCACTAAGATTAAAGTTATACACATGACAAGTACTTTCTATAATTGTTCATCAAATGGATAAGATGTGTGTTCATGAATAAGTGGAACATCACATCTAACTAAGATGCTAGTCTTGATCACCAACTTGTCTCTTAAAATCCAATTGCACCTGAAAAAAAAAAGACAAGAAAGACAAAGCAAAGTTAGGATAAATTTTATCTCAACATGACAAACATTTAAAGTATAAACAAGTGGAACACATACATATTCTAGAAACCATAAGATGTGGCTTCCAATAGCATCCTTCATTGTCTTCCTGTTATGGTCCTTGATAAATAGTGGAGAGTCAGATTTGTTCGCTAATAAGACAGCAACTTCACAAAAGTCTTGCCCAATTGGCCTGCCCATCACTATTTTTGTTGGAACTGTGCTCATGACAATACCAATGCCCACTTGACTTCCATACATATCCAACAATTTAACTCGTTTTGATGTCAACTACAAGTAAAAAAGTTGAGAATGATTAATTTGACAAGTGTTGGAATAGAAAGATAACACATGTTAAAGAATTGGTACTGATGTCCACATAAAACATCAAGGCAGCATGTAATGGAAAAAGGAAATATCATGCCTTGTCTTGTGCCCTTCCTTCATATCTAGAAAACAATAAATTTGTCATCCATCTGTGCGCATATGTCATAGAAATCTGAGATCAGCTTTAGTCATATTTCTTGGATTTGTGAACTATGTATCTTTCGAAGGACATATAAAAGCTCATTCCATTTTGAGAGACCATGATAAAAATATGAGAAAAAATGCCACTGAACATGTAAAAACAACAGCTACACATCTGTAAAAAAATGCCAACGCTCATCGCTGGAATTAATTCTCCAGAGTTTGCGGGTGACTCCATCGCTGGAATCCAACACACCCACCTGCAGATTTATAATTTGTCTGAAGGGGGAGGATGGGCTTGTCACCCACCCTTTGATTTTGGAGGCACCTCCTGCGGAAGCTACTGCATGGCTGCAGTAATGTATGTGTGTGTTCTTGGTTGAAGGGTTCTCATGTACTGTTGAGTGATGTTGACATGGCATGTAGAACACACAGAGACATGTTGATCAAACATGGACATGCATGATATTAATTAAATCAAACGTTGCAGAGCAGCCATGCAGTAGCTAGGTTCAATGGTTGTGATCCAAAGAGGCTTGGAGAGAATCACTCAATCATCACCTTTAAGTGCATGCAATTCTTGACACAAGACATGTACAGGCATCACACATAATCAAAAGCAGTTTTCCAGGTGCCAAGAGTTTGCTATCAATTCCCAAATGAAGGTGCATGCTGCAATATAGCCTTACATCCGATGGGGAATTATTGCAAGTGAATCTCATGTAAATGGGCCTTCTACAACTAATGCCTTAAAGTCACCTTCAACTCTTCTGTGTAAATGAGCACTTTTGGTATTTCATTTCCTATATACATGCCTTTTGTTGATCTAGTTGCTTCTGGGGTTACCAAATGAAGGTACATGCTGCAATACAGCCATACATTAGGTGGTGAATTATTGCGAGTGAGTCATATAAAATGGTCCTTCTACAACTAATGCCCTCAAGGCACCTTCAAGTCTCCTGCGTAAATGAGCATTTTTGGTTTTTCAATTTTCCAATATATTTTACTTTTGTTGATCTAGTTGCTTCTGAATTTACTGTCACTATCCTATCGTCAAATAATTTTTGGCCCTTTGAATCTACACACACAATACATTATATTATAATCACATACAACAAATAATGCCCATGTATATATTTTTTATGCTGCAATTGTAAATCAATATTTGAAAGAACAGTTTTGATGCACCAACAGCTAATTCTGCACTCATTTATATAAACATATGATCCATGTATTTATATATATGGATCATATGCAGCTTCTGTAGCTCCACATAGGCAAAGCTTCAAGCCATGCTGGACAGAACATGAAGGTAACCTATTTCATCAGTGCACAACCAAATGAACCAAATAATAACCTTTTGAAGCCATAACCTACTGCATAAGAGGCAGCAGTTAAGAAATATCCTTGTAGTTAAGATATCAGAAATGCTACTGAAAACTCACGGAATGTGCATCCTATTTAGTCACACTTGCACTTTCTTTTGGTGCCACTCCACCATCCACACTATCATTTTCCTCCTACATGTAAAATAATAAGTGGATCAGACAATAATATTCGTGAACTATAGTTATTCCAAAAAATTTGAGTTAAATGACCTGAAATTTTGAGTCTGTTCTCTCCAACTTGGCAATCCTCTCCTCAAGATCCTTAACACGGTCACCCAACTTCTTATTTTCATCCTTCAAAATATCTATACTCCTTCCCCATAAAGTTGCAGGTGTCGGTCCGGTACCTAAACCTCGTACACGACCAGGTTTGTCTTCACCAAGCACTTGAGAATATATAGTTTGGAGATAGAATGAGATAGAATGGCTGGCATTAGTTCCACTTACCTTCTTATATTTGGCTAACAATACATAGTTTGGAGATAGAATGAGATAGAATGGCTGGCATTAGTTCCACTTACCTTCTTATATTTGGGTCCTAACTTAGAGGATCAGCCATATGTAGAGAGTCTAGAATAATCATACATGGCCCACAATCCTTGTGAAGTGGCTTCCCAAAATTACATAAAATAAGAAGGTTCCAATGGCCCCTGTAAGAAAGAACATAGAAATTTTAATATGAAATAAATATTCCATTCTAAGAAAATATTTAATCACTCACCCATCCACAATAGGCACAAAAGTATATGTGTTTGAGAAGACTCCTTTCTTTAAAATCCATTGGAGCACATTATCAAAGCCATTCAAGAACATGCTAAATATAAGCAAACTACATATTCCATGTCGACTTGTTCTTTGCCAATTTCCATCCACATATGCCTATGAATTCAATAAAGTTAGCATCGTTATATAACAATAAGGAAAAAAATACAATAATGGCAGCAACAAGAATAGACTCACTCCATGTATGATTGAACAATATTTGAATTCAACTTGGACTGTTGAAAGTGTTTGTATAAATATCTTCAATAATTTTCACTTTCTTTGCTTGCTGTGGGTTTGACGATGGTGAAAGACAAACCCTTCATTTGTCTCTTTCCCCTGTCTCAATAAAACAATAATGATAAACATATGTTCATATGTACCCACAAAATGTATATAAGAAGTTAGTAATACACTTACATATTCATAAATTTCTTAACTTCTCCAAATAATATCAATAGGTTGTCTAATATCTGCACAATTGCACATCATTGTTAAGAAGAAGAGATTGGGTAAAAAATAGTAAGAAGAAGAGGTTACATGAGTTCATAAAACGTATAAAACATATATGAACATTTGTCATGCAGCATAACAAGCATGAAGAAAAAAATAGAAGAAAATAAATGTCCCAAAACCATTGAAATCAGCATAACAAGTCTGAAAGCACTACTTGCTCAACAAGGCTAGGATATGCAACTAATTGACAACGGTCTTCTAGTTCTTCTACAACAAGTGCAGTTGAACTGTTCAACAAAGCTATGCTGAAACACCACTAAAGCTATATGTAGACAACAGCAACTTTAACCACAACATTACTAGCAATAAATTCTTACCAAAAAGAGGTTGAGCAGGTCTGGATGTTGATTTCAATCACATGGTAGATTCAGAGGAAAAAAGAAAGGAACACATAAGAAAAATCTTTCTACCAAAATCAGAGATAAAGTTATAAGCTGATGAAAAAGTTATTGCACACCTAAATATGCTCGGAATATTACTAAGAAAAGGTACCGAGTGCTCTCAGCCCAAAGTGCAGATTTTACCTGGCCCTCAATCATAGTCCCGTCTTACAATATCGAGTCATAGTTAACTTTTTAGACCCATTCAAAAAAGTGATTTCTGAATCGGCCATTTAAGATTTGAGTGTCAATTGACTCGATTTCCCACACATCTCTACAACTCAGAATTGAGGGGATTCCCCACTTTGAATAACTAGTCATCAATACATAAAGAAAACTCTTAAATCACATGTATGCATAAACATGTACATATGGATGGTTATTATGTTGTAGCAATCATTAAAGTATGCCTGTAGTTGCAAACTGGCATGAAACAGGGCAGTGGGCAAAGAAAGCTGCGTGTGCATGGCCATGCCAAGACAGATATGGAAAGGGTTTCTTTTGCACTCAATTGTGAGCATCCACTGTACTTATGTAAGATACAAAGAGATATAACAGGTGGTTTCCAAAATAGGTATCGAGATATTTGCGTACTAAGAAGAAAAATCATAGGAAACAACTAATGTAGGCCAACTATAGAAAGCATAGTTTCAACCAAAACTAGGTAAGCAAAATCCCTGCAAATCAAGTCAGTTTCCCTGTAAATAAATATAAGTTTCTCATTTAACCTACTTGCAAAATAACCAAAAAAATTGGCAATATGGTAAAGCAGAATAGTGTCTAAGATCAATACTGAAGGTAAATCCAGCCATAATTCAAATATAAGTGGACAATTGCACATCAACTAGATTAACTTTACATCTCTTTTCCGTCAACATCATCTCTCTCCCAAGTTATACCCACATCATCAATGACACTCTTGCTCTGCTTGTCAACATTATGTATGGTCTCAATATCTATAAAATCTCCATCATTATTTTCTCGATCTCCAATTTGAAAGAAGTCACGTGGTGATGTCTTGCGAACAATATACCAACCAACATCCTGAAGATCTTCAACATACCATACTTGATCAACTTGTGATGCCAAAACATTAGGATCATTAGTTCTTAGTCTGTATGATGGATTAACAATGTGAACTCGCCATCTTGCTTGACCCCTCGATGAACGTCAATCCAATCACACTTAAATAATACTATTTTCATCTTTCCATAGTAATCAAGCTGGACAATTTCATCAAGAACACCATAGTATGTAACATTCCCGTGGATGGGGTTTTTGTCTTTTGAACTTGAGAAACTTGATGTAGTCGCCGACATTACAACTCCAGAATTTTGTGTAACTCGACGACGTTCAAGGTTCTTTATGTGAAACCTAAATCCATTGACTATATAGGCTTCATACCTTTTAACTACAGTAAGTGGACCATCTTTGCTCCAACGAAGGTTGGAGGAAATAGCCTCAAGTCTTCTTTCTTGCAATTTGTCCACCTGATCAAAGATTGGATAAATTGGGTGACAAAAATAAATCATCGATAAATAGGTTGCTCAATGTGAATGCGACTTACTTTTGTTTTCAGCCAACCTAAGAATTGAGATGTATGGATACGTTCCATTTCCATCTGACGTGAGTGAGGGTACATATGTACAATCTCATCAAGATGGCAGCTGCAGTGAAGTGATTCACATTTTTCTATTACAAATTAAAATAAATCTAACATTATTAATAATGCAGCAACTTACTTTATGTATGGTCTAATTGCCTCACAATTAAATAACACATATGTATGTGCTTGAAAAAACTCCTCAGGTTGCAACTTTGTGTTAACCCCTGCCGATTGGGCGATATGTATTTGCAAATATCTCAAATCCTTTCTCCCCACAGTAGGATGACATTCTACTTGTCGAGAAGGCCTATTTAATGATATCTCCACATCATCCCCTAAGTACCTAGATGCAAATGTGAGTGTCTCCTCAATTATATCCCTCTGCAATTGATCCTTCTGGACAAGCTTTATTTCGCACATAGATTTCAATCTCACTAGATATCTATAGAAAACAAGTATCATTGACAGCGATAATAAAAGGCATCACATAAATATAAGGAAATATATTAGTAAAGCTATAATACCTCTCAATAGGGTACATCCACCTATAATGTACTGGACCAGCAACTCTAGCTTCATCTGCTAAATGAATGATCAAATGTTTCATGATATCAAAGAAACTAGGAAAAGATCATCTCCAAACGGCACAAACCAATACAACTTGACTGGCAAGTTCATAAAATTCTTCTGATGTGGCAGTCTTCGGCACAAATCTACAAAGAAATGACAGAAGTCACTTATGACGGTGGATATTTGCTTGTGAGAAAGTCCTCGTACTGCTATTGGAAGTAGTTGTTGCATTATGACATGATAGTCATGACTTTTTGAACCCCACAATTTATTTCCCTTGTTGGAAAATCGTTTGGCAATATTGGATGTATAACCATCTGGAACTTCACTTTTTGAAACAAGCTGAAAATAATTTCTTTCTCTTTTTTACTACATGTGACTGAACTGCTAGCAAAATGATTTTACTTTCACCAATCTGTTGTGCATGAAGAGATGTCCTTATTCCCATATTTTGCACGTCCTTGCGAGCCTTAGCTCCATCTTTGTTCTTCCCTTCAATTGCTAGAAGAGTTCCGATGAGACTTTCACATACATTTTTTTAAATGCATAACATCAAGATTGTGACGTAACAACAAAGAACTCCAATATGGTAGAGAGAAGAAAATGTTATGCTTTTTCCATCCTAAATATTTCCCGGGATCGACTTTTTCCACTTTTTTTCTCCTTTTACCTTTTTTCTGATACTCTTTTTCCCCACCTTGAAAGAGAGACCTTGTAGTTGCTGTAATATTTCATGCCCAGATAATGTTGTGGGTCTCTCACCCCATTCTTCATGTCCATCAAATTGTTGGTTCATTTTTCAAAATTTGTGGTCACTAGATAACCATCTTCTGTGACCTGTGTAACAATATTTTCCACTAGCATCAAGCCATTTAGAACAAGTGTTTTTATTACAATTGGGGTAAGCTAGCCGACCTTTAGTACTCCAACCAGACATATATGCATATGCTGGGAAATCATTAATTGTCCACAATAACGCTGCACGCATACAAACATCGCATATCTAGCTGCATCAATGTGTCAACACCATGCCATAAAATCTGCAACTCATCTATGAGTGGTTGTAGATAAACATCAACATCGTTGCCAGGACCTTTTGGGCCAGAAATGAGTAATAATAAGAAAATTCGGTGCTTTCATGCATTCCCCTGGTGGCAAATTATTAGGAACTAGCAAAACTGGCCATGTACTGTGACTAATGTTCATAGTACCAAAGGATTAAAACCAACACTTGCTAATCCAAGACGTACATTTCGACAGTCTAACCCAAAATCATCAATGGCATCTAAAATTTTCCAACAAGCAATATTAGCAGGATGCCTTAACATGCCATCATCTTGACGCTTACTTTCATGCCATGTCATATTCACATAAGTTTTAGATGACATAAATAATCTCTTTAATCTTGGAATAATTGGAAAATGACGAAGAACTTTTCGAGCTACTCTTCTCTTCATAGTGCACTCATTATTTTTCCACCTAGATTCTCCACATTTAGGACAACATTGAAGGTTCTCATACTCTTTCCAATATAAGATGCAATCTTTAGGACATGCATCAATCTTTCGATACCCATAGCCTAACTTATTAAGCATCTTTTTTATTTCATAGAATGATGAAGGTAATGACTCTCCATCTGGAAGAAACTCTTTCAGCAACATCAACAACATGTCAAAATGCTTATTACTCCATCCACCTATACACTTAATTAATCAATCTAATCAGGAAAGAAAATTTACTAAATTTGTTGCATTCTGGATAAGCTGGCTGTTCAGCATCTTGTAGTAAGTCAAAAAAAGACTTTGAATCATTATCAAGTGGCAGTATGTTTTCAGCAAAGTCTTTGTGTTCACTAAGATTTTGCAAACGCATTTGAAAGGCATCAACCAACATTTCATGCATAGGTGAACTAGAACAAACATTTCTTGACCCATCATCTGTTGCTCCTTCACCATAAAATTTCCAAAACTCTTTGTCTTTTATAACACCATCCAAATACAAGTGCTCTTTGACTATCTCTTTTTTCCACTTTTTCAGACAAGTGCATTTGATACAGGGGCATTTAATTTCTTTATGTGGTGGTAAATGTCTATACGCAAAATCAATGAATGCATCTACACCATCATAATAACCAACAACATCCTTGGCAAATCCATCCAACTCCAATCCATAACTTTATAAAATAAGAACATACAAGTAGAATATGTAAGAACCCACAAAATAATGTTCAGTCTTCAGTAAGATGCCCATAAAATGTAAACAACATTCATCCTTCCATATATAACTAAAATGCTAAAATTAAATTCATCATGCAGCAGAAAGCTCTTCAAAGATATGCAAACAAAATTGAGAAACAAATGATCTTATGTATGAAAATTGTAATCCCTAAAGAGAGGACTGATCAATTGGAATTAAGAAACAGCTTCAATGAGACGGCAAATTCAGTTGATCAGAGACAATATTATGAATATCAAATCCTCAACACCAACTCTTTATCTACCTGCACTTCTCTATGTATGCATCTCGAGCCTAGGTCATGGATACTGTTAATGGTTTCATCCAAATGCACATGTAATATCAAGCACATAATCTTCTCCAGTAAAAAATAGTATCACATGCACAAGAAATCAAGAAAACGAAAAAAAAAAAAGACACTGGCCATTATCAAAACAGATTAAAACCAGCAATGCATGTAGATAAGAGCTTTCTTAGTTGGAAACCAGGTACAAAGGGGACCATGCATTCCCTATGAAAGAAGTGAACAGTGGTTCTTCTACAGTGATCTGTGAGAGAGAGTGGGGAAAGACATACGAATAGCTAGGTGGACCACTATCCCTCCTCCGTCCCCCTCAAAATAAAACCTCTGCAACCCTATAAGTGGAGAAACAAGATCAATAACAACAAACAACCAATCTCTGTACTAATCGGAATTATGAAAATCACATTCCTTAACATATCAAAACCAATATCCAAGTCCAACTCTCCTCCTTGTAGTACCGTGTTTGCAAGTAGACTCTTTCCACCTCCCAGGTGCCAATTACATGAGGTGAGTATCAGAATACATTGAAGGCCCTGTCTTATTTGCTCCTAGGTCCAAAACCATGAGGAAGAGGCGGCTCCATATTCAAATCTCGAAACTAGAATTTAAAAAAAGAATCATACAAATCATATAATCCATCCCAAAACTGCCCTAAAATGGAATAACAAAAAAATGTTCCCAACCCACTAATATCATGCCCACTTCCATTACAGATACACACACATCGACCAATTTAAATGAACCACCACACAACCTAAAATACATATCAAGCCCACACACCTAGAAACAGGTCATCCATGTCCTGACGCACAAATCGGTCAAGATGGACAAACGTCCACATGAAAAAAGGAAATAGCTAGGTACATCCCAGAAACATCAAACGGCCCAACATCTACTCTGCATCTTACTTGAACTTGAAGGAAAGGGGAGGCAGAATGACGTCGCGCGACTAGGGCACTATAATTGTGCAATTATCTTCTAAATTCCAATATAATTGCTACTTGTTTCCACATACATGAGGTGATGATTGGACACTATAATAATGTGCACACCATGCAAACTAATGACGTATCTGTTCATGCTAGTTTGTTCCTATTTCTGTGGCCAATTGTAAGTGGCTAGATTTACAAAAAGACCCAACACAATTACAAAATCAGTATTTAAATTAAGTATTACTTAAATTTAAGAGATAAAACAAGTAAATTCGCAACAGCTGAAGTTAGAATCTGAATGAG
>CM024765.1:33818112-34196548 GCA_014218235.1 Colocasia esculenta | reverse complement strand
GTGTTGACGTGTGATGTCCGCCCTGTTAACACATTTTGCCAGGCTTAGAGTGTGGCTCTGTCTGTGCATATGAGTAATTAGTTGTGACACGAGGTGTTCACTTATTGTACGGTTTCAGATGTTGAGAGTGTTACGTCTGTACTCGCGTTGAGTTACCGTGCTTTGTTTTCTGTTTGTCACCTGGACATAGAGCGACGCTCTGTCTAGATGACCGGCGTGTGGGGGTCCTCCGTCGGTGAGCCAGGGCATTGAGAGCATCTCTGTCCTGTGCGTACTCCTTGTGGTGGTTTCGAGCCGGTCTCTGGAGCCCCTTCTCTACCGCTAGGGTCAGGCGTAGGGGGAAAATCGGTCGTGGACCAGACGCGAGAGAGAGCGTCTGTAGTGTGCACACGTGGCTGGGTTGAGAGCCTCTGTGGTGAGGGACGCCGAGCCACAGACCCTAGCTGAGTCCTACTTACTGTGTGTGTGTGAGTGTGTGTTACTGAGCCGCGAGGTTTACAGTTTTGGGTATTTACTTTCTGTTTTTACTTTCGCACTTTAGTACTGTTATGGTGGGGTTACTTTTCTCCTACTGGGTCTCTTTTCTTGAGACTCACTCCCCTCCCTTTCAGGTGGGTCGTCGTCGACTCCCGTTCCAGGCGAGTCTAGCCACTCCGGTGTTGGTGCGCCCTAGCTGCAGTGAGTAGTACTTTTTGTTGTACTTCTGTACTCTGTACTTAGCTCGGACTCTGAGTTATACATGTTATGTTCATGTATAGTGAAATTTTACAGCTTTGCATGGTGTGTATCTTCTTATATAGTCTCCTCGGACTTTCACTTTCACCCTTCCGAGCTTGTCTCGTGGGTTAGCGGGTCAGAATTCGGGTTACTGGTTACTTACTGGTAATGCGGATTCTGGGTCGTTACAGTTTAGTATCAGAGCCTAGTCTGATGAGATATATATAAGGAAATACCCATCATGTAGACTCAGAGTATAAAGAGTACAGTTGCAGCTATTTAACCCGGAGTTAGTTAGTGTATTCATGTGTATATTTTTGCTCTGTGTATAGTACTATGGCACCTAGGCGACATCCTAGAGAGGGAGTGGCTGAGCAGGTGACTCGTCAGGAGGCTGGAGACGCTCCGCCACCTCAGCAGACGCAGCCTTTGCCAAAGGATGCACACAGTGGTATTGTTCCGCCACCGCCGCCACCTCCTCCTCAGGTAGTTCAGGGATTAGACATGACCCGATTTCTTGAGGGGATGGCTCAGTTTGTAGCACAGCACCGTGATCCGCCGGTACCCCAGGGTGGTACTGGGAAGGTGTTGAGGGAGTTCTTGCAGTTTCAGCCTCCCAGTTTTGGCCAGCCTGATCCAGACATTGCTTGGGTGTGGTTGGATGCAGTGGAGCGGACTTTCCGTTCCATGGAGTGTGTTCCCGAGGAGCGAGTGTTGCTAGCTAGTTACCAGTTGCAGGCGCAGGCGTTGACTTGGTGGTCCTCTGAGTGGGAGACTACTTTTCAGTCTCGCCCACTTAGACAGATTCCGTGGCAGGAGTTTGTCGTTTCTTTTGAGAGGCCTTCTGTCCTACTTATGTCCGGACGGAGAGGTTGTACCAGTTTCTGGACTTGCAGCAGAGGGACTTTACTGTAGTGCAGTACAGGGCCAGATTTGTAGAGCTAGGGCGTTATGCTCCGCAGATTATGGCAGATGAGGGTCTGAGGACTCAGCAGTTTGTGAGGGGCTTGAGGCCAGAGCTCAGGCAGGCGCTGATAGTTGCGCGCGTTACAAACTTGGACGCGGCCTATCAGACAGCGACAGCATTGGAGGCAGACACTTACGGACCCGTGCTCGGAGCGCAGAGGTTCAGACGCAGGTAGTTCCGACTCAGCCTCGACAGCAGCAGAGTAGTGTGCAGACGACTCCGAGGACTGCGACTTCCTACGTGTCCACTTCTACTGGGACGACGGCGAAGTCAGGATCTCGGAGGAAGTTTCGGCGTGACAGGAGGCAGGCAGAGCAGAGACAGCAGTCTGTTGGGAGTGTTCAGCAGCCTGTAGGGCAGCCTTCGCAGGAGGTACCACATTCTTTTGCTGGTCAGTGTTACCGGTGTGACTAGATGGGTCACATGGCGCGAGATTGTCCTTTGCTACCTCGTGTGCCATAGCAGCAGACCCAGTCACAGCCCCGAGTGCAGCAGCAGCAGCAGGCACCTGTGCAGCAGCGTCAGTAGACCGGAGGTTCTGGTGGGTCGAGAGGTAGAGGTCGTGTTACTCACTTGACACGTGTAGACGCGGAGGCAGCTCAGCTAGTGGAAGGTACTATTACAGTTTTTGGTTATACAGCTAGAGTTTTGTTTGATTCCGTGCCTCTCACTCTTTTGTGTCTGAGGAGTTTTAGACTCCCTTGGAGAGTTGAGTTCGGGAGAGTCTATTGAGCTAGCAGTAGAGTTGCCGACAGGGGACTTTGTCCTTACGTCCTACTGTCTCGAGGAGGTACCTTTGCAGTTGCAGGATCAGTGGTTGTCAGCTCGCTTGTTTGCTTTGCAGTTGCAGGACTATGACGTGATTTTGGGTATGGACTGGTTAGAGCGGTATGGTGCAGTGATGGATTGCCAGAAGAAGAGGGTGCACTTGCGGATACCTGGGGAAGCGGCGTTCTACTTCCAGGGCATCGTACCTCTTACTTCTCGCTTTTTAGTTTCTGCATTGAGAGCGGGGAAGTTGCTTGCCTCTGGTTGTCAGGGTTTTCTAGTTTCTGCTATTACCCTTGACCAGGTTGCCACGGGAGTGGGGGACATTCCCGTAGTGTGTGAGTTTCCGAATGTTTTTCCGGAAGAGTTACCTGGTTTACCGCCAGAGAGAGAGATTGAGTTTACTGTTGAGTTAGTTCCTGGCACTGTACCATTTGCACAGGCACCGTACCGTATGGCACCAGCAGAGTTGAGGGAGTTGAAGAGGCAGCTTGAGGAGTTGTTGGAGAAGGGCTATATTCGTCGTAGCTTTTCTCCTTGAGGGTCACCTGTTCTGTTTGTCAGGAAGAAGGATGGTAGCCTGAGATTGTGTATTGATTATAGGAAGCTGAACCAAGTGACCATCAAGAATAGGTATCCTTTGCCTAGGATTGACGATCTCTTTGATCAGCTTCAGTCTGCTCATATTTTCGAAGATCGACCTGAGGTCAGGCTACTATCAGTTGCGGATTAGAGATTCTGACATTGAGAGGACTGCTTTTCGGACCAGATATGGACATTTGAGTTTTTGGTGATGCCGTTTGGGCTCACCAATGCACCAGCGCCTTCATGGATCTGATGCACCAGGTGTTCCACCAGATCTTGGACCAGTTTGTTGTAGTGTTTGTTGACGACATTCTGGTGTACTCCGTTTCGGAGGAGGAGCACGCCGAGCACCTGAGGATCGTGTTGCAGACTTTGCGAGAGCACCAGTTGTATGCCAAACTTAGTAAGTGTGAGTTTTGGCTACAACAGGTTCACTTTTTGGGGCACGTGATCTCAGGTGAGGGAGTTTCTGTAGATCCAGCGAAGGTCGAGGCAGTTTTGTAGTGGAAGAGTCCCAGATCTGTGTCTGAGATTCGTAGCTTTCTGGGCTTGGCAGGTTACTACCGCAGGTTTGTTCGAGACTTTTCTCAGGTTGCTGCACCCTTGACTCGGTTGACGAGAAAGGGAGTTCCGTTTGTGTGGTCGGAGCAGTGTGAGCAGAGCTTCATAGAGTTGAAGCGACTGCTTACGTTAGCGCCAGTCCTTGCGTTACCTTCAGGTGAGGAGGGTTTTGAGGTTTGCACAGACGCTTCAGGTGTTGGTCTGGGTGCGGTTTTGATGCAGCAAGGCCAGGTGGTGGCTTATGCGTCTCGCCAGCTTAAGCCCCACGAGGAGAGTTACCCGACCCATGACCTAGAGCTTGCAGCTGTGGTGTTTGCTTTGAGGATTTGGCGTCTTTACCTGTACGGAGTGAGTTTTGTAGTCCGTACTGACCACCAGAGTTTGAGGTATGTGTTTTCTCAAAGGGATCTGAATATGAGGCAGCGTCGATGGATGGAGTATCTGAAAGACTATGATTTTAGCATTGAGTATAAGCCTGGAAAGGCGAATGTAGTTGCAGATGCCTTGAGTAGGAAAGCACAGATGAGTCATCTGATGCTTAGAGAGTGGCAGTTGTGGCAGTCTGCGGTAGAAGGGTCTTTCAGAGTTTCATCCAGTAGTCGACTGTGTGTGTTCGGCAGCTTGTTGGCAGCTCCCGCCGTTGTGAGACAGGTTGTTGAGGCTCAGCAGGCAGATCCCGAGTTGCACAGTGTGTTGCTTCTCCCAGAGGTTGAGCTTTGCGAGGACGAGACTGTTAGGTTCCGAGATAGACTCTATGTTCCTGTTGAGGAGTCTGTCAGGAGAGTTGTGCTGCAGGAGGCACATGGTTCCAGGTACTCGATTCATCCAGGGTCGACCAAGATGTATCACAGGTTGAGACGTCAGTTTTGGTGGCCTGGGATGAAGAGAGACATAGCGGCTTTTGTTGCTAGGTGTTTGGTCTGTCAGCAGGTGAAGGCCGAACATCAGCGTCCAGGAGGACTTGTGCAGCCGTTAGAGATTCCGATGTGGAAGTGGGACCATGTGACGACTGACTTTGTTTGTGGTTTGCCGAGGACAGCTGGAGGTTTTGACAGCATTTGGGTTCTTGTGGACAGATTGACGAAAACTCCCAGATTCTTGCCTGTCAGGACTAGTTGGGGTGTGAGGTAGGTTGGCCGCGTTGTACGTAGAGCGGATTGTTCCTTTGCACGGAGTGCCGATCTCTATTGTGTCAGATAGGGATCCTCGCTTCACTTCTGGGTTCTGGCGTAGTTTCCAGAGAGCTTTGGGGATAGAGTTGGCTTTTAGTTCCGCCTACCACCCTCAGTCAGATGGTCAGTCAGAGCGGACTATCCAGACTTTGGAGGACATGCTTAGAGCTTGTTGTCTGGAGTGGCAGGGGTCGTGGACAGCTCACTTGCCGTTAGTCGAGTTCACATATAATAATAGTTATCACTCCAGTATCGGTTTGGCACCATATGAGGCTTTGTATGGACGACCGTGTCGCACTCCTCTAGACTGGTTCGAGGTTGGCGAACGGATTGTCACAGGGCCAGAGTTAGTACAGCAGGCAGTTGAGGTAGTTCAGCTTGTGAGGCAGAGGCTTCAGTCAGCTCAGAGTCGGCAGAAGAGTTATGCAGATCAGCGCAGACGACTGCTCGAGTTTCAAGTAGGAGACCAGGTGTTTGTTCGTGTGTCTCCTATGAAGGGAGTGGTGAGGTTTGGTAAGCGTGGAAAGTTGAGTCCTCGCATTATTGGACCTTTCACCATTACTGAGTGTGTCAGAGGTTTGGCGTACAGACTTGAGTTTCCGTCAGAGTTGGCAGCAGTCCACGATGTGTTCCTTTTTTTTTTTTTTTTTTGAAAAGAGGACACAGGGACAAATAGCTAGCTAAGTGTGCTATCCCCCAGAAGGGGACAACGTTCCCACTCCCCTAGCCATGTCCTGCGCCTAGATTTATATATCTGAGAAAGAACATACATATACCAACGGGGCATCCCCCTGAGAACCAAATATCAAATTAATCTAACAGAAGGAAGTCCAGCTTTATCAAGAACAACTGGACCTTTACAACTGGTAGGGAAAGAGGAAGAAGAGAAGATCAATCTCTCCTGAACAATACAGGCATGGGATGCCAAGGCATCGGCTACTCTATTGGTTTCCCTATAACAATGAACCACGGACAACTGCATCTGCTGCAATAAGGAGCGAACCAGGTTCCACCACCAAGAGCATTTCCATGAAGGACTTTTACCATGAATAAAGGACTGAGCTAGAACAAGAGAATCAGAGTAGACAACAGTCACATGAAGGCCATGAAACGCAGCCAATCTCAGGCCATCAGCAAGAGCGCGAGCTTCAGCCAGCAAACTATCACCATATCCATAATAGAAAGCGAAACTCAAGAGGACATCCCCAGTAGAATTTCGAAAACAGCCCCCCCCGCCACAGGGTCCCGGGTTCCCCTTGCAAGCACCGTCCACATTGAGGCAAACACCATGAGAAGGGGGGATCCACCTGACAATCTTCGGAGCTTTTAATTTGACAGTAGGTTTAAAACCAAAGGAGCGCAGAATCACCATAGAATCAGCAGCACTTTCATGTTTGAACTTGACACCTTGAATAGCCACATTCACAGCATATCTAACATCCGCCACAATCTTCTCCACTGACTTATGAGAAGAGTCGAATCTCTTAGCACACCTATACTTCCAGATCTCCCATAAGACAAGTAAAACAACATAAGTTAAGACGAACCCCGCCGCACTTTGGAGATTGACTGTGGAGATGATATTCCATAAGGTAGATGTAATATGGGGTCCGAGGACCTGAGCATGGAGGAGCGGCCGAGACCAGTCCCAAAGCGCAACTGCAAGGTCCCCCTTAAGAAATAGATGGTCTAGATCTTCAATAGAGGGAGAGGAGCAGCAAGAACAAGAGGAGACAATGCAAACACCACAATCAGAAATTCTATCGTCAGTGGGAACCGCACGATGTAAGATTCTCCAAGCAAACATGGAGGCTCTAGGATTGAAGAGATTATTCCAAACTTTAAGCAAAGGAGACCTGTGAATTCCGCGTGGCCTAATAGCCTGGAAGGCCGATTTGGTAGTGAAGGTCCCATCCGCATTACCCAACCAAACACACTTATCAGGGACATCAAGAGTATCAACGTTATCCATTAAGCTTTGTATCACCGAATGGTTCCTCAGAGGATGATCATTGCTGGCCGCTACCTCATGGACAGAAGTAAAAGAGTAATTTGCAGGAACTGGAATGAGGGAAAGGAGTGGACGATTGCCAGCCCACGTATGCCTAAGAATATCAATACTCTTACCATTGCCCAAGATCCCCCTACTGTTCTGCAGAATTAGGGAATGAGCAGCATTAAAAACAGCCTTGGGGATCCCTGTAGGAAACACCTTAACCACATCATTGGAATTAGAATTCAGAAATCTACTTCTAGCATAGGAGGACCAAAGAGTTTGCCCTTGCATTGCGTTCCAAATTAGCTTAGCCATGAGAGAGATCTGAACATGCCACAAACTCCTTATACCCAGACCTCCTTCTTGCTTTGGTTTGCATATTCGATCCCAGGCAATCCAGTGGCGTCTTCTAATATCATCACCACCATTCCAAAGAAAGGATGCACACGAACGATCAATTTGTTGGATGATGGACTTAGGCAAACAAGTGGCAGAAGCAACATATATAGGAATGGAGCATAAGACCGAATTAATGAGAACAACCCGACCTGCCTGAGACAAAAGTTTGGACTTCCAGGAATCCAGAGCTGAGTTCACTTTATCAATAATGTGCTTATAATGAGAGACTAAAGTGCGGCCATTAGAAATCGGAACCCCCAGATACTTAAGGACCCCCTCCTCCTTACGGAAGCCAGTTAAAGACTTAATACGAGAACCTGTAACAACAGAAGCCTTTGCTGAATTGATAAAACTGCTCTTGGAAGCATTCACCTTTTGGCCCGAAGAACCCTCATACGCCTTCAAGAAAGCAAGGAATTTTTTAATGTTTGCAGCTTGACCATTCATAAACACGAGGGTATCATCTGCATAAAGAAGATGAGAAATGTGGATGCACCCACGAGGTCCTCTGAAGGGAGATAAGTTCCCAGACGATTGAAGGGCACGTAGCCCCCGGCTTAGAGCCTCCTCCATGATAATGAACAAGGCCGGAGCCAAAGGGTCACCTTGACGAATGCCCCTAGACGACTTAAAGAAACCCACCTGTTGGCCATTAAACATCACCGAAAACCAGCAATTGCTGACCATCATGCCCACCAGAGAGACAAACCGTGAAGAGAACCCAAAACTCCGAAGAACAGCAAACAAGAAATTCCACTCCACCCTGTCATAAGCCTTCATCATGTCCAGCTTGAAGATAACATTTCCCCCACGAACCTTCCTACCAATATCTTTCATCATATGTCTTGATATAGAAACATTCTCAATAATGGAACGACCCCGAACAAAAGCTCCTTGCTCTTCAGAAATAATAAGAGGCAGAATAGGTGAAAGGCGATCAGATAAGATTCTGGATATGATTTTGTAACAAAAGTTGCACAGGCTGATCGGCCGAAAATCACCAAAAGTAGCCGGGTCCTTCACTTTTGGAACCAATGCAATAATAGATGAGGTCGCCCCAGAAGGCAGAGGAAAACCCTTAAAGAAATCTTGAACAGCAATAACTACATCGTCACCAACAATATCCCAGCAAGTAGAATAGAAAGACCCTGTAAAACCATCTGGATCAGGAGCGCCTTTACCGTTCATAGACATGACCGCAGCCCTCACCTCATCCCCACTCGGGATATCACAGAGAAGCATATTTTGGTGATCAGAGAGAAGGTTAGGTATCACCTGAAGGAGATTGTCATTCACTACAGAGTTCTCCGTTCTGAGCAAGATTTCAAAAAAAAAAACAGCCGCTCCTTTCAGCATATCTTGGTTATCACACCATTCATTGGAGCCCTCAATCTTCAGCCTGTGAATATAATTTTTTCTGCGATTATTTTTGACAACAGCTTGGTAAAAAGACGTATTCCTATCACCATTTTCCATCCATGTCATTCTGGCTTTTTGGCACCACATCTTCTCATCATTTACCAGAGCCCGGCGAAGCCTAGCATGAGCAGCAGACATATCCATTCTGTTAACGTCAGTGGGATCAAGATCAAACTTTTGTTCAGCTGTATAAACATCCGATTCAGCAGCCAAAAGCACCTCCTGGGTATATCCGAAGACCTCTTTATTCCAAGCACGTAGAGCAAGCTTGACCGCCCGCAGCCTACAAAGAAGAGTATCAAAAGAATATATCTTTGCATCCACACTTTTCCAGGCATTAGAGACAACAGACTTGAAACCCTCATGAGACGCCCAGACCTCCTGAAAAATGAAGCGACTTGGGAACTTGGGAACCTCCTTCTGCTCAACCAACAAAGGGGCATGGTCAGAAACCCCCCTAGGGAGATGCCGAACCACTGTATCCGGCGAAAGGTGCTGCCAAGCATTATTAAACATAGCTCTATCTAAACGGGCTTTCACCGACGCACTACCAGTACGTTTATTTGTCCAAGTGAAAGGAGATCCGATGTAGCCAGCATCAAACAGGCCAGCCGCCATAATGAAGTCATTAAAATCAGACATAGAGGAGTTTCTAACAAGATTGCCACCAAGTTTCTCAGAGTGTTTCGAGATACAGTTAAAGTCACCAGAGATCAACCAAGGAACATCAGCATTGTTCTGAGCAAAGATATTTAAGCTATCAAATAAATTTCTTCTCTCCACATGGTTACAATCCACATACACAAAGGTAATATGAAATTTACCACTGCCACCGTCACACACAAGAGTAATGAACTGATTAGAAAAAGAAATAACCTGGACATCATCCCGCGCCTTCCAGAAAACCCAGATATTTGAGTCCTCTTCCATGTTTCCCGCAAAACCAGTCATATGTAGAGAAGATGCCAGCGATCTAGCTTTGCTGAAGGCAGTTTTCGGTTCAGAAATACCCACAAACATCGGATTATGTTTCTTGACTTTCTTTTTTAAACTGTTATGTGAAGCAGCATTAGCAACCCCCCGTATATTCCAGCTTAAGATAGGGCTATTCATGAAGACCGATATCCGTTCCTAGCACCGACGGCTTTAGCCTTGGATCTCGTCGTGACACCACGATCAATATTAATAGCAACCTCCCTGTCAATCTCCAAATCTGGCATATGAATATCTTCTTTCGCAACCTTTGTCAGGAACTCCCTCTCCTCAGTAGAAAGATTTCCTTTCAGACTACGGGAGGAAGACGCCGAATCCACCCTAACCCTTGAGACACTAGGAACCGGTTGCCTAGGAGAAGCCTCCTGAACCACAGAATGGCCACCAAGCTCATTAACATGTATCACATTTGAAGGAGAATTTGGTGTTGTGACCACCAAATCCTGAGATAATTCCTGCTGCACCCGGACAGTATATAGCTCCTCCACCTGAGTGGTATCCTGAACATCAGAAATTTTGATAGGAACCACTGCATCCTGCGGAAATAGCTGTTGCACCTGGACATTATTCATCATGTCCAGCTGAGAGTTGTCTTCGGCGTTATCTTGGAGAGAAACGAACTGGTTAACATTCTGCTGGATAGAGACGGCTTTGCCTTTCTTTTGCCATACTTTGTTAGAACCCAACTTGGTAGGTAACTTCCACTCCCCATCAACTTGCCCAGCCGTAAGATTCTGGTGCTGCAACCCAGAGTTTTTCTCTTCCGGTCTCCTCTTATTGCAATCCCCAACAAGATGACCAAGCTTGTGACAGAAAGAACAGACCGAGGGAATTCTAGGAAAATTAACCTTTTGCCAAAACCCGTCATTATCACATCCAATCCAGATACGCTCCGGTCTGGATTTTTTGATATCAAGTTCCACCGAAACCAAAGCTTCTTGCGTCTGAGTCATAGCCTTTGTAACATCATGTATCTGGAGCACCGTACCAAAGTTACCTGCGATCGACTTGAGAAAACCTTCATGATAATAATTAACAGGCAACAAGGGGAACCCGATCCAGACTGGGATGAAGGTGGGGTCATAAGAATAATCAAACGCCGGATCCCAATGGAAAAAACGAAATAGATAACCTTTGATATAAAGGCTTCTACGAAGCAGAACTTTGATAAAGTCTTGCTCATCATCAAAGCGGAGAAGAAGATGCCTTGGGTTCAGGGGGCTTATAATAAAGTCTTTAGATAACATTAGACGCTGGGATAAACATGATTTAATTTCCGGAATCGAAGATCTGCCATAGGAGCATTTAGCAATAATAGCATTCTTGAAAGGGACCACAGACCTATCGATTTCCTCTTTGGAGAAGTAGACAGCAGGTTCACCGAGATCAGTAAAAGCAGGAGGCTTGACATCAATACACACGGTCGGTGATGGTTTAGAAGCATATAGAATCTGCGCATAAGACCTTCTGGGAGCCTCCACACCGCTACCCACAACAGCCGCGGACGTGCATGGCGGAGGCGACGACGAGCGCGGGTCCCCCGCACGACCCGGGGACGCGCCCTGCATGGCGCCCAAGGGCGCCTGCAATGGCGGCGCACGCCAAAACCTAGCAGAGCGATCTCTTCACCCGAGTGGCAGGGATCGTAATTTCAGCCTTACATTAACTCACATACCTCCACGATGTGTTCCACGTGTCGATGCTTCGGAGGTACCTTTCTGACAAGTCTCACGTTCTCCCGAGCACAGAGTGGTTTGAGGTGACTCCAGTGTTGACTGTACCAGAGTTTCCGTTGCATATTGTGGATCGCCGAGTTCAAAGGTTGAGAAACAAGGCTATCCCCTTAGTTCGTGTTGCGTGGCACCGACATTCAGGTGGTGAGTCGACATGGGAGCGAGAGGACGAAATGCGCGAGCAGTTTCCGTACCTCTTTGGTGAGTCTTCTTTCTTTATGTTGTTTGAATTTTGAGGGCAAAATTCCTTAAGGGGGGAGGGCTATAAGGTCTCTGGTCTTAGTGGATCCTTATTGGGTCTTGTAGAGGTTCGGGTGTGGTTGACGACAAGGTTCATTGTCGTTGACTTGTGGTTGACGGCCAGGGGCTATCCGTTGACTGGGAGTTAGCGTTCAGCTATGTGGACGTTTGTCATTGAACTCAACGGCAAGCGGTTTGGACGTCAACCCATTGGCGGTTCAAATAGGCGGCGAGGTATGTGGACGTCTATTGGTCGCGCCTGTAGAAATAGGGCAGCCCGAGAGCAGAAGTCTCTTCTCTTCCTTTCCTCTCTTTCCCTCCACTTCTGCCTTTGTCTGTTTCCACTGCTTCTGTTGGTTGATGGGAGTTCGTGGGAAGGCTCTGGTACGCGTGGCGGTGTTAGATCGAGCGGGAAACGCGAAGATTTGGTGTAATTCGCGTGGAGACTTCGAGTGGTTTCGGTGCGATTGGTGGTTGTTTGGGAGTTTTTAAGGCGTTCTAAGGTAGGGACTTAACCCTTTTAACCTTCCTAAATGGATTAGCATGCTTATTTGTGTAGATTAGGATGCTAATTGCATTTTAATGTTGGGTTATGCCATGCCGGGATTTTGGGTGTTTTGGTTGATTCAAGTGTTGGATCGCTTATTTCCGAAGTTCTGGTAGTGTTAGATGATGTGAGGAAGTATTTCCCTCCATCAGCAGGTGTCTGGTTTGGTGATTTTACACAATTAGACTGACCCGACGCTGTTCTGGGTCTTGGGGACTGGAGAACTTAACATCCATATCTGTTGACGTTGAGATCTTCAAAGTTGATATAAACGACAAGGTCGATTGCCGTTGATTTAGGGTTAACGGCATTGTAAGTGCCGTCTACATCAATATTGGCGACAATCGATGCTGCCGTTAATATCATGTGTCCCAGCAGGCTTTGGTTTTGTGTTTCAAGGTGTTGACGTGTGATGTCCGCCCTGTTAACACATTTTGCCAGGCTTAGAGTGTGGCTCCGTCTGTGTATATGAGTAATTAGTTGTGACACGAGGTGTTCACTTATTGTACGGTGTTTCAAATGTTGAGAGTGTTACCGTCTGTACTCGCGTTGAGTTACCGTGCTTCTGTTTCTGTTTGTCACCTGGACATAGAGCGACGCTCTGTCTAGATGACCGGCGTGTGGGGGTCCTCCATCGGTAAGCCAGGGCGTTGAGAGCGTCTCTATCCTGAGCGTACTCCTTGTGGTGGTTTCGAGCCGGTCTCCGTGGAGCCCCTTCTCTACCGCTAGGGTCAGGCGTAGGGGGAAAACCAGTCGCGGACCAGACGCGAGAGAGAGCGTCTGTAGTGTGCACACGTGACTGGGGTTGAGAGCCTCTGTGGTGACGGGACGCCGAGCCACAGACCCTAGCTGAGTCCTACTTACTGTGTGTGTGTGAGAGTGTGTTACTGAGCCGCGAGGTTTATAGGTTTGGGTTGTGATGCGAAGTGTATTTACTTTCTATTTTTACTTTCCGCACTTTAGTACTGTTACCGGTGGGGTTACTTTTCCCTACTGGGTCTCTTTTCTTGAGACTCACTCCCCTCCCTTTCAGGTGGGTCGTCGTCGACTCCCGTTCCAGGTGAGTCTAGCCACTCCGGTGTTGGTGCGCCCTAGCTGTAGTGAGTAGTACTTTTTGCTGTACTTCTGTACTCTGTACTTAGCTCGGACTCTGAGTTGTACATGTTATGTTCATGTATAGTGAAATTTTACAGCTTTGCATGGTGTGTATCTTCTTATATATAGTCTCCTCGGACTTTCACTTTTCACCCTTCCGAGCTTGTCTCGTGGGTTAGCGGGTCAGAATTCGGGTTACTGGTTACTTACTGGTAATGCGGATTCTGGGTCGTTACAGCCTAGGTGGTAAGTATGTGATTATGAGTTGTGTTATGAGTTATGTGCTATGAGATATGAGATATGTGTGTGTCCTCTAGTAAGTAGTTAGGACTATGTGTCATGGCATCTTAAGCGATGGAATATGAATAAGGTGTAAGATGATATGCGAATGTGCCACGTGATGAGTGCAAATGATATGATATGTGATAAGTGAAAATGAAAGAGTAAATGATATGAAGAATATGTGAAAAGATATGTAAGGGAGAGTTAATGTTAATGAAAGTGTGCTTGCATGTGAAAACCAATGTATTAATGCAATATGTTCATGTTTTTATGTAATAATACCTCAATTGCAATACCATGTTTAGCATCATGTCATGTAGTTTATAAATATTCATGTAATAGTGAATGTGAATAAACATATGTAACCATGTCATTTATGCAACATGAAAGATGAACATGTAGGATTGTTAAATGGATAAGATAACATGTGAACAAATGTAATTCCATGTAATTGAGTTTAATTCATGTCCAAACCGCAAGTAAAGTATGGTTATGAATGTGATAAATACAAGAAATAATGTTTAGGTTCCATGCTAGATGTGATGTTTACTTAGCATAAAGTTCCATGCTTAAGTGCTTATTGTTTCCAACCAACTTGACTATGTTTTAACTCTTCAATTCATGCTAATAAATGTGAAACCATGTTTAATGAGATTTATTTACATTAAAACAGCAGGCAAAATGTGTATTTAAATATGAAAAGTGCATGTGAAAAGTGAATAGTCATCATGCTAAGTTGTTCATTTCTTTATGCTTAATTCTATGTTCTAGTTTGTAGAAATGTATCATGAAATGAATTAATGTTTGGATGGATGATTCATGATACATGATAGGGTAGAAAATATGTTCAAATGTATGTTAGCATCCAAGATTTAAAATAAACATGTGATAGTCTAAAAGCATGTCTAGGTGATTTAAATATGTGTTGATAGTTAGGAGCATGTACCATGTGTATTATTGTAGTTTAAATGATATTATGTATTTCCTTAGGGTATGATTGCTTAACATGAATGTGATATGCTTAAGGTTAAGTCTTTGGTTTGCTTCCTGAGTCTTTAGACTCATACTTGCTTCGGCGTACAGGTTGACAGGTATCCCATGCCAGAGGGAGGCACAGCGGAGGACGACATCTTGGAAGAGTAGTGGAGTTTGCTTAGAAATTGTACTTTTTTCTTTTCATAGCATGAATAAAGTTAGTTGTGTGGACATTATTCTGGACAATGTAGTTCTTTATCATGTAATAATGTGGACATTGTCAGTTTACTTCGCTATATAGACTGTGGAATGTGTGATGGTGATGGATTAAAGTAGAGTTGTTTATTTTAATTCCGCTGTACTAAATTGCTATCCACGTACATATCAACCTATCGGCCAGTGTTGGGTTATTATCCCACTATGACGATGCTCTTTATACCGATGGGGATTGGTATAATCGTACCGGTATGAGGAGGGTCGTTACAAAAACTCTTAAATCTTTCTGGTCTTCACCATGTTGATAACCATGAAATCATATTAATAATCATAATACATGATGATCGTGAAATAAAAATCCTTTATTAATAATACTTGAATTGTACTCATTTTACATTGATGTTTGAATATTGTTCTTGTTGCCCCGTCTACCATGAAATTTCTGAGCAAATCGTTTCCACACCCTCTTGACATCGTGAGAACCCTTCTATGAGTATTCCACTTGTCAGACTAGAACTCCTTCGCTAAAGACATTGCTAGCCAAAAAATCCTCAAGGACGCTGAGCAGGTTGTAACATAACCATCTATATATGCACCTCCTAGAATCTTGCAAGACCTATATGAGACGATCCAACCAGCCTTGTGTCTCTGATTCAAAATGAACTCTGTCTAACACCAGCATTGAAATGTGGTTGTATTAAGAAAGATATTTACTCGTGATATGGAAAATTCTATCTTTTTATAATTGATACATGTTCATGAGATTTGCTAGCTGTTGTACTTAATGTCATCATGTTCTTGCTCCCATTAACTCATTACTTATCATTAGTTATTCTAGTTCTTTTGGTTACATCATGGATAAGATATCATATGCCTCATTAGTGGGGAATCTCATGTATGCCATGGTATGCACATGTTGTGATTTAGCCTATGCAGTTGGTGAGGTAAGTAGATACTTGTCTAATTCAGGTATAGAACACTAGGAACCAGTAACGTGGATTCTAAATACTTGGATGTAGTGAAGTGGATTCTAAGGTATCTTAGGCGCACATGAAACCATTGTTTTTATTTTGGTGATTTTAAGCTAGGGATACAAGGATTATTGGATTCAAATATGGGAGGAGATTTGGAATCTATAAAGTCAACATCTAATTATGTATTTACACTTGCAGGGGAGCTATTTCATGGTAGTCTAGATTGCAGATGTGTGTTGCCCTATATAGTATAAAAGTAGAACATATTGCACTTACAGAAGCATGCAAGAAGATGTTGTGGTTGAAGAATTTTCTCCAAGATATAGGTCTTAGTTAGGAGGCTTATATGTTGAATTCTGATAGTATGAGTGCTATACACTTAGCAAAGCATTCAACTTATTACACAAGAACAAACCATGTTGATGTTTAGTCTCACTGGATTTGAGATGTTATTGAGAAGAACCTCTTGTAGCTGGAGAAGATCCATACAAAGAGGAATTCATCAGACATGATGTTGAAGGTCTCACCAAAAGAAAAGGACAACAAATGCAAGGGCTTGGTGGGGATGGCTACTATTTGAGTAGTTTAATCTTTGTGTGGAATCCACTATAGCAAGGCATAATCTTTCCTATAATACTGGAGGGGGGATTGTTGAATCCATCCATCCTAAGGTGAGACTTGTCTGAGGAGAGAAAATATTGGTTTCCAGAAAAAATCTCTTCCCTATATATCACGGCGGCAGCAAGCAGCATTCGTACCCTACCCCTCTTTCGCACGTAACTACATTATCATTCGCACTCAATTTGGGGACTTGTCGGTGGGTTGGGGGCAGGCGGTCACCGGACTGGTGATTGGGAGGTGGAGGGGGCGCCGACAGAGCCAGGGTTGGTGGTGGACGTGAGGGGGAGTCGGATTGTGAGGGAGATGGAGGGGATGACTGGCGGGGAGGAGGTGCGGTGACAGGGGATGCTGTTGGATTTGAGGGGGGAGGGGTGTTGCTGGTGGTTTGTGGGGGGATGGGGGGGTGGGGGAGGGGGCAACATATTGGGGGGAATGCGGTCACCACCTGGGCATTGGGAGGGGGGTGGAGGGGATGACCGTACACATTCTCTGGGGACAAATATCCTCAAAGATTACCTACGAAAATAACTTAATGTTGGATTAGAGGACAAATATCTCTCTGGCAATTTGTCATAGTTTTTTCATTGGTATATGTGGCTGATTTAAATTTGTTCCTTTTGGATTCCTCTCTCTGCCCTTTCTCTTGTTTTTCTTTGCCCCTCCCCGGCATGCGCTTCGCCTTCTGTGCAGTCTGTTTGCACGGGTGAAAGGAATAGAGATATTACAATATTGGCAGATGCCTCGAGATCACATTTTTCTTGTTCTTCTCTTGTCTTATAATTTTTTTTCTGGTTGCTTACCTTATTTGTTTCTCTTTTAATCTTTGATGGGGCATGATGAAGCGCCACGTACTCTACCTTGTGTGTTGTTGTTCCCTATCCTTTCTTAGTAATTTCTTTCTCATGTGCCATAGAAATTGTTTTTGTTTGGATTTCATTATGGTGCTAGACTCCTGTTTCCAAGTAATTCTACACACTTAAGCACTTTACAGACTTATATAAAATAGCAGCTACCATGAACACCTGTTTGTCTAATTTGACCGTTCTACGAGTACACTTGTGTTTTCATGATCCGAACATCTATAGTTCGTACTCCACTAAATGGTGTCACATTGAAACTTCTAGTCCTGTTGTTAGATAATTCATTGGAAATCTTGCAACAGTTTTGTAGGCCAAATCTTTTGTACTCTTTGTAAGAGGCTGATGAGTGTTTCCAGGTTAAAATCTTTTGTAAGGCACTTTGAACAATGACAATTTAATTCATTTCTACTATCTTTCTCTTTGTTCTTATGATAGATCAATTATTTCAAGTAGCTACTGATCTGTATATGAATCTTTGAAGATATTGTCAGAAAGCATCCGATTTTAGCTGCCTCTCACCCTTATTGATATTTGTCACATTTTATTCATGCCCATTGAAAAAGATTCATGAATCATGAAACCATGAAACACAAAACACTCTGTATCTGTTTCAGTGCACAAGTAGCTTCACAATAAAATTAAAATTATTTATCGTATGTGGATTATGCACTTATGTGTGTTACAATTGATCGTAGTAGGATTTATTTATAGTATGCTGAATATAATGTAAATGAGCCTTTTTTTGTAGTGAGACGTTATGGATTGGAGTTGGATGGATAAATTGAATAATACAAAGGAATATATGGATGGAGTTGACTCATACATTCAAGTTGCTTCTGCTCACTCTGCTCCATCAACAAAGATTAAATGTTCTTGTTTGGAGTGTGTATGCCTCTTGAGACATGAAAAGGAAATAGTAAGACAACATTTGTTTCATTATGGAGTAATTAAAGACAAACAATTTTGGGAGTTCCATGGGAGTAGTTCTTCTTCAAGGCAAATGTCCACGAATTTTGCATGCACAACACTTCCGAAGGATGTTGGTCTACATTTGATGTTGGAGGATGTTATTGGTGAGGAAAATTTGAAACATGCAGAAGTGAAGTCAATGGATGATAATAAAGGAGAGTATGGTGAATTTCAACAGTTGTTGGTAGATGTTGAACGGCCTTTGTACCCTGGTTGCAAAACATTCAACAAGCTTTCATTTATAGTCAGATTGTTCAACATAAAATGCAGAGTCAAAATGAGCAACAAATCTTTCGACATGCTTCTGAAGCTGTTGAAAGAGGCTCTTCCAGAAGGTGATGTGTTGCCAGCTACGTTCTATGAATTGAAAAAAAAATCATTGGTAAAGTGGGATATGATTATCACAAGATTGATGCATGTCCTATTGATTGTATTTTGTACCAGAAAGAGTATGAGTCTTATGATCATTGTCCTAAATGTGGAGAATCTTGATAGATGAAAGGAACTGAAAGAAGTGATCATAAAAACAAGATTAAGGTTATAAAGAAAGTTCTTTGGCATTTTCCATTGATTCCAAGACTGCAAAGATTATACACTTGCAGTAAATCATCTGCAACCATGTGTTGGCATAGTGATGAATGCCAAGAAGACGACATTCTAAGAAACCCGGTTGATTCTCCTTGTTGGAAGGGGTTAGATGCGATTGATGGTTTTGGTTTAGAACCTCATAATATACGCCTAGGCTTGGCAAGTGATGGTTTCAACCACTTTGGGGTAATGAGTACGAGTCATAGTACATGGCTTGTGTTGTTGACACCATACAACTTACCTCCATGGTTGTGTATGAAGGCACAAAGTATTTTTGTGTCGTTACTCATTCCAGGTCCTAAAGGTCCGGGAAATGATATTGATGTCTATCTTCAGCCACTTATTGAAGAATTACAAATTCTTTGGCATGGAGTTGAAACATTCGATGCTTATAAGCGTGAAATATTTTCTATGTGTGCTGCACTACTTTGGACGATTAACGATTTTCATGCATATGGTTATCTGTCTAGTTAGAGCACTAAGGGCCGATTAGCTTGCCCTACATGTAATGCAGATAAATCATCTTTTTGGTTAAAAGGCAGTAGAAAATTCTGTTACACTAATCATCGTCGATGGTTAGGTGTGGGTCATAAGTGTTGTTCTATGAAACGAGGGTTTGATGGAAAAGAAGAAATAAGAGCCCGACCAAGTGTGTTATCTGGGGTTGATATACTTAAGTAGTTGCATCCACTTAAATTTATATTTGGGAAAGTCCCCAAATTTAAAGTGGGGGTGAAAAGAAAACAAAAGAACGCTGCAACATCATCATCCACTCTTGAGTGTCATACCTATTGGAAGAAGAAAAACAATTTTTTTGACTTACCATATTGGAAGTCCTTACTATTGAGACATAATCTTGATGTCATGCATATCTAGAAGAATGTTTGTGATAGTAATATTGGAACTTTGTTAGATGTTGATGCCAAAACAAAAGATGGTTTGAAAGCTCGACATGATGTCCAACATTTGGGTATAAGGGCCACTCCTCAACCTCAAACTCTAGATTCTAACATATTGCTATTGCCACCTACACTATATGAAATTAGACTTTTAGTAGCGATTTTATAAGCTGCTATAGATAAAAGAATTGCTGCTAAAACTCTTTAGCAGCCATTCAAAAATTTGCTATTATAAGTCCCGTCGCTAAAAGGGAATAGCAGCCATGCACAATAATGGCTACAAAATGTAATTTTTAGCGGCTAATATAAATGCTATTATAAATCTTCAAAATTGTTGTTTAAGCGTCACAAAAGCCTTTAGCAGCAATTTACATGGCTGTAATAGCATAGCATTAAGAACATTTAAAAATGCTGCTAAATATGTTTATTATTAGTAGCTAATATATTGGCTAGTACTTTTTACTTGTAGTAGCAAAAACAATTGTTACTACTATATATCAGTAGAAGCTAACATAATGGCTGTTATTTGTTTTTCAAAAATTAGAACATAATTGTCAATGAATGCATTAGCAGCAATTCCTATTGCTTTTAAAGATTAGATATATGCATTATAAATGGCTACTAAAAATTAGTAATTGGCTGCTAATAAGTATTTTTAAGAACATATACAATTGCTGTTAAAAGTGTAAAAGTTTATAATAATGATATTTAAAATTGTCACTATAGTTGATTATAAAGCACCACCTATTTTGCAATTATGTCATCAATAAATTTACATTCTTCTATTCACATTCAATCTCTCCATCACAAATGATTCATTTCCAAACATTGTATAGCTGAAATATCACATCATACATATCCATTCTCAATCTCTCCATCACAAATGATTCATTTCTAAAAATTGTACACATAAAATATCACATAATACATATCCATTCTCACAAGACATCACATATTTTTAGAAATTACAAAAACAAAAGAGTAAAATATGTGTTCCAAACATTACTCAATCAACATCCAAAATATATACAACTGGTTCTAGGTGACCATTAAATGTCAACAAGAGAAAAGAAAAAAGAGACAAAAAATTAGTTTCATTCCAAGCTGTCTTCATGTAGATCATTCTTCTGCTCTAGTGACCTGTAAGAGAAAATACATTTATTAGTATAGAATTGACAACATTATTAATAATGATAAAAGAAATGTTGAATAAACGTACAACAGTGAAAGGCCAAGCTATATATCTTCATGTAGATCATTCTTCTGCTCTAGTGACCTGTAAGAGAAAATACATTTATTTAGTATAGAATTGACAACATTATTAATAATGATAAAACAAATGTTGAATAAACGTACAAGAGTGAAAGGCCAAGCAATGGTAGCCCCAATTGCATCTCCAATTGTCTTGAATTGTGCATAAGGCCTTGGGAGAGGTTCATTGTGAACAAGAGCAACATTTATAGCCACTTCCCAATACTCATATCCTAAATCACAACCTCCAACCTTCTTTAATAGATCTTTACTTTCAATAGTAGCAAGAGCCACATTGGTAAGTGACTTTTTGAAACTCTTTAAGTAAATCATAGCTTTTCCCTGTCAAAAAAAAGGTACATTTTTTAATCACATTATACTAACAAACGACCATAGTAAGAGTTATATTTACCTGAGCATTCAAAATGTCATCATTCCTTCCCCTTTTATTTGATCCTTGTTGCACCTTTCAATAACAAGAGTACAACTCATTCAACAAAGATCTAAAAATATGGTTAGAAAAAATAACAACATCAGAAATATATACCTCACTGTGTAGTTGTGTTTTCCTTTTTGATATTAAATTGTCATGTGAGCCTTGGATGGGAATTCTATTAACCTAATGTTATCCATTATTTAGATCAAGTTAATCTTTATGAAAAATAAGAGAATTATGTTAACTAATACACATAAAAGAATTGTCATAGTTCTTACATTGTGATATTGTACTTCACGACTTGAAGCAGATGAACAAATGGAGGGCGACGCATTATCCTCGTGTGCCTGATAGAAAAAAAATATATATATGTTTGAAGTTTATTCAATACAATGATAAACAAATTTGCATGCAAGATGGTAGAAATAAAGAATTTTACCTGACAATTTTCATTATTTTGCTGCATCAAATCTTTAAGTGTATCCACTTCTGCATGTAAAGTGCTAAGACGATTCTCATATGATTCCTTCATTTTTTCATTTTCCACCTTCATTTCTTCGATCTTTTCAAGCATCTTAGATATAACAGTCTCAGATGATGTCTTTATTTGATTTACCATTTGTAGAGCTTGAGCACGAGTGGGCACGGGGCCATATACACTAGAAGGTGTGGGGCTTAGTCCAAGCATTCTTATGCGTCCAGGCTTATCCTTTCCTAAGACTTGGGATAGGAGGTCATCCTTCATACTCCTGGGAGATGTATTTTCTTCTGGAGAGGATTCTTCATGCAACATACTCTGATAAGAATCAACAAAAAATTAGAAGTCATTTACGAATAAAAGAGAAGATCTAATATGTTAATAAATCTTTTACCATAACTCTAGCTGATTCTTCATTTACTGGACGACCATCCTTTCGAGTATGTGTTATAGTAAACAATTCGGCTCGAGAAGGATTTCTTGCATCATCTCTTTTTTGACGCTATATTCAAAGATACCAACAAAATGAATCAAGACAAAGTATATAATGTATGTTGCAAATATAACGATGTTATATAGCAGACTTACAATCTCCTCACGTATCATTGCAAAGCTCTTTGATCCAGCAGTGTGACCTACTATTTGCTTTTCACGATTGAATTTGTTTATGGCACTTCGTTCCTATAAATTTAGAAGAAATGTTAGAGAACTGTAAAACATATTATTATATTACATATTTTGGAATATTTCTTACTTGACTTTTTTCAGACCTCCAAAAGTTAAGAAGCTCCTTCCATTGTGTTGGATCTACTCGTGGGTCAGAAACATTTAGAATATCCTCGCCAACTATGACAACATTCAAATATTTTTTCTTAAGGCTGCATTTAAAGTTCTTCCATTTATTTCCAAGACTTTTCATCACCCATATATACAAAGCATCATCAACCTCAAACTTCTCTTGTTCATTAGTTTAAAAAAAATATCTGAAGACATAAGCATCACACAAAAAATCTGATTTTATTAAAAAGACTGATTTAGAAGATATGACATACCTATAGTTTAAATGGTAAAGCTGCCAAAAAAGAAAATAGAAAAAAATAGAGAAAACAGGGAAAAAGAATACAGAAAAAAAATCTACTTGCATGTCACTCAATAAGCGCTCAGGAGTGTTTGATTTGTACCTTCACAAGATCCCACATGTGATTCTTATATTCTATTGGCATCTTCCTCCAATCTTCCCATGTCAATGGAGCTTTTGTGGATTGCGAGCAATAGTCCCTAAATAGCTTGCCAACTTTCTGGTATTAGGTCCAACTGGTTGGCCTAAATCATTGACATCAACAGTTAAAAGTTTTCTTCTATCCATATTTAATAGATCTAAACATCGAGTAACCCCACGAGTTTTCTTTTGTCCACCTGTAAAATATTTAGAGAATCACTTGTAAATATATAATATAATTAAAAAAAGTTATAAATCTATTGAATACTATTAAACTTTTACCTGTAATGTTATGTAAATCATGACTTGGAGAATTTTCTACATGATCATCTTGTTCTTCAACATGAGTTGTCTATGTGACTGATTCAAGATTCTCTCTAGTATGTGTTGTTGCTTGCCTACTAGATTGGATTTGTCTGAGATGGAGTGTTTGATTTTTCAGCCTGGATTTAGAAGTTGGTTGTGGCTGAGAAGTGCCAGGCATGCCCTGTCATAGAAAAAAAATTAAATCAACTCACATATAAACACAAAGTACAGAATTAAATCAACTTCAATGCATGAGAGCCAGAAAAATCGCAGAACATATATATACCAATTTAACCATTATATTCTAGTGTCATTCCATTTTTTTTATTATAATTTAAACACTTGGAAACCAACCCGCCATGCCCAGCCTGTTTGCATCAGCTATTCACATTTTTTTCCCCCATGTAACATTCGCACATAGATTTTTTGATCTTAATTTGGTCCCTAAAAACACAAGAAATTGAACATCCCTAAAAACAAGAACAAGTTGTCCAAAATAAACATTTCTGATCCATGGACAGTGGTGATCATATCTTTCTCCACTGTTTTTTGGCATATATAGCTTGGGTTTTAATACGGGGAGCATAAATTTTGGATTCCACAATCTTCCAAGAACTCTATATGAGCAGAGAGACCTGGTGTATACTACAACATTATTGATTCAATAGCAAAGATGGACCATGCCTACATATGTATTCCAAATGCAAAAAAAAAAAAAAACAAAAATTCAACATCTGATAGACAAGTTTAAGGCTAAACATTATACACTCCTTTATCTGAACTGTAATACATACAATGTAGACTCCTTTAACCATTACATTCTAGTGTCATTCCATTTTTTTTATTATAATTTTCTTAAACACTTGGAAACCAACCCGCCATGCCCAGCCTGTTTGCATCAGCTATTCACATTTTTTCCCCATGTAGCATTCGCACATGGATTTTTCCCCTTGTATTTTTTCCCCATGTATTCACATTTTTTCCCCATGAAACCAACCCACCATGTATTTTTAGCACATAAAAATGTGGGTGTAAAACACCCGGAATCCCAGTCGCCCTTGGAAGCTGTAGAGGGTCCAATGTACACTCCTTTATCCAAACCAGAACTGTAATACATACAATTTTTTAATCTTAATTTGGTCCCTAAAAACACAAGAAATTGAACATGAGAACATTAAGTAAATTAATAACATATATGAATAATGCAACAACAAGGATAGTAATTACCTAATATTACAAATCATCATATCTGCCTTCAATGTCAGTTCTTAACCAGCTTAGATAATTCCCTTCATTTTGAATAAAATTTTCAAATACTTCACCTGAAGGTGGATCACTATCAAAATTTCTTTGACCTTCTTCTTCTGTAAATGTCTGACTATCATTTTGTTCAATCAAATCAATCAAGTCTCTTGGTGGAGCTTTCACAGCAACATGCCATTCCTTATTAATAGGATCATTTGAATAGAACACTTGCTGAGCTTGAGATGCCAAGATAAAAGGCTCATCTGAAACTCTATGGCTGTTTAATATTCTATGAAGATTCACAATTGTTAAACCAAACTCATCTATCTTCAGTCCAGACCCAGACAAAACATCAACCCAATCACATTTAAATAGTACGATCGTGAATTGTGGTCCATATTCTAATTCTATGATGTCTTTTAGTACACCATAGTAAGATACATCTCCTGTGATAGGATTTCTATCTTTGACACTTGAAAAGCTTGATGTTTTAGCTTCAACCATAACTCCACTATTTTGCACTTTTCTTTCCACTTCAACATCTTTGATATGAAACCTAAATCCATTAATTATAAATCCTTTGTACCTTCGAGCCAAACAATTTGGGCCAAGCGCTAAGCGTTCAAGTTGTTGACACTGAAGTGGATCTCTTCCTGCAGTCAATCCTTTTACCTAGCATTTTCCAATGTTTAAATACGTATAATGTCAATTAATTTAGATTTTGTAGGTAATATGTACAAAAAATGTAATATTTATCCACTTACATTATCTCTAAACCATATATGAAACTACTCATTATGCTTTCTTTGAATATCCCTGGCTCGACGATATTGTGTTCCTAATAATGTCCCAAGTACATTATCACATACATTTTTTTCAATGTGCATAACATCCAAATTATGTCGAATAAGATTGTCCTTCCAATATGGTAAGTCAAAAAAGATGCTTCTTTTTCTCCAATTGTATGTTGGTTGTAGAGGAAGATCTTTTTTTCTTTTCTTTGTAGATCCTTTAGGATTGCACTTCTTTCCAAATGTAACATTTATATCCTTTGTTTCATCTAGCACAGTGTCACCTGACAAAGGACGTGGTGCATCTCGATATTCTTCACTACCATCAAATGCACCTTTTTCTTTTCTAAATTTATGATCATGTGGAGAAATCTTCGATGCCCCAAATAACATTGTTTCCGTCCATGTTTCAATTGCCCTGAGCATGTATCTTTGTGACATTTAGGACATGCTAACATCCCTTTAGTGCTCCATCCTGATAAATCAGCATAACCAAGAAAGTCATTAATGGTCCACATCAATGCAGCACGCATTTGAAATGTTTCATTCTTGAGGAATCATATGTATATACTCCAATGTTCCATAATTCCTTCAACTCATCTATCAATGGTTGCAAATATACATCAACATCATTTCCTGGACTATGAGGGCCTTCAATAAGCAATGACATAATGATAGAAGGTTGTTTCATACACATCCAAGGAGGCAAATTATATATCACCAATAAAACATGCCATGTACTATGTGTAGTATTCATGGTTCTAAATGGATTAAAGCCATCACTAGCCAAACCAAGTCTGATATTACGAGCATCGGTAGAGAACAAAGGATGTTGATAGTCAAAAGTTTTCCATGCGGGTGAATCTGCAGGATGACGAAGTAAACCATCTTTGATCCGGTGCTCATCATGCCATCTTAGGAAAGAAGCTGTCTTTGAAGACATGACAGTCTTTGAAGCCTTGGAATCAAAGGAAAATGGTGGAGAACTTTTACAGGAACTTTTCCTTTTTTAGAATTGAAACCTTTTTGTTGTGCAAGCTCAGGATTTTTCCATCGTGAAATTTTGCATATGCTGCATGAATCATCATTAGCATACTCTTTCCAATATAATTGACAATCATTGGGGCAAGCATGAATCTTCTTATAATCAAGTCCTAAATCTCCAATCACTTTTCTAATCTCATAATAAGTACTCGGTAGTGTTTTACCATCTGGAAGGGCTTTTCTTAATATTTCAAGCAACATACCGAAAGACTTATCACTCCATCCATTAAGACACTTAACATGAAATAATGCAATTTGAAATGAAAGCTTGGTGTAAGTATCACAACCGGGATACAGCTCTTTGTCAGCATCTTTTAGTAGAGTAAAGAACTTATCTGTCTCCAAGTAAATGTGATCCGTTTGATCATTTTGAGTTCCATCATCAGTTTGCAATGTACTACCATGTATATCTTCTAAATGTCCATACATTGCCTCATGATCTTCATTGCATTTGTCCTTTCCTTGATTTTGAGTTTCGTTCTGTATAGAATTGTTCCTTTTTTCACCATGAAAGTACCAACAAGTGTAATTTTGAGTAAAACCTTCACATATAAGATGATCAAAGACATCTTCACGGAACATGAGAAGACAATTGTTACAACTGTTACAAGGACATAATATTTTCTCTCCAATGGCTGTCTTCTGAAATGCTCAGTCTAAAAACTTGTTAATTCCAGCTTTGTACTCATCACTTGCCCTATTTCAACCAAGTGCCAAAAGTGGTTAATGTTTGAGCTATTTAAATATTAAAGTTACATAGCTTAATAGGAAATAATTGTACCTTGGTCTATGAATCCAACTTTTATCAATAGCACCATCTGATAGGTTCTTCTCTACATCCTACATATCAAACACTTAATGATTACAAATGACTATAAAATGTGAGAAAATAATCATATTAATGAATATATGTTTGTTGTCTGCCTCATCTTTTTATACAGATGAATTGAAACATAAAAATAACACATGTGACACTAATACTTTAAGGGATGGTATACTGATATAATTAAAATAAGTATATCTATTTATATCAATATTTGTACCTCCTCTGAAGTATGGATATCTTCATTCTCAACAGGCATATTTCTTGTTGCATTTTCCACATTTGGCCTCTGTAATATTTCCTATTGTCCAGTATAAACATAAATGTCATTGGGTTAGAGAACTTCAAACACATGCTCAATAGATAACAATAGGACATAAGGATAATAATATCAAAAGACAAATAATAGCTAAATAGGTTATTAGATTTAGAGTAATATACCAATGGAGTCGAAATCGATAGTGTTGGTTGGACTCAGGCAGATGTTACCGGCCGATTGTAACCTCCTCTCTTGACATGTTTATTTTGGACAAAAGTTCCATCTGATAGGTTCTTGTCGGATTCCTATATTTCAAATATTTATTCATTACAAATTTTTTTATACAAATGAATTGAAACCTCAAAATATAATGTGGGACATAATATATTAAATGGGGATGATATAATGATATTACTAAAACAAGCATATTTATTTATATCAATATATGTACCTTCTCTTGAACATGGATATCTTCATTCTCATTCAACATACTTCTTGTTGTATTTCTCACATTTGATCTTTGTAACAATCCCTATAGTCCAATAAGAAGGATTCATGCTCAATGTAATTATGCATACATGATTAAAAATGATAATTTTACCCAGCTTTTGAAACAATAAAAAATAGTTTATGAGAATCAAAGTAAAATACCGATGGAGTCGGAATCAATGGTGCCAGTTGGACTCGGTGAGATGTTGTCGACCGATTGTAACCTCCTCTGCCGACATGCTTATTCTTAGAGCCGCCACCCGCTTGAGGTTTCATAATGTGGATGATCTTTGTCCTCTCCTCCGCACTTAACCTGTCATTCTCGTATCAGGTGGCAAAGATGTAATTGGAACTTGGAAAGATACTGGTATAATGCAGTTGCAACATCCTCATAATCAACTTCTTCATAGCATCCTCCATTGAAGGGACGTCAACCCTGCCCACCACGCGTGTCATAGTCAAATTTATTTCTACATTTACATGAGAAAGTGACAGGTGCATAGTTTAGGAAGTGGAAACAAGTACATTCGACAAACCTAAGAACTGATTTTCTAAGTTTTGAGACATAAGATCTCATTACATATGTCTTTCTTATAAAACATCTGAAATCTCTATATTAATTATTTCATTTCATAACATTCTCGTTTGCTTATTACACAGTAAAATAATGTAAAATGGGAGGCCCGCATGTTGTGCTAAAATTTTAGGAAATCTAATACGCAAAAAAGACATGTAATGCAATACACAGGAAAGACAACAAAATAAATCTCATCACTATTTCAAGAAATACAATAAACAAGAAAGACATGTAATGTATGGCCATTACCGTCTGTCCATCGCCAACGTTGTCATGGCTGCTGGAGCTTCTTTTTTTTTTACCAAGGACAGATGCACTTCTCTGTGTTTCCACGAACCTACAAAACATATCAAAACCACAAAACCATGGAAGAGAAGAAGAGACGTACCTGTGCGCCAGTCGTCTGTCACGTAAAACCCAAGGGGCTGGTCGTTGGTTGCGTAGGGGCGCCGACCGTTTGTCTTGTAGAAGAGGCTTAGGACAGCACTGGAGGGGGTGACCTAGCTAACGGCGACGTGGGCGCTCAGCTGGCACCGGAGGCCGTGCAGCAGGGAGACAGAGGAAGTGCAGTAGAGGGCGATGTAGTGCAGGGTACGCTAGTTCGCCTACAGGGACATGCAGCAGATCGTGCTTGGTCGTCCGTCGCGTAGGACGTGTACGTAGGCGCTCAGACTGGCGACGGAGGACTGCAGGAGGCTAGCGTTGGAGGCAAGCAGTGGACGGATCGACATGCAGGAGGCAATCACCACCGGACGGCAGGAGGCGTATGTGTTGGAGAGCACTGGCGAGTGGCGACGAGGCCACCTAGCAGGAGGCGTATGTGTTGGAACACCGGACGGACGACCGGCGACGGATGCATGCAACACCGGACGGACGACCTACAGGAGGCGCGCGTGGAGGGGACGGCACCGGACAACACACCAGATGGCAGATGTTGCAGTTGGCGATGGGGCTACCAGGAGGCCACTTGGCGTGGCCGTTTAGCCAGCCGGTGATAGGGGAATTGCCGGAGGTCCACGCTGCCTCGCGGGGGTTAGGCCGGCCTGTGCGCGGGCCCTCAGCCGGCCGACCACGATGCATGCAGTTCCTGTGGTTGCCTCGCGAAGGAGGAGAAGGTGATATTTGACCGAGAGATGTGGGCGCTCAGCAAACAGGCGACAGAGGAGGACGATGCGGTGGTTGCTGGGCTGCCTCGCGGGGTTAGGGTGCGAAGGGAGACGGCGGTCGATCGAGGATACGGGCCAGAGACGATCGAAGGAAACTCCAAAAAAATCGCGCGATGAAGTTGAATAGGACACGAAACAGGTAATTGTAATTCTAAAAAGATTTTACAATAAATTAAATTGTTGTTAAACATAAAAGTTATTAGATTTCAAGTTTTGGCAGCCAACATTAAAAACGGCTATTAATTAATAGCTAATAATTATTGCTGCTAAATAATAGTCTTTATAACCTTTGAGTAACCTTTTTAGTAGCAATTTTATAAAAAAAGCTGTTAATTAATAACAAATATAAATTGGCTGCTAGGAAAATTGCTACTAAAAGTCTAATTTGGTGTAGTGCTACCATGTTCACTTTGAGCAAGATGGAGAAGGATACAATTTGCAAGGTTTTGAAAACGGTGAAAGTTCCAGCTGGCTATGCATCAAACATATCAAGGCATGTAAATCCCAATGATCGTAAAAAAATTTGGGGTTTAAAAAGTCATGATTGTCATGTCCTCATGCAACAATTGCTTCCAGTAGCAATGAGGGGAGTGACACAAAAGGAGCTGAGATCTGCAATTAACAATGTATGGTATTTTTTTTCTCTAATATGTTCCAAGACTTCATCGTCAAGTGATTTCTATAAGCTTAGACAAGAAATTGCAAACATATTGTGTCGATTGGAAATGATCTTCCTGCCAAGCTTTTTTGATATAATGGTACATCTTCTCATCCACTTACATGACGAAGCAAGGCTTGCTGGCCCAGTTCAGTATAGATGGATGTACCCTATTCAAAGGTTTGCATTAATCTTATACTTGTGTCTGATGGTTGTACACTATTGCTAATAATACTTGATTTCATTTTGAAACTCCACTAGGTTTTTGGTAAGACTTAAGTCCTATGTACGTAATAGGGCACGTCCAGAGGGGTCAATGGCAGAAGGGTATATAGCAGAGGAGACTCTTATCTTTTCTTCGAGATATCTAGACGATGATGTTCAGACCTAGCTTAACCAGCCTTCAAGAAATGAAGATGAAGGGGCTGAAGAATTGACACAAAAAGGATGGGATATTTTTTCAAGAAATGGTCGATGTTTAGGTGGTGGAACTGCTTGTCATCTTAGCAATAATGAGTTGAACCAAGCTTATCTCTATGAACTATTTAATTGTAAGGACATATCTCCTTACGTAAGGTAAGTCAAATGACAACCCATTAATGTATTCTTTCTCAATATCATACTGTTAATGTATTGTCCACATTTTGTATGTAGTATGCATCTTGAAGAAATACGGAAAACAAGACCACGAGCAAGTGAAATGGAAATTGAGCGATGTCATACATTACAGTTTTCAGATTGGTTTAAGTGCAAGGTAAGTAAATGCTTCCATATATTATTTTAGTCTACATGACATATTTTTTAATGATAACCAACATGTAACATTTTTTTTTAGGTTATCTCTTTACAAGGCAAGTATAATCATGGGTTAGATGCAAACACAATTGTGCTGAAAGATCGACCATTGAATATGGGGAAGAAGTTTAACGTATGTTTAGTAAATGGGTTCCATTTTCAAACTCGACATATTGAACTTCATAGGAAGACACAAAATAGTGGGGTTGTTATGTCTACAAAAACTTCAAGTTTTTACAGTGTTAAAGACAACGCTCCTATCCAAGATCAGGTGACATCTTATGGTGTTCTTCAAGAAATATTAGAGTTGAACCATTACGATCGAAGAAAGGTATTACTTTTCAAGTGTGACTGGGTTGATATTTAGCGAGGGGTAATTAAAGAAGAAGATTTCACATTGGTCAACTTAAACTATAAATTACGTACAAGTGGAACAAGTATGGTATGTGAAAGATCCCAAAATGGAAGGATGGTCTGTTGTGAGGAAAACAAAGCCAAGAAATTACTTCGACATGCAAAATGAAGAAATTACTAAAAATGATGCAAAAGATGTAAACATTGATGATGATGTTGCTTTTTTTATGACATAAGCATCACATGGGAGAGAGACGACATTGATGGTGTAGAGATCCCAATTTGAAGACATATGTACCTATACTTGTAATATCTTCTTGATTTTGAATTAGGATATTGGTCTTTTACTGTTCTCTGATACTTTTTTTAAAATCAGGATATATTTTGATCATGCTATATTTTCCCCTTGGTATGTAAAATTAAATGACAGGTATATGTCCCAATGGAAGGGACAGATAAACGCTCAAAGCCTGTGGGTAAGAGTTCAGGCTATACTGTGAAATGAAGCTGATGGCACCTCAGTTGACCAAAGAGTAGTTGTAGACAAGTTGGATAAGCTTTCTTTCAAAAATTGCTTTGAGACTAAGCATATGGTATTTTTTTTAAAGAGGAGCCATATGAAACTAAGATTTCATTCACAGTTTGGTACCACGAGGAGGAGGAGAGGATATTTGGTAGTTTTATCAAATCTTCTATTTTCATATCCATTTCCATAGCATTTATTAATTTTTTGGTTGGTTTTTGTTCTGCTTCTTGTCCTGTGAAAAATTAAATTTATCTTTGTCCATGATATTTAGTGCATGCATCTTGCTATTGTAAACCTCTTTTTTCCAGATATGGTAATGCAACTGTATAGTTTAATTTTTGCCCTCTCTCAATTTATTGTTAATATTGCAGTTGACAAGTTGAAAAGGATACAACATCAAACATGTAAGCATATGTTTAATTTTTCTGATTGAATATGTTAATTGTTTTTTTTCATGTTGTTTACAATTTGAAGGGGCCGAAGGAAGGGATTTACAATGGTGGACTCCAAACAAGAAAAAGAGGATTTGCCAAAGAAGAGAACGGGGCCATCAGAAAGTACCGATGCGAAAAAGGCAAAAAAGAAAACAATAAAAGAAGTGTATGAAGGGGAGGGCGAGATGTTGGACACATTAATATTTCAAGAACATGTTGAGTGAGTATTTTTGTGTTTTTAGTTTTCTTTAATATTTTTCCAAGGCTAGAATGCTTTACCAATATAGTATGTCTGTTGTGTTTTAAATTCCTTTAAACTTGCAGGTATTTGTGGGGTGTCATTCCATCAACGCTTTTAAAGCATTTTGAGATATTCGACAGTTTGTGGTTTAACTTTTGTAGATTGACATTTGATGATGTAAATAGAATTAAATCAATTGTACAGAAAAATTCTTTGTTGGAGAAGTCATACTCTCTACTTCCAATCTGTATATGGTAAGTCTAAATTGTTTTACCTATTAAGTATCCAATAATGATCCAGTAACAAACCATCATTGTTTAGTTTTTTGTTCATTTGTAGGAATCATTGGCAGCTTGTAGTCATATGTAACAAAGGGGATAATGACATGTCATTCCTTATGCTCCTTGACTCCCTTCACATGGGGGAACCAACTAGGATCGAAAATGAGTTGAAAAAGTATTATATTCTATGTTTTATATGTTCTTTTTGAAACATATATATGTATAAAAAAGATATTTGGTATGATGGTGTAGTTTCTTAAAGATTGCATATGAAGGGAAGGAGATGAGAGCAATGGCCGATGAACTGAAAGTAATTGATCTACACGTGCCGAACGTAAATCTTTTAAATTTGGAGTGTTTGGATTGTATATCTATTATGAATAAATGTATCATTAATATCTTTAATGATGTAGGTGCCCCAACACAAGGGGAACACAAAATGTGGATTCATGGTTCTTTATTTCATATTCTGTTTCATACTCGCAGCTCCTGCATCCTTTGGCACAGATGACTACCATCTTTTGTAAGTTGAATATCTTCAATGTTTTATTTTTTTCAGCTCACAGCTGATTAGTTCTTAAGAGAAGACTATGAAAAATTTCGTGAGCACCTGCAAGGGAAAAGAATTCACATAGATGCTCAGTCTGCTTCCACTTCTAAGGTGGTTAAGAGAGGCCCAACAATGTTAAGATCTGTACGTGGATTGCAAAGTAATGAACGCATACCAGTGAAAGTTAATCACTTGGGGCAGCAACTAAGAGGGGGGGGGGGGGGCAGCTACTGAAATAATTTTTGGGCACTATGGCAAAGATGGGGGATAAACTGCTGATCGATTGCATTTCTTGGAGACTAGTGCCATCGTGCAACAAGGACGATGTTTGGGATATTATCCAAGTGATGTAATGAGTAATATATGTCTTTGTTTTATTTTCTATTCCACTTGATTACATCTAACTTTTTATTTTAAAAATGTAGAGAAAATTTGATATTTCCATCAGCTTGCGTGATTTTTTAATGAAGGATCTAGATCAGAAATGGAGGTCTTGGAAGTATGACTTGAGGACGAAGTTCTTCACGCAATATCAAAAAGCGCAATAACACTTTGCATGTTCAGACACAAGTGTAGTTGAAGAATAATGGAAAAAACTTGTTCAGATATGGTCTTCGGAAGAATTCAAGGTAATTGGAATTGGATTACAATTAGTCTAAATATAGTGATACTCCATAATTATTCTAACAGTTGTCATTTTGATTTGTAGAAACGCAGTGAAACAAACAAGCAAAATAAGTCCAAACACACATTTTTTCACTGCGCTGGTAGTAAATGTTTTGCTGACATATACCATGGGGAGGTAACATATATACTCATCATAGCATCTATGTTGATCCATTCAAAATAATTTTGCTTATGTCTAAGTTAACTTGTGTACAATGTTGTAGTTTCTAAAAACTGGGGCCACTCTTGATCGTGGGGACTTGTTCATAAGGACCCGTATGAAGAAAGCTGGTGGTCCAGTTAATGAAGAGAGTGCTGAAATGATTGTATAATTAATTCATTTTATTAGTTGTCTAATGTTGACATAATTCTCATTATGTATGGATATTCTAATGTTGATATAATTCTCTTTATGAGAGCGCTGGAATATTGATTGTATTCATTCCTGATTGTTTTTTCATTAAAATTGTAGGATAAAATTTGAGACATCAAGCTGACGCAGCAATCAAATACATCAAGCTCAATTGCAAGCATGGGGGACACTTATGAGCAAGTTCTGGGAAGGGACAGAACTGGAAGAGTCTGTGGCATAGGCATGGGTCCTACCCCAAAGAGCTTGTGGGGTTCAAGAAGTGAACAAAAGCTGTATTAGGACAATGAAAGCCTAAAACAACAAATTGATGCTCTCTAAGAAAGAATGAAGAAAATTGAGTCTCGTGGCAATAATGAGGTTATAATAATCTGTTGACATACTTCAATATTAAAATTGCTTAATGTTGACAATCTACCTATACTTGTGCAGAGTTCTACAAGTGTTTGTCATGCTCAAAGGAAAAAGGTAAACAAAATCTAACTGATTTAATATGTTGGAATGCATGTATATTACAAATATTTGTGTGAAATCTGACATCTATATCCAAAATTTTTAACAGGATTCATTGGCGGGGAGGAGGGTGAGGATCCTCAACTTCTCTGGACAAGTAGTTGCCAGCGGCATTCTAATGTCTAATGATGATGATAATGTGGTCATGGGAAAGAAGTTAGGTGGTGAGTACTATGAGATTTCTATACTCATAGCCCATGACCCGACTGCATCTTTGTTTATCAAAGATGCAGATAGAAAAAATATGAACGATGTTGTTGGGAGTCACATAATATGGTTTAGAGAACATATAAGTTTATTTATATTTATCTCATTCTTATTTATATGTTGCTAATTGTCAACTCTGATGTTATTTAAATTTTTACATGTAACAGGTTGAACATTTGAACTACACTATTTATGTCAAACATTCTTCTCAGCCTTCTACATTCCTTATCTTCAACATCTTCTAATAGTTATTTCATCTTTGAGAAATGTTTAATGCTCTAGTCAAGCCGTCCCCCTCACAAACAGGGGGGGCCCGCTGCCATGTGCTAAGGTGACTTCCCTCCCTCAGCTGAGCATTAATGGCCAAACTCTCAAACAAAGATAAAAGTTAATAGTCTCTAGTCAGAGCATCATATAGATATGATTATTTGATTATGTGCAGTGCAACTTGAACAAAAGAATGAAGCATGTTACAAATTATGGCATATGGCTGGCCATATGGAAATCTGATCACACTCATTTAAGGAAGCACAAGGTCAACGTAGTTGGGGAAAGAAATGAGCCATGCACATTGTTTACCTGTGATAGTCTGAGTAGAAGTAGATTTAAATATGACTATATAAGATGGGGTAGAAAAAGACATAGATCAACTCCCGCTTTTGGATCCAAAAGAAGAAGAATAGTTATCGAGACCAGTAGTGAAAAAGCAAAAGGAACCTCCTCATCATCTGAGGGGGAGAGTGGAGACTTAACTAGTTCATCCTCCTCATCTAAGGGGGTGAGCAGAGACATTTCTAGCACACCCTCTCCATCTTCTAAGGGGGAGACATCTACTTCTAGTCCTATCTCATTGTCGGTAACTCAAGAACTTCAAGACGTTAGACAGAAATTTAGTGATGGAGATCGATGGTTACATCTCAGTCCATAAGGCATCCAGTGATGGAGATCGAAAATCAAATAAAGAGAACTTTGAGTAGGAATTTGAACAAAATTTTAAGCAGCAAGTTGATATGGAGATAGATGATTACATCTCTGAACAAGGTCCACTAGCTCAAGGAATCATGATAGATGAAATAGCCTCCCAACCAAATCAACAGGAAAAGGAAGTCCAGGGGAAGCTTGCTAATCAATCACCTCTTCACAACTGAGCAGATCTTGAGATCAATTTAATGTTGAGAAATATCTTCTTAGCCCATTTTTTATTATGCATATTATTTCTTTTGTTATACATATCCTCACACAGTACTTATTGACCACAAAATGCATATTGTTTCTTAATGTCCCTTAATTCAATTTTCTTACCTCATTTAGTGTTGCTCTTGCAGTTCGTCTACTGCAACCTGTCTTAGTCCAAGGAGAAAGCAAGCTGATTTGGACAAATCACAAATCTCCTCCCATCACATGTGAACAATTTGATTTACTAACAATTAACTTCCTCTTCTGAACAGATCTTTAGCACTAGTATGTGAATGTAAACAATTTGATGCATTTGATGTTTGATGTAATGATTTACTTTCACCAACATTATTGTTTGTTAAACTTAATGTGTTTTATATTTATAATGTGTTGTGTATTGTGAATGAGTGGGTGTGAATGTGTGTGTGGATGTCAATGTGAATATGGATCTGAATGTTATGTGAAAGTGTTGAATGTGTGTATCTAAATGAGGATGTGTATGTGTTGATCCAAATGTTTGTGAATGTATGGATCCAAATGTGAATGTGTGGATCTAAATTTGGATGTGTATGTGTTGATCCAAATGTTTGTGAATGTGGATCCAATTATATGTAATGTGTATCCCACCAGTATGTGAATGTGGATCCAAATGTATGTGATGTGGATCCGCCGTAGGGAAACATGCTTATGGTTTACATAGCCATAGGGATGTACGCAGCCGTAACTGAGTCTATCCTTACAAAGAATATGACTATGGTTTACGTAGCCATAAGGGAAAGAGGATATCCTTATGGTGTTACTTACGGCTACAAACACCGTGAGTAAAGTTCTAGACTTACATCGTTTAAAACACCGTAGCCATAGTCCTTTGCCGTTGGACCTTAGCCGACGAAACCCTATCATAGGGTAACACCGTAAGCGAAGGCTATGCTTACGATTTTCGGTTCTCTACTTACGGTGTGTTAACGTAAGTAAAGCCTGATTTTCCTGTAGTGAATGCAAGCTTGGAATAGACATAAGGTGACAAGAAGCAAGGCAGTCCCTCACACACACTGGAGAGAGAGAGAGAGAGAGAGAGAGAGAGAGAGAGGAGAAGAGGTCGAAGAAGAAGGGAGAGGGGTAGCGGTGTCTCAGGATGTCCTCGAGTATCTCTTTCCTTGGGATTCTCATTTTGTGTATCAACCCCAAGGTTTACCACTAGAGTCTCAGGTGTGGTCTCCATAAAAAGACATGAGAGTTTTAGGTGTAGTGAAATATGGATTGGCTACCTACAAAGATCTCTCACTACGTATGTGTGTAGGTTATAATTCTATATTTTTGGCTTGTGTCACTATCGGGATCATCCTCAGTCGTTCACGCGAAGGGGAAATGGCCGTTTTTCGCAATGGACCATACTTGAGGAAATCAATTATATTTCTCATATAATTTATAATTTTTCCCATCATAAAATAAGAATTACGAAATTTTGTCTTTACACATAATTAACCCATACCAAGTTTAATGCTTAAAATCTAATAACTTTAACCTCAATAATTAGTTCACCTTAATTAAATGGTTTATTTATAAGATATCCAATTTAGAAACAATTAATTCCACACCCCCAATTTAGTAGTGGAATAAATCAGGAACGTGAATAGATACACATAATATATAAAATATCGATCAATCGTGTAAGTCAGAGCAACTAAAGACTACAGTTAGAATAATACAAACTCTACATTTCATTGATAATCAAATCACTATGTCCAACCACTAATTTGGAGCTATTACATAGTGCCCATTATGACACTATTACATTGGAAAGAAACTAAAAGCAACTAAATAGACTCTACTATACTATGACGTTATGACAACTCTACTAAGATGACGTCAATTCGCTCATCACTCTTGTTCATCTCCATTGTTGTGTGTAACATTAGTTAGTGTCATGCCTCTCCAATTTAGCAGCGGAATAAATCGGGGGAAACGTGAGCAAAGTGTATGGTAACGAGAATTGCGCATACATTCGCAAATATCAGAGTATCTATTGAACAATAATTACAATAATTCTTTATTTTATTGATAATTCATCTAACTATTACATCCACTAATTCAGAGCCAATACATAGGGCTCAAGACATCATTACATTGGAAAGAAATCTAAGGAAAATTTACTAGACTCAATTGTGCTAGGATAACTTTGTCATTCAACTCTGGGTCACTCATCACTCTGGTCCTGTCCCAATAGTGAGTGTATCGTCATCATTCGACTTACCTGAAACACACATGACAAATAACGTAGGGTGAGCGATAACGCCCAGTAGGACTTAAATCTCAGGATCAAGCAGGCTTTAAATAATTAATGCTTTAAATGGCAGAGTAACTAATGATAGAGAGAGTCATGTAAAGTAGAGAAAGTAATAGCACAAGTAACATGGTTCAAATAATAGACGAATCAAGTATAGCACGATGATTAAAGTCAAGTCACGCTAGAAACGATAACAACGCAACAACATGTAGCGACAATGGCAAGCAATAGCAAGCGATAGGTATAGCAAGGAGAGATAGTAGTTGGTCATGTAAAGAGTAAATTGCACTTTGATTGATTTTCATCAATCGAGATAGTATAGCACTTTTGATTAACTTTTGTCAATCGAAATAGTAATGGCACTTTGGTTATCCGTAGATAGCCGAGATAGTATAGCACTTTTATTGTCATTAGACAACAAGAGAGTAGAGCACTTTGAATGTGATTAAGTCACGATAGTACGCAATAACTCAAGATAGCAAGTATCAAGTAGAGCGTATGACAGGATAGCATGTAACGAGATAGCGTGTATGGTTGCACAACAGTGCACTAGTAGAATACGACAATAGTCACTTCTAGGACAGTAGCCGTTCAGTAACAGTATGCGATAGCACAGTAATCGCACAGTATGTCTGAACTCTTCAGACTAATAGTATAACAGTTTGTGATAGCACAGTAATATCACAGTACGTCTGAACTCCTCAGACTAAAAGGATAATAGTCAGATGTCTAGCCAATACAGTATAGTCAGAACCGGTGCAATGCAGAACACCGTCTATAGCCCCTGCAGGTATTTTCGGGTGGCTCTCTGCCCCCAGGACTAGATTGGAGCCCCTCGGACACTCTCCGTGCCCTGCACAGTATGCATTGGATACAGTAGAGTCACAAGACCCATATTATAGCACTAGATAGTCATGAACAGTACAAAATAGTAGGAGCCACACAGCTCAAAGAGTACCAAGAGAGTACTAGATGAATAGACGAGAGAGACGAGATAGTAGAGTGAACGTGAATAGACGAGCGACTAGAGTATTGATGAGATCTTATGGTCATTGCACAAGAAACGTCGAGTAACGAGTGATAGTAACAGTTGCACAACACACGCGTACGACGTTGGCAGTCAGGTGGAATACACAACCCTTCCGTTGGCCTCGTTATGCACAGGTCCAGAGGTCCGCCGTGATACAAGATAAGAGCGAGAGCAACTAAGGCTGTTTGGATCTTGTCGATCCCTAAAGGGTATCATAGGTTTTAGGGTACAACCAGCTCGTCGACCATGTGGGAATCCATGGACAGAGGAGACTTACGGAGGTCTTGAACAAGGATTCACTAGTCCGGCAGAAGGAATATCCGACGGAGAGTTCGTCCAAGTCAAGGAAAGTGTGTATATAGAAACAAGTGCACGACGTTCTAGAGGAATTCTAGAACAGTGGAGCGTCGGTAACGGTATTCCCAAACAATGCGAGAAACGAAGACAAGTTCATTTAAAGATAGAGCAATTTAATGTACATTATTGTAATAAATTAACCAGATACATTATGAGATATTTGTGCCAAGTCAAGCCATAATTGGATGGTTCAAGTGTGTGAACGTGTGAGAGAAATCATAGATAGAAATATGTCGTGTTATTACATTTTAAATCATTCAATATGACTCCATTTTATAACATGTGTTTTTAGCAAGTTTGATAACAAGGCAAGAAGTGGATAATCGGCAAGTAGAGAGCATGATCATGAACTTAAAATTAATTAAAAATTATGTAAACATGTTTTAACTTTGATATGGGGTGATAAATGCATGTTAAGACTTTCTAGAACCTTACTAGAAGAGATCAAACTCACACATGCACGGAACGACGCAAAACGATGGAAACCAAGATGTATGCCTTTTAGAAGGCAAATGCAATCCCATCCCTTCAGTTCCTAAGGTCATAACTCATTGATTTTTCATTCAAATCTCACACATGAATATACCAAATTGAAGCCCTGTGAATGAGGAATCCAGCAAAGAAAATGGCTCGTCAATCCGAGGTGTATAGAAAAAGTTATGGCTGATTAAGTGGACACAGGCAGAACGCGACGCATTGTCTGTCGCCTTCTGAAAGTGAACGCGACCATGAACTTGTCGCCTTCTGAAAAAGACCACGAAACGGCCTGATTTTTGGTATGGGTCGTGACCATGATGTTGTCGCATTATGGTAGCGACCTGTCGACCTGTCGCTACCTGAAAATGACGTTTCGGTTGCTTTTTCTACCTATTTCCAACTCCGACTTGGATTGGGTTTGACAGCTGTGGGTTTGAAAAATCAAAACAAATGCTAGGGTGATCCAAATCGAGTGAAACCACCTTTGTTAGTTATATTACTTCCAATACTTTGTACATTATCAAATAATTGAGAAACAAAGGTCGTTTGACTAGGTAAAGAAATGTATTGTGACTGACTATGTGAATCTGACATAGTGGTAATGTTCAGACTAATACTCTCACTACAGTCAACAAAAATTGGGAAAACCAGTGCCAAATGAAAGTAAACGCATGAGGTAACAGTTCTCTGCTGAACACTTGGTCTAAAAATGACTCCACAAAGAGGTATGGAACTTGTAACACAAGTCAAGGTTAAACTGCAACAGTACATTGTCGAAATCATGCAAGATTTAATTCGTGACAAAGGATGAATAAAAATTAGGGCTTTTAGGGGCAAAAGATGCCTAACATCCATCAGTAACTCTAGTTAAAATTTGAGAGCACGAGGTTGAGTATACATGGAGATCAAGAATAAAGAAGAAGGGTCGGGTTCATCATATTTGCAGAATTTAAAAAATAGAGATCAAAAGATTGGCTCGATGAAAAAGAGTGAAACAAGAGGGCTTTTGTTCCTGATGTATGGAACAATCTACAAATGGATTTAATTGAGTTTTGCTCGTGATAATGCCTACCTTTAGTCGTTTTACTCTTCTAGGGCTAGAACTTGAAGAACAAAGGAAGATGCTTGAGAGAGCCTTCTCCCCATGAATTCTCCTCCTCCTTGGCCTTCTCTCCATGTCCATCAAGCCCCAGCAAAGTTTCAGGGCCGGCCATGGAGAGTTAAGAGAGTATTTAAGCTAGTGAGGGTTCCTATTCCTACTACTACTCAAATTTCTCTTTAATTACGAGATTTCCTAACTCCTTCTTTCCTTCCTTGCTTTCCAACTTCTATTTGGGTTAGGTTGAGGTCTAAATTCGTGCTAAACCATATGGGGTATGTTTAGGAATCCAATTCCATCTCAAATTGCTTATTTAATGCATTAAATGTCTCTTTTCTATTTAAGTAATATTTAAGTTGCGAATTTAGGGAATTTTCCCATTATTCTTATTTTTAAAATCCTTATTTTGGACCACTAAATTCTAATGGGTCCATTTAACCAAGCCCATTATTTATTGGAATTTATCTTATAGGTTTTCCCTTTTAATTAGGGAATAATAGAGTTATGAATTTTATTGCATTTTCTTATTTGAATTTATTCATGGGCTATGAGAGGTCCATTGGTCCAAACCCAATAATGGTTAATCATCACATGCTGTTGGAAGTCTCTCCGACATGTTCATTTAATTTATGGGCGCGTTATCTTTCCGTGTTAACGGTTTTCCGACTTAGTTTCCTAATTTGGATAATTCGTCACATTGCAACGAACACTTGGTCAGTCGGATTTTTCGTTGCACATATTTCTTCGTGGAACACTTAGGGATAATATTTGGGGTTGATTGATAATTTTTAAGGAATTTTTAGATGTGTTCTTGCACATACAATAATGGTACGTATGTGTCTATTATTTCGATTTAAAGAAATTATTATTTCAGATTTTTTAAGTATTAAATTTTCCAGGTTGCTACAGTTAGCTTACCTGAAAAATAATAAATAACACTTGATGAACGATAACGATCAGTAGGACTTATATCTCATGAATCATGTAATGCTTTAAGTAATTAACATGTTAATAGGCAGAGTAACAACAAGATGCATGTCGAGTCATGATATTGAGCAATAGCATGGCGATAACAATATGCATGTCGAGTCATGATATACAACAATAGCATGACGAAAACAAGTAATAATGAGCAAAATGTCTAAGTATAGAGCAATGACTAGTAACATGTATAGCAAGAGAGTGAACTGGGCATATTAAGAGTAGATACCCACCAGGGTAAATAGCACAATCATTGTAATAGCACATTTTTGTAAATAGCACGAATTGATTGCCATAGATTAATCGAGATAGTATAGCACTTGAGTGTAATGCCAAACACCCTCGTCAATAAACTTCCACGAGTAAATAACACTTTTGGGTGCACCGCCTAGGACCAGACCGGTCCGTTTATATTGCTAGCATTAATTATATGTATTATCTAAACAATCAGTTAATTGCCATATAAAGTACCAAGAAAAAGACGAGAAGTGTAGATGAATAGATAAGTCTTTCATGAGAGAAAGAGAATAGATGAGAGAGAAATGACTAGATGCGTGTTTCTACACTATCTAGAAAAATATCGGGTATGCAAGAGAAACAACACATAAAAGTCTTGATAGTAACCACTGCAGACAGAACACTCTGGTTCTGGCAGCTTGGTAGAGAATGGGGCCTGCCTCCTGGATGTGACAAGAACGTGGTCAAAGGGTCTGGCAGGTTAACAATAAAGATGCGGTTCTCCTATCTGTCGCGTTAAGAACGTGTTAAGGATAGAGGGCGTATTAATAGAGAAAATATGGTGGCTGGTTGGATCATATCGTACAAGTCCAGCATGGTCCCTAAAAGTGTTTCGGTGTTGATGGTATAACCAGTTCGGCATCCTAGAGGAATTCTAGACCCACAGAGAGTTAGAGAGGCATTGGTGAAGGGGTTCCAGTCCAGCAGGAGGATTACTCGAGAGGGGGTTCTAACATCATCAAGAAGAACTTGAAACAATTGCTCGGCATTCTAGAGATCTTCTACAATAGCGGAACGATGATAATGGTGCTCCAAAACAACGATAGAAATGAGTACAAATCGTGTATATAAATTCTTGTTATTTTATATTCTTCATGTTCAACCAATTTAAATTATATTAGGAATTGTGATAATGTAATTCTTTTATAGCCACCAACATGATGATGACCCAAGTTAAGGTTTAATGGATGGTTATACGAGATAACATAAGGTAAAATCAAGGACATCATGAAGAGATTAAGAAATCATTATACTTAATTGCATGAACTTCATTATTATGTTGATTTATCGTAGGACAACTTTAGATGGATCAAATAGCTATTAAAAGCCAAGTTTCCAAGTTTAAGTGCACAATTCACGATTCAAAATAGGGTTCTGGATAGAAAGTCAGAACGCAACGGGGTGGAACGTGATAATTGCACAATTATTTGAGTTAAATTTCATGCATATAGTAGTTTTAGACTTCAGTTAATTGTAAATAATGTGCAGTTTGAGTTTAATTTTCATTTCATCCTTAAATAAATTTTTGAGCAAATTAGTTTTGGTAGAACACATAGTAGACTCTCATTAAATAAATTCAATCTATTTTGAATAATTTGTCTAAGTTTCTTACAAATATTGTACATAAATAATATTTGATATTCTAATTCTTGCAAACATTAGTTCATAATTAAAATAGATTTTAATTAAATTTTAAATATCCCACCCACTACAAACATGACACATACCCCACTCCACCCCATTAAATAAATAATATTCCAACTAAATTGACTGCCACAATCCATTCCCATTTTAACCATTTTTTCGATATTATCCTAACCTTTTATCCATTTCCTTGTCTCATCTATTGGAAGCTTCACAAAGAAGCTGGAAACAACTATGCTGCTGCTGCGGAGCTCTGGCGGTTTGTGTGAACCAGAGATGGCGCTGGGAGCTCTGGCCAGGGTGCAAGCGGAGCTGGTGCTGTGCGGCTGGCCGTGGGAGAGGCCAGATGGTGCAGCTGGCCATGGCGATGCAGGCTGCTGGGCTCGTGCAGGACTGAACCAGCTGAGGAGGGCTGGCGATGGTGGTGCTGCGCGGCTGTGTGTGAAGGCGGCGGGACTGCTGGTGCGCTGGCGGCCAGGCCCAGCTGTGTGTGGCGCCTGGAGATGCTGTGCAGGCGGTGCGCTGCTGCGGAGGCGGGCCCGTGCGTGGCAGTGAGGCGGCCAGGGTGTGCTGAGGTGGCTCCCGGTGATGGCGCATGCGATGGAGGCTCGGATGAGATGGTGAAGCTGCAGGTGAAGGCGGCTGGGCGCTGATGTGGCCGGATCGTGCAGGGGCTGCTGAAGCCCGTGCGCAGGAGATGCAGATCAGCTTGGGCGGCCGGATCTCCATCTGGCGGATGGAGATGGGTGTGCTGCATCTGGCGGAGGGCTCGTGCTGAGACCAGGGCGATCAGGCCGTGTGAAGATGGAGAGGAGGTGCAGATGCTGTGTACAGCCCGTGTGTGTTGTGTGTGAAGCCGGATGGCTCCAGTGCGATGTGCGATGGTGCTGAGGAGCTGGTGGCCCGGATCGTGAGGATGCTGGCGCATGCGATGGAGGCGGGAAGTAGATGGAGCTCGGGCTGTGCTGAGGTGGCTTGCTGAGGCCTTGTGCTGTGCGCGGCTGTGGCCAGGGGAGGATGGCGCGCTGAGCTGGCGATCCAGGTGCCCATGAGGAAGCAATTTGGGGCAGAGCAGAGGCCCTAAGGCCTATAAAAGGACCCAAGGTCCTCTTCTCCGGAGGTCCCCGGGTTCAAATTTTTTTAGAAGTTTCAGTTCCCAGTTCTCCCTGTATTTTCCCTGTTTGAGCAGAGCAGTGAGGGATGGGGATACCAGGGGGTTCTCCAATTTTTCTTCTTGTTCTTCGAGAGTTCTTAGGGAGTTCGGCAATTGGAGTTTAGTTTTTTTTTCATTTCTTCTTTGCTGCTACGAGGGATTCGAAAGATTGCTGTGATTTGTTTAGAAATTTTCTTTTCTTTGTTGCTACTGGAAGGGGATTAGATTGAGAATTCTTGTTTTTTTTTTTGAAATTTTAGTTTCGCAATTTGGATTCCATTATCTTCATCTGTCTGTTCGAGCAATTGAGGGAAGGCTTGGCCAGTTAGATCTTTGCCAGTTTAATTCTGTAATTTTTTTTTTTCTGCAAGCAGGGGAGGGTTGGAGTTCGATTTCAGTTTTTGGTTTACTTCTTTGTTATAAGAGCATTCCAGTAGTTCTTTACTGTTCTTGTTCTTTCTCTCCTGTATTTAGCAGAGCAGGGGTTAGGGATTGTCTTAATTCCTGTTCTTTTCTGTTTTTCGAGAGATCAGAGCAGTGAGTGGTGGAATGTTCTGGGTTCTATCCTTCCGGGGTGTGGCATCTGTTCTCATTTAGTATTAATGTGTGACAATTCGACTGTTGTGTGAAAGATCCAGGGGCACTTGCTTAGCCCATTTCATCTAATTTGATCGGTCATTTCTTCTGCGCATCTTATGTTCTTTGTGTAAGCATTTAAGTTGGTTGTTAGCTGCTAGATCAAATGTTCTTCCGCCTTCCATCTGTGCGATTAGTTCCATTTCTTCTGTGCTGTGTGGATCCCTTCCAGTGGAGGTTGTGAGTATTGTCTTGCTTCTGTGTCCATCCGGAGAGTAACTACAAATGTGTTGTTTCCCTTCTGTGAATCCTGGAGGGGGAGTGGAGGAGCTCTTTTCTTCACTTCTCTGAATTCTGGTCTTTAAGAATTTGCTCTGCTACTAAGAGGAGCTTGGCGATGTCCATATTTGAGATTTGCTTCTTGCTGTGAGCAGAGGTAGGTGTTGTTTATTTCTTTACATTCTCTGTGAATAATTCGGCTGCTGTGGGGAATTCTGAGAGCTGTTGGGTTCTAGTTTTTCTCTTTCTTCTGTGTGATGCAAGCTATTGTATTGGTGAGTTCGAAAGCTCTATTTCTATTTCTTTTGTATTTCAGAGTTTGATCCATTGGCATTTCCATTTCATTCCTTCTAAGTTTTGGACAGATCATGAGTTGAAGTTGCAATTTATATTTCTTTCTGTCTACCGGTTTGATCCCTCAATTAAGAGGGTACAGTGATACCAATTCGTGTGTTTTCAATTCTGTTTGATCTTTCATTAAGTTTGACCTAACGAGTTAAGAGGAATTTGATTGATGAAATTTACAGAGTTAATTCTCATGCAGTGTGATTTTAGTTAAGAGTGTTTGTTAGAATGATTTCAAGATAAAATAGTTTAAATCAAGTTCTATTCGGCCTCTCCGTGGATATGACCTGTGCTCACCATTTTACTAGTTCATCTTTGTTGTTTTAATTTTGTGAGACAGTTTAGAGAAGGTGAGCTTGTTGATATGTGCAGGGAACTCTAGACAACGGAATTGCACAATCAACAATGCGCGCGTTTCAGAACATCGTGTTAATAATGCAATCTAGGGATGCGACGCGCTATGCTTAAGTAAACATAATAGGGTTGTGTGCCGCATTCAGAACGCGGTGTATTGTGTCGTCGCGTTCTGGACGCAGTTACTAGGGTACTACGTTTACACACAGAAAGCCCGTTCGCGACATAGGGGCAAAAAAAATGCTTAAATCTTGAATTATAGTGCATGAAAATTGCCAAAGCTGTTTTAAAACAAAGAAAACATACTTATAAACATGCAAAAATCATGAAATAGATAGTAGACATTGATTGCACATGTTTTGAGAGGAAGAATAGAGGATCGGATACATGCATGTTCATGCACTTTGAGATCAAATTCTCTTGAATAGCGTGATGAAAATTAGGGAAAATGTATGTATCATATGTTTGTGACAAGAAAAAATACCTATGGAGAGATTTAATTAGATTTTTCTTGAGAGAATGCCTACATTTGTATGAAGTTGAGATTTTAGGGCTAGAACGTGAAGAACTTCTTATAGAATGCCTAGAGAACCTTCTGCCCACGAGATCCTCCTCCTTTGACCTTCCCTTCACGTCCAAGAGAAACTCCAGATGGCTATAGGGTTGGCCATGAGGGGATTTTGGGTGTATTTATAGGAATTGTCTTCCTATTCTAATACAACTCTAACTCTCATAAATTCGGAGTTTTCATGTTAATCTTCATCTCTTAAGCCTTCCGAACTCTAATTTGGTTGAGAAAGACTTGAGAAAATGTGATTAACTTGTTAGGGTAGTGATAAGACACTAGTTTAGATAATTATGATCTTTATTTAAGTAAGGGATAATGGACATTACAAATTAATAATAATTTCCTATTATTCTCTTATTCCAACGCCTATTTTGGGCCAATAATTCTTTTATGGACCCCTAATTAGGCCCATTACTATAGTTTTACTTGTTGAAGTTTATTTTAACCCATTTATTCTATGCTAATTTTTGGTCCAATAATTTTAATATGGACTATTATTTAAGCTCATTAATATCGAACTTTATTTTAATTCATTTATTCATTTGAAAGTTTAATTTATTTCTTATAATTTGAGTTGCTACATTTAATTACATATGTTTTCCCACGTGATCAATTATTATCCAACAGGGGCTGTATGCCTCCGCAGGACTAACTTGTTCCAACAATAGGTCACTTCGCTTAGCTAGAATTTATCGTTGGGAACCTAATTAAGACCCGACGGCTTCAGTGATCATGAGGACTTAGACGTGGCGTTCTCCTAGGTATCTCATAATTGGAAGATCGATCAAATTAACCCACTACATGGCCTCAGGCTGCACGATGTTATCTTGGGCTTTCTCTCTCTAGTTTTCTAGAGAGAGAGGCTCTGGGTTTCTAGTGGCTGCGGCCATGGTCTCCCAAGGACGCCCCCTCCTCGGCCTCTCCTTCCTCCCCGAACCATCCATCATCTCTGCCATCAAAAATCTATGCTCGAGCTCTTGCAGATGTGCCTTTGTTGCACCGGTCTCCATCATCGTTCATCAACCGGCTTTCACAGATCTTGGAGAACCGGCGATTTTCTTCTCTTCGGAAGAGATTGCTGCTACTCTCAAGCCTCTTCAGTTTGCTATAGTAGCTAAAACTCAACATGGACGTCCTCCTTTTCAAGAAATCAAGCAGCTGCTTCAGCAACGACTTAGTCTTGGCCGCGATTTCATCATTGCAGCCTTGGATAATCGGCATCTTCTGCTCCGATGCACTTCTGAGGATGATTACTTGCGCCTCTGGCTGCGGGAACAGCTTCTTGTGAAGGGTTTTCTATTCATGTTCCTTAAGTGGACAATCGACTTTGAATGTGGGAAGGAGCCCCCAATAGTGCTGGTCTGGGTAGAATTCCCTGCCTTGAAACCAAATTTGTTTCATGAATTGTTTGTTCGCTCTGTTGCAGGAAATATTGGGCGGGTTTTACAGGTGGCACTTCGCACGTCTCAACGTACAAATGCTACGACGGCTTATGCGTGCGTTGAACTCGATCTTCTGAAGGATAAGCCCTCCAAGATTTGGATAGGAATGGGGTCTACTGGTTTTTGGAAAAAGATTGTTTACCAACGTGTGCCAGAATACTGCACCTCTTACTGCTTGATGGGTCATGTTGTCTCCAACTGCAATCGCTCTCGAATGCCTGCTTCCAAAGACAATCTCTCCGGGAAAGCACCAGCGCTTGAGTAGGATCTATCAAATCGCCAAAGGTGGACGCCGAATAAAAAATCAGAATCTGGCAGCTTGGCGAATAAGGGTGATTTTTCGTCTGCAAGAGATGTGTTGGGCGATGCAGGCAACGGGGTGGCGCTCACGGCGGCGCCTTCCACCACGGCAGCGCCTACCAACTACCCTGCAGTGGCGCCTTCCCCTCCTAGTGACTTGCCAATTTGCGTGCCAATCAGGGAAACTCTGATTTTTTCAGAGTGAGCCCAGGGGGAAACGGTTCCTCTCTTGGCGCGATCCGGTCCCAAGGAAGGGAATCACGATCACCATATGGCACTTGCCATGGTAATGGCATGCAATCCTTGTGTTCCCCGGAAGACTTCCATTTTTCTGAACCTGCCGCCTTACGCCTTGAAGAAACTTCGCCGGGTCTACTGGACCCATTGATCCCTTCGGTGGATGAAGGGGGCCCATTTATCCATGCCGCACTGGATTGAGTGGATCCTATCGTGGATACTGTCCAAGCTTCTAAGGAGCCTATTCCATTGCAACATCATACGGGAGAATTACCCACTGCCAGTGACTTCAAAACATCCAGCGAGACGGATTTTCCAGCTTCTACTCAGGTGCAAACGGGGCAGGATATGGTAGCTACCCCCTTGTCCTTCGCACAAGTAGTGCGCCAGTCTCCTAAGTCCCCAATTATTCCGGAGAAGACGAATCAGGGTGAGTGCTCCAACACACTTTCTAGTAGCTCTTCTTCTAGACATCTGAAAACTATTTCACGTCCTTCTCGAAAAGGAGGGTTAGGATTTCTTTACCGATTGTCCAAGATCGTTCACCTAGTCCGGTGCGGAAATTAGAGGTGACTAATGCACCAGATCTATCTCTGCAAGATAATATCAAAGATTGGAGGACAAAATTTACTTCTGTGGCCGAACTTGTCAGAGCAGAGAATATTTTTATGCCGAGATTTAAATTTGACTCAGAGGCATCTGGATTGGATTCAGAGGAAGATAACATGGAGCGTTGTTCTCGAAGACCAGGGCTACGACCCCGGGCAGTCCTTCGTTGTACTCACTCCTGGGATAGATCTTCTATGGAGTTCTAGTTATCTCTTATCTTTCTTGGGTCTTGTAGTCAGTTTTATGCTCTGATTTCAGAGTTATTTCTTATATATATAATAAATCGGCCCTCTTGGGCTTTTGGAAAAAAAAAAACCACTACATGGCCTCCAATATTGAGTTGATTATTAGGATGCTTGCTGATTGTAACAAGAACTGACACCTTATTGTGAATGTGTATGCGTCTATCTAAAAGTTTTCATTTTATAAGGTCACAGCTTTATATCTAAGTTTGAGGCTTACCTTTTGTTAAAGTAAATTAATATCAATTATGTATTAAATAATACACACACACACACCCCCATCTGGATCAAGCTACATTAGTGCAACAGACAATCTACACTTCCCTCCAACAATGCTATTTGTTAGGTTCTAAGGTCAGTGGCACATGCATGACGATATATATCTAGACAACGAGACAGCTAACCTGATACATGTAAGAATCTCACAAGAGCTTCCATAAGGTAATGAATAGTCTCCGGAAAGAAGCATAGTACAGCTGTGCGAAAGGGCATATGATTATGTGCTACCTCCGCGGTATGTGATTACTAACTGAAACCCAACATGTTAATACCTAAATGAAGGTTATCCATCGGCAAGATGCCACCTCTTGTGCAAGATACGATAGACGTCAAGCAGGCTCAGGTACCTTCCAGTGATCCTTCCTAGATCACTAAACAAAAGACCAAAAGTTTAGCATACGTTAGCAGATAAAACATAACCGCGGACAAATGTGAACTTAAGGCCTCGGCTACGTACGACTGCGGACGTATAGTCTTTCGCGGCTATATTAGTCGCTGACATATAGATGTTATATCTGCGGTTCTAGAACCGCTGATATACATTAAATGTCTGCGGCTAAAAGGAGCCGCTGACAGTATTAGTCAACAGTGATATAACTACAGCAAGGCGCTGACAAATATAAAAATTTAATTTTATTCATTTATTAAAATAAAGAAAACTACAAATAAGAAATATATAGAATATATTAATTTTTTAATAACTTACTTTAGTTTAGTGATTGATATATACATATGTTTTTATATTTGTAATATATATGTATATTTGTGCTAGATATATATACATGTAATCTCAAATATATATATATATATATATGTCACTATAAATTATAAATATAAATATACACAAATTTAGTGAACATATATAAATATGTGTTTATATATATCTATGTTTCTAGATTAGTGAGTTAATTTACATAAATATTTAATTTAATAATTATATATATAATAAATTATTCTTATAAGTAAATATGTATTAAAATTTTATTTATTTATTATTGAACGATGATCAAATTAATCTTACAATATGAGTAGATATATATGGATCGCGTATGTCATAATAATAATTCAACTGTCAGTTGATCTTTATCAAACTTAAATCTAACAATTGGAATTTGAGAGCAGAGTAAATTATATCTTTGAAAGAATATACCCATGGAGCAAACTGATCAACTAATCACACACACACACACACACACACTATTATATATATATATATATATATATATATATATTTGTGTTTGTGCGAGAGAGATCATGAATGGTAAAATTTTAAATATGAATCAAATTCAACCGACTGATTTTAAAGATGAATCAATTTAATAGACCAATTCTAATATACTTATAATAATAGGGATCTGATGAGATGTAGTCCGTGATTCAACGTTCATATATATATATATATATATATATATATATATATATACAAACTTAAATGTAAGAGTAAGAATTAAGATCCAAAGATATTCTAACCTATGGTAGATGTACTGATGATGAAGAAGTTTAAAGTAAGTTTCTTCGTTTATCCTTTGTTTATAGTGATCGACATAGTTGACTTAGGCATTAGAAGCCAATATCAGTTCTGCTCGTCAATTGAAAGTTCATATTTTCTTATACCAACTGACCTAAGCATTAAAGTCAATATTGTTGGATTGAGATGGCACTAATGATGTCCTAGAGGGGGGGTGAATAGGACTTCTTGTGCTTAAAAAAAATCTGAAATTAATCAACACTAAATAGAGTTGTTAGTATTTAGTGTAGTGTGTGTGAACAAGTGAAAACTTGGCAAAAACAATCACACAAATGTACAAGAGATTTTATCCTGGTTCGGCCCTTCCCACATGGAAGGCCTACGTCTAGTCCTCAAGCAACCTCTTGGGATTTCACTAAACCACCAAGAGAACTTGGCCATCTCTCAACCTGAGAGGTATTACAATCCCACTTGCTCCCAAGCAAGTCTTCCCTTCAAAGGGATACAAAGACTACCTACACCAGTAGGACATCCCTTCACAAGAGGGGCACTGCAGGGAACAAACCCTCTGTGGGTTATCTGATCACAGAATTAAGGAAAATACACTTGAGTGCCTACACATAAAAATGAGCAGACACAGAGAAATAGAAAGGAATACAAATCGGAATTGAAGCTCTAACACTTTCTGAATCTAAGTGGGTGGACTGAGAAAGATCTACAGCCACAAGATACCACCCAACAGAAAAAGACTTCTATGAAGTGATGTTCAGTCCATCTCCATATAATTTGTTAATTACCATATGTATTTTTGGTGATTAACAAAACACTGGAAATTATTGACTAACATTGTTTTCTAAAGTTTGTCAACAGGTCTCAAATAAAACAAACTCAATAAGTCATCTACACTCATTGTTATTTGTAGTCAATTGCATATAATTTGTCTAAGTCTACATAGACTTCACATTAGAACATCGATTTCAGTTCTACATCGACTTCATATTAGAACATTGATTTTGGTTCAACATCGACTTCATATTAGAACATTGACTTCATATTAGAACATCGACTTAATTTAGAACATCAAATTCACTTGAACATCGATTTCCGTTCAACATCGATTTTATTAAAACATCGACTTTACTTGAACATCGATTTTGGTTCAACATCGACTTTACCTAAACAACGATTTCGGTTCAACATCGATTTCATCTAAGAACATCAACTGCACTTGAAAACGACGACTTCATTTGAACATCGACTTTAGTTAAACATCAATTTCAGTTCAACAACGATTTCATTTGAACATCGACTTCAGTCAAACATCGATTTCAGTTCAACAACAATTTCACTTGAACATCGACTTCGGTTAAACAACGATTTCATACAGAACATTGACTTCACTCTATACATCGATTATTCTTCAACATCAACTACATCTATACATGGATTATGTTCACATCGACTTCATGTCAACATGGATTACATCTCCTCATAGATTTTGGTTATATCTCAACATCGATTTCATTCTAACATCGATTCCACTTACAACGTCTACATAAGTTGTGTTTGGACATCGACTACCTATTTGCATAGATTGTCTCTAAACATCGACTTTCTTTTTACAACGATTATGTTTTAGACAGTTGATGGATATTATTATTATAATCATTCTAGATAGTCATGAATATAATCTATCCTTCGTGATATTCAAATATATTTTCAAATCATTGTGTATTTCAATTCTTCCCACGAACCATGTTATATCCTATGTACTCAAACATTTATTGTGTTTGGTACAATATCTCTTCACGACATATCTTTTGGTTTACCACATTCATATCACATAAAGTAAAGCCTTATAGGATGACAGAATGGAATTTCGTCTTTGATATATCATCCGAAAGCATGGCTACTGATGTTGACTGACAGTTTAGACACAGTTAAGTTGCCTATGCTTCAGAATTTATTGTGTGCAGGTTTCCGGTGGTCACACATGTTACAATGTTGGACCTGTCACTCTGACAGAAGCAAGAAGAGATTCAGATAATCTTTCTCTCTGTATGTGTCTATCCTATCATTTAATGGATGTAGGTTTTCTTGATTCTTACATCGGACCAAACACATCTAACGTGCTTGAAGATGAGAGACAACAGATACTTCAATGGTTAATTCTCTCAAGAGAAGATAAATAGAAGATTGTTGACTCCATGAAGACATACTTGACACCTTGAAGAAAAAGCAAGAAGAGCTCGCTTCTTCATTCAAAAAATAGCTCTTTGCTCCCAGCTCTCCACAACGCTGTCTTTTAGATTTTTGAGAGCTTGTTTAGATCTGAGAGACATTCTTCTTGTGCTATTCTTTTGTCTCTCAGTGTCCGCCTCAGATCAAGCATTTTCTATAAGCTTGGTCTAGGGGCCATCCTTCTTTACTCATTCTTGAGTGATCCTCTTCATCTGTGAAGAGAGGATCTATGGTGGATTAGGTGGTTGTTCCCTTTGGTATGAAGGAAGACCTGTTGTATCAGGTGGTGTAGTGCCTCTTCGTGTAGTGAAGAAAAGGCCAACTTGGCATTTATGGCCAATATCAACGATTAGGTAACTTCAGATTCGTCTTTTACTTCGTGTAATGAATCAATTCTGATAGTTTAGAAGATGCATTCAATGAGCTATACAGTAACTATAAAGACGTTTGTAAACAATTAAAATCAGTCAAGAAAATTTATGCATGCCTCGAAATAACAAACTCAATTTCAAATCAGAAACTAAACAATTGGAAAAACAAATTTCGTAACTAAAAAAGAGAAACGAGTTGCTATGTGAAGATGTAAAATTAAAATGAAAATATAAAGTCTAGAAAGTCAAGAAACCATTAGTAAAATTAAAAGTGAAATTAATGTATTAACAAAAGATAACGAATATTTGACTGCCACAATTGAAAAATTAACAAATGGAAGATCTTCTTGAATACTAAAAGGAGCAAGAAGATCAGGTAAGAAAAAGTATGGAATCGGGTATGCTCCACCAGATAATGAAGAAATAGTTGTTTATCCCAAAGTATATCCAATGCCAAAATTTATAGCTGAACTAAATCCTAATTATAAATCAAAATCAAATAAAATAATAAGCCAAATAAATAATAATTAACATTTCTTATTGCATTCATTGTAACAAATTAGGTGATACAAAAATTACCTGTACAACCAAACATCTAAAATAGATTTCGAAAAAAAACTCTGAAGAAGCTAACCAGCCAGGACCCAAAAGAACTTGGGTACCTAAACTTTAGTGATTATTGCAGGGAAGTCTTAGAGCATCGAAGTGGTACCTGGACAGCGGGTGCTCAAGACATATGATAGGCAACAAAAGGCTATTCTCATCTATCAAAAATGAAGAAGGAACAATAACTTATGGAGAAAATGGTAAAGAATCAGTCATTGGTTGTGGATCAATTGGACTTAAGCATAACTTAATCAGCATCAATAAGCTATGCGATAAGGGTCATCAGATCAAATTTTAGGAATCTAAATGCCTAATCATCAAAGATGGAACAATAATTTTTGAAGCCTACAGAGAGAAAAATATGTATGTGTTACATCTAGAAGATTTGAAGAGTCAAGACATCTGTTTGGCAGCCAGCAAAGAGCAAAATGTTGAACTGTGGCACAGAAGACTAGGTCATGCCAACTTGGATGGAATCAGAAAACTCATCAAATATGATCTAGTGGAAGGTCTACCAAAGACGAATTCAAGATTGGATATCATCTATAAACCATATGCAAAAGGAAAGCATGCGAAATCCTCTTTCAAATCCAAACAATTGTAACTACCTCCAAACCACTAGAACTACTTCATATTGACATGTTTGGACCAATGAGAACTACAAGTTTGGGAGGGAAGAATTCGGATTTGTTATTGTTGATGACTGTTGTAGATACACTTAGTTATCATTTCTTGAGCACAAAGATGACACCTTTGATAGCTTTGTGAAGTTCAGCAAGTTAGTTAAGAAATATAAGAAATTCAGCATCATAAGTATTTGATCAGATCATGGAGGAGAATTTCATAATGTCAGGTTTGCAGAATTATGTGATGGTCTGGGCATAGAACACAACTTCTTGGCAGCTAGAACACCACACAAAATGGAATAGCTGAGAGGAAGAATGAACACTTCTGGATATGGCAAGAACAATGTATATCTAAATATAATCGTCCAAGACATTTCTGGCAGAAGCAATCAATACAGCTTGCTACATAATAAATAGAGCCATGATCAAGCCCATTCTGAAGAAGACAGCATACGAACTATACAAGCAAAAGAAGCCCAAGATCAGCCATATCAGAACATTTAGATGCCTATGCTTCATTCACAACAATGGTAAGATAGATATTGGTAAGTTGAATCCCAAATCATATGAAGGAATTTTTATGGGTTACACTTCTAATCCCAATGGGTATAGAGTTTTTAATAAGATAATTTTATTAATTGAGCAAACTGTACATGTTATTTTTGATGAATCTAACCCTTCCTTGAGAAAGGAAATTATTAGTGGTGATGAAGATGCAGAAAGTCTTTCCAATAAACTGAAGGAAGGAACCATCAAAGATGATGAAGATCCACCCTTGGAAGAACTGCGACAAAAAGATATCATTCATAACGATCTTCCAATGGAATAGAGATGTAAAAAGGATCACTCAAAAGATAATATCATTAGTGATCCATCTGTTGGGGTAAGAACTAGAAGTAATGTTATTCCTTGTGATTACCTAGCATTTGTTTCTCAAATAGAGCCGACGACAGTCAGTGAAGCACTAACTAATGAATCCTAGATTTTAGCCATGCAAGATGAACTGAATCAGTTCAAGAGAAATCAGGTCTGGTCCTTTGTTCCTAGACCATCAGATCATCTTGTGATCGGCACCAAATGGGTGTTCCGAAACAAATTTGATGAAACTAGTGTTATCACTAGAAATAAGGCTAGAATGGTTGCTCAAGGCTATTCCCAAGAGGAAGGCATAGATTTCGATGAAACCTATGCACCAATTGCTCGACTAAAGGCTATTTAAATTTTGCTTGTTTACGCATTTACATTAGATTTAAAATTTTTTCAAATGGATGTAAAATTAGCGTTTTTGAATGGTGCTATAAAGGAAGAAGTCTATGTAGAACAACCTCCTGGTTTTGATGATTCAGATTTTCCTAATCATGTTTTTAAATTACATAAAGTATTATATGGTTTAAAACAAGCACCTAGAGCTTGGTATGAAAGATTTAGTGTATTTTTATTAAACCATGGTTTTATCAGATGACAAGTAGATAGTACTATATTTATTAAATCTAACGCTCAAAACATATTAATTGTACAAATCTATGTAGATGACATTATCTTCGGATCTACTGATGAATCTCTATGCAAGTATTTTGAAAAGCTAATGCAGGGAGAATTTGAAATGAGCATGATGGGAGAACTCAACTACTTCCTTGGACTTCAAATCATGCAAAGCAATGAAGGAACTCACATCAGTCAAATCAAATACACGAAGGAACTGTTGAAGAAGTTTACATTTGAGAATGCCAAACCACTATCTACTCCCATGAGCACATAAACCAGGTTGGATAGTGATCCAAAAGGTAAGAAGGTAGATCAGAAACTCTATAGTGGTATGATTGGTTCATTACTCTATTTAACCACAAGTAGACCTGATATTTTATTCATTGTATGCATGTGTGCAAGATAACAATCTGATCCTAAAGAATCTCATCTAATCCCAGTAAAAAGAATCTTTAGATATCTACCTAATACTTATAACTTAGGTCTATGGTATCCTAAAACCCGTCAAACATATTTAATTGGATACTTAGATGCTGACTATGTTGGATGCAAGTGGATAGATAAGCATCATGGTTGTTGTCAATTTCTTGCAGGATGCTTGATTTCATGGTCTTCAAAGAAACAAAACTCAGTACCTCTATCACAGCTGAAGCTGAATATGTAGCCGTTGGGAGCTGTTGCACACTCAACCTTTGGATCAAACAACAGCTTGAAGATTATGCACTACACATCAAGACTATTCCATTGCTATGTGACAACACAAGTGCTATAAATCTCACTAAAAATCCTGTGTAGCACTCGAGGAGACAAAGCATATTGAGGTTAGATATCATTTCATTTGAGATCATGTAGCAAATGGTAATATTCATATTTCATTTGTGGATACACAAAATCAGTTAGCAGATATCTTTACAAAAGTCTTACCTGAATAGAGATTTAATTCTCTGAGAAGGGAATTAGGCATGTGCAATGTGTAACAGATTTATTTGCATATAATTGTAATAAAAATAATCTTTTTAGAACAAGTTTTATCTCTCCCCTCGTTATTTAATAAATCTATTCATTTTCGCACCATCGTCATCCCTTATTTTGTCGTTTTGTGCAATAAATGCTCCGCCTTTTCGAAAGTCACTTTATTATCTCTATTGCGGAGGCAACTCATCCCTTACCGATTCTCTCTCTCTCTTCTTCGCCCCCTTTGACTCTCAAGTCTGCAAAACCCACATCGACTCCAGAATCCTTCTTCCCCACTCTCGAAGGATTTGATTCTTCCCGCTCAAATTTCTTAAGGGGTTTTGTTCCTCTTCCTTCCACGATCCCGTTGACCCTTTCTTGAAATTTTCCATGGCCGCTTCTTGGAGCTCCAGTCGTTTGGGTGGCTACAGTGCCACCTTCATTACGGCATCAGCTTGAGCGATTCCAGAATATTAAGATCAAGATTTGTGGGAACAATGCAGTGGATTTGGATGATTGGAGCAGCACGGGATGAACAGTGTGATTGAAGCCCTTTAAAGGATGAAATGGACGGGGGTATGTACGGTTTCTGACCCAGTTACCTGCTCTGGCCAAGGCGTTCTATACTTGTCTCAAATTGAAAAAGATGTCTCTCACCTCCCTTGTCAAGGTAAACCCATTCACATTTCTCATGACTTGTTGGAGTGGTTGTTTGGTGTTTCTAAAGTAGGGCACAATTTAATCAACATAGTGGACATACATGCTAAGGGCCTCGGAATCATAGGAACAGAGTACAAGCTTAAGGATGGCAAGATTGAATTAATCAATTCAATGTGTTTATAGCTACTGCATTTTATTGTTGCCAAATTATCATACCTCGTAGTGCGACATTCTTTTCATGCACAAAAGGAGACACATATATTATGTTTTGGGGCTGTACAGAAACATGATATCAAATGGCACAGATTATGTTGAAGATGAAGTCTACGACAAGCTTATTTGGGACAAAAAAGCAAACTAGCAGTGTCCCTTCCTTATGCTCACCAGCTTACAAGAAATTTCGGCATTTTGAAGTTGATTTGGAAGGAGAATTATTGGAGAAAATGGGTCAGCCAATTCACACCAGAAAACTTGAAGAAGAGTGGTTTTTTCACTCTCAGCTAATATTTGGTCCAAGACTTTCATGGCTGAAGGATAAGCCATTATTGGAGATACCTCTGAAGTCCCTTCTATTCAAGAAAATGAGAATATTGTTAGAGATGATAAGCGTGCTGAATGGAGGATTGCAGACATTGCACTTGAGCATATTCAGCCCTTTGGGCAAACACTGTAGGTGATGTACCTGCTGTAGACATGTGAATTCGGCTCCACCACGGGCAGGCTTCATGTTGCGCCATAATGCCACAAATGGCCCTCGTTTTGCCTTGCAAGAGTATTTTCTCAATATTTCTTGACCTCACCCCCCCCCTCTTCCCCGGGCTTCCTTCCTTTTCTAGGGCCCCTCGGGAATTATAGGCATAAATTCCAAGTCGCGACGGGCATGGCAAGCCGCGACTCTAAACGCGTCCAGTACCCAGACCGATTCAGAATCTTAACGTGACGGCTCTCACAGGCGCAACCTTAACGCGATGGCTTCAGGGACGAACCTTAACGCGACGGCCATGCAGGGCGCAACCATGAAATTTACGTCGTGCATGCCGGACGCGTTTATCAGCATGTGCCTAAAGGGAAATTACGTCCAATCCGTTGGACGCTATTTGAAAGTCAAAAAGGTTATGGCCTAGAAAGTCGTCGCGCGTAGGCCCGCAATCATGAGAAAATTCTGAAATCGCGTCCTTGTCAGCAGATGCGATTTAGAAGGTCAAATCCGAAATCACATCAGGAGACAATGCATTTATGAGCCAATTGCCTCAGAATCACGCAAGTTGTAATCGCGTCGGGCTAGGCCGCCGCGTTTCAAGTCGCGGCGGCCTGACCCGACGCGATTCCAAAGAGTAGCTGGGGCTACGGTCATCATGCGCCTATCACATCAATTTGACCTTGCGAATGATGGCCTGCCGCCCAGACGCTACCCAATCCATGTTGCGGCGCGCAAGCCAGATGCGATTCGAATCGCGGCCTGCCACCCAGATGCGATTCAGGTTCTTGTCGCGGTGGCTGTACCCGACGCGATTCAATGATTTCACCTCTATAAATTAACCCCCGAGGATCATTTGTAAAAGGGGGTTCTAGAACATGGAGAAGCTCTACCGGATTCCCGCCTCGACGGCGTCCTTTTCATCTTCCTCCACGCGCACTGGAGTGGAGCGACATGGAAGCTTCTTCCTTGCCTTCCTCTGTCCGTCTAACCGGCCATGCCGCGGCGCCGACGCGCCATTTGCTATTTGGGAAGCACCCCCTCCCCTTTCTCTTTCCCTTTGTTCCACCTCCTCTGGGCCCCACGTGGCCTCCTTTTTCTTTTTACACACATATGCATGCATACACACACAACACCTATTTTAGGGGTTTAAAAACCATCCCGTAAGTCGTCCCCCTTGTCGTTCATTCTTTATTTCATTTTTTTTTGGAATTGCATACTACACATTATTTGGCTAATCCCCTCTTCTTTTCTTTGTCTTTTTTTTGTCAGGGTAATTAAACGTGGAAACGCTCTCTACCACGGCCGTCCGTGCTCGGAGAGGAGGAGAGGACCCACATCATCCCCCGTGCAATCTCTCCGCTGCAAAAGGTACGCTTGTGATCACTCTTCCATCTCGCACCCCTTGCCGTACATCCCTCAATTCAGCACCCTCGCGTGCCTGGCGATCACGATCACCCCACCCTCATCTATCCCTCTTTGCGGATGACACGTCGTCCATCAGCGGTGTCTACAAATTGGCGATCACGGTGGGACCTCTTTTGCATTTTCCCTTTTCATTACCCCCTCCTCCGTGCTCCACGTGGCACTCTTCTTTCATTTTTTTTGCTTTAAAAGCATGCTATGTGGTTAGTTTTTGTTTTGTTTTTTTTCTCTTTTATACATATCCTGCTGTCTGCTGCATTTTTTGTTCTCGGGTGTGTTGAACCACTCTTTATTACCTTCATATTTTGGTGCTAACAAAATTTATGATTAGATTGTTTCATCAATATTTATGATTATTTTAAGGCGCACTAAAATGGTAAATCGATGTTCATTCAATATACATCGATTTCTATTCAAAAGTGCCACATTGATTTCACTAACAACGATTTCATAAGTTACACAATGATTTGATCGTGTAACGATCGTTAAGTGAAACATCGATTTTATCGTGCACGATTTGCTAAGTGAGCGCAAACGATTTGCCCTCACATCAAATTCCTTCTTAACGATTCGTTAGGCTCATAACGATTTGCTCGCATAACGATTTCATAAGTGAGAAAACGATTTTCTCTCATATCGATTTGGTTCTCATAACGATTTCATAAGTGAGAACAACAATTTGCTCTCAAAATGATTTTGGTTCTCACACGATCGATAAGTGCCATAACAATTTGCTTCTCACATCGATTTGTTAAGATTCATAACGATTTGTTAGTCTTATAAGTATAACAATTGATAAGTAACTTAAACATCGATTTACTCTGAAGTGTTTTGGCGCTTAAATGAAAATTCAAATATCTTCTGACAAAAGGCTGCATGCTTATCTCAGGGTCGTGTCAGAAAAGATATGAACTGCTATTTTATCATGATAGTAGAAACACAGTAGCATGCACTGTTATCTTATAAAACTCTTTTATGCTAACACTCTCTTCTATGCTTATAGACCTCGAAGACCACCAGAGAGTCTGATTAAGACAAATGAAGGAAGATCAGCAACGTCTAGAAGAGCTCCAACGGATCTCTTCAATGGATCTATTCAAAAGCCTCTCATATAAAGATGAAGCAAGGCTGAAGAAAGAAAGAGAGCCTTCCTGAATATTTTGAGGAGTGTACCACCAGCGAGGGACCTCATCGCCACATACACTCAAAGGAAAAAGAGAGAAGTGTCTGAGCCCAGAAGAAGTGTTCAAGCATCTGAAGCATTCAAGCCTTCAAGCTTTCTTTTCTCTTTCATTCTCTCTCTACGTTCATTGTAATTTTTGGGGAGAGTTTTGTGACTGTGAGCTAGTCTTAAGTGTTCATCTTGTATAGCTCTCGTCTGATCTTTCTTTCTAAGAAAGATTTCTGTCCAGCTGTAGGACTGTATACAGTGTAGAACCTAACTAGGGGTTTGTGTCTAGCAGAACCGCACTAGGGTTTGTACCAGGAGGTTTGCTCTGAGCCTGTAAAAGAAGTGGGCTGCCTTCTTGCCGGGAAAGGGAAGAAGACTAGCTGGGGTGCTGGGTGTTGTAGTGTCCTTGAGGGGGACTGTACCCTTGGTTAGTGAAAATCCCAAGAGGTTGCTTGGGGACTGGACGTAAGACTTCCATGTGGGAAGGGCCGAACCAGGATAAATTCATTGCCTCATTTGTGTGATTGTTTATTTGCTTCCGCACTGTTACTCTTTATCCCTAAACTAACCAAACTTCAAGTGATAATTTTCTGTCTTAAGTTTATGTTTCGAAATCAGAAAAACCTATTCACCCCCACCTCTAGGTTACCGAGCTGCCAAGCTACCGGTCCAACATGGTGTGCTTGGAATCGCATCCAAAATAGAGGACGCGATTCAATCCCTGTCGCGGCGGCCGAGGCCGACGCGATAGTGTCACGTCCAGTTAACCAGACGCCTTTTGAATTCTTGTCGCGCCAGCTACGTCCGACGCGTCTCTATATATCTTAGTTTTTATCTCCTGTAAATCTTCCCTGTTGTTGCTTATTTACTGCTTTTCTTTTTTTTGTTTTCGGGTGCCTTCTGGAATCGCGTCCCAAACAGAGGACGCGATTCTATTATTACTAACGCAACCCGCTTGTCAGACACATTCTGCATTCTATCGCGGCGGCTTAAGCCGACGTGTTAATCTTATCGCGGCGGCAAAGGCCGACACGTTTCTGCCTACAGTCCGTCCACAGGGACCAGGCGCGGCGCTGACAGCCTTCAGGGCTCTCAGTTCCGCGTCCAGGTGATTGGACGTGATTACTGAGTCGCTGCGTCTGTACCCTCCGCGATTCAGCCTGCTGACAGAACGCGCCCCTTTTGCCATTTTTGCTATAATTGTTGCATGCAGGGCATATTGCATCGGTCGGGGGACCTCCTTCCCTCATATCCTAGGCTCCACACACCCTTCCGGTGAAGGCAAGCTCTCCATTGGGCATTCCGTCCCTTTGGACTAGCGAACCTTCTCCCAGAACACCATAAGACTCCGTACCCCGTGGATTCCCTCACGGCGGACCGAGCTAGTTGTACCCCTCCGTTGACCCGGGTTAGATATCCATTGCGTGGTGAGAGGTGATTCTAGTTGCACCCCGAAGTATTCATCTTCTACCCAACTAGGAACTCACCTGGAGTGACACAATGAATTTTCAATCCATTTAAAATAACTGTGAAACTCCTTAAAAATAAGCGCTAAGCATTATAACTTGTTTGAACCGTTATTGATTGATTAATCTTTGCTCAACTTGTTTGTTTGCTTGCTTATTTAAAAATGGACTCATACCATCATGTTGGATTTAATTATGTGGACTATGAGGATAATTCAAGCATCCAGACTTTTCAATCCCATGTCCATCCATCTCACCACCGTGAGGGATAACCTTCCACTTCTTATTGTTATATGTGCACACCGTGCACTAGCCTATCTGATGTCCCTTCATACCTCACTCCAATCAAAACCTGGCAAGAGCCTTCCCCCCACCATCATCCCACAGTCCAAACTATCCTGCATGCACTCGATCAACTCACCCCTCAACAATTAAGTTTGATCCAATTTTTAGTTGAAGGTGTGACTCCCTCTTCCTCTCCCTCTTCCTCTCCTTCTCCCTCTCCTTCTCCCAGGCACCCGCCTTTGTACATTCCGGCGACTTCGCCACATACCCTGTACATTCTTCATCACCTCGGCCCCCTGGCCAATTGCACTCCCGTGCTCCGGTCCGTACAGATCGTCCTTTGGGAAGGCCCACTAATTCGAGGCCACCCCCATGTACTCTCTCATATGCCCAGCAGCAACCCACTCCACTCCAACATGCTCTTCTCCAAAAATTGAACAACCTGGAGAGTCAAATAAATAAGCTTTCAAATCCCATGGGTGACCCCGTTGCCGCCACACCGGCTCTCCCTCAAATTTACATACATCCTTCAGAGATGCCAACGTACCGATTGTACAATGGCACGGGCAACCGCTACCTTCATGTCAAGGAATTCCTTTATGAGTCTTCTCGTTGGCAGCAAGACCCCGTCACCTTGGCAAATTTATTTAGAAAATCTCTTGATGGCCTTGCACTCGAATGGTTCTACTCCATAGAACCAAGTGAGGCAGGAGACTTCCGCCCTCTGCTTAAAAAATTCCTTCAAAGGTACAAAGACCGCGTCAGTCCCTATCCCTCTATCACGGATCTAGCATCCGAGAAGATGAGGGCCAATGAGGCCTTTGTACAATTTGCTAACTGTTGGAGGTCAATGGCCACTCACTTACAGCATAAGCTCTCGGAGTCAGAGCAAGTTAAAATAATCATTTCCAACTCTACTCCGAGGTTCAGGCACATACTGGTCATGAACCAATTCACCTCCATGGAGGAGCTCTACGAGCGGGGACGTTACATTCAAGCCCATTTAATGGACTCCCCGATCACGGAGCTATTTGATCAAATTAAACCGAGAAAGAATGGATCAGTAGACGCCATCCACCATCCACCTCACCACCGTACAACATCCACATCATATGCCCCTGCGCATACACTACCCATCTACCACAACATGCCTCCACCCAGGCATCCACTGATTCGTCCTCCTCAGACCCAACAACCTCCATCTGGGCCCTACGATGCCCCCACTCAAGAAGAAGCTCATGTGCCTTACGTTGCACCTGCTCCGGCTCCCATGCCGATTCCCATACCTCCATCACAACAACCACAATAACCTCCGCTTCCATCACGGCCTGTTGCTCGGGCTGAGGTTGCCAACTGCCAACCCCCCCCCCCAAGAAACCATCTGGTGTTACGACGATGAACCTTCCGAGGTCATGTTCATACGCCATTTACCTACCCCTCCCACATTGCCGTCCATTATCATTAAACCTTCCACAATTATGCCTCTACCCACCATTACACCAATCATTACAACTCCCACTACGCCAACACCATTGGCAACCGAACCCGAGCAAACCTTCCCCTTCATACCCATCGCGCCTCCACAGGCCATACAACCTCCCATTACACCCACCATATCCACCCCCATCTAACGGAGCGGGTGCAAACCTTTGAGGAGCAACAAGCAAGTACAGCAGAAGAATGAAGCCCCGGGACCAGGCATGCTTTTTAAAATCCAAGATTGTATTCCTCGCATGCCGGTCATTGTCAGAATACCGGGCACATTCACTGAGCGGGAGTCCTCCCCTCCAATCATGGCCATCAAGAGGCCTTCTAATCATATGCCACTCATACCCGTTGCCAACCGGGTTCATTTTAAAATACTCATAGGGAATCAAACCCTCCAAGCTCTCATGACCCCTCAGACCATTGTTGTGAACCTTCCCACTCCAATGAAGGGGTCAGCTTCTCAGATTGTGCTCACGCACTCTAACGCCAAATCATTGGCACAATCTATTACTCAAGGGGTCGTGCCCCCTTCCACATCACACATCATACAATCTTTGGGCACGGTCCCCTTATTGTTGCTTCCAACTCTACCAGTGGAACTCTCCACTATTTTGTTCAACTACATTCCAAGGGAGTTGCCATTGTCATTTGAAACTCCGACAGAAGACATCATTCCCCCAGTCATTGAGAGTCGTTCAAACTCTCCGAGAAGAGCAAGATCATTTGCCCGCTGGGCAAAGTTTATGAGGAAGTACTTGAGGGTCAAAAGGCATATTCTCAAGCGGGAGCCTAAACGCCAGGCAAGGCAAGAGGCCAGGGGACCCTCATCTCCCTCTTCTTTTCAATCATCTTTTGTGCTTCTCAGCACCTTCCCACATTCCCTCCCCACGGAGGTATTTTATTTTCATCTTTTGTATAATCCATTTTCTTATACTGGGCATCGTGCCCTTTTTTGTAATCCTTACTCTCCCTCTCGTGCCCCACGTGGCACAACTCCTTTCCATGCCCCACCTGGCACGTCTCCCTTCCGTGCCCCACGTGACACATCTCCCTCTAGTGCCCCACGCGGCACATCTCCTCCCAGTGCCCCATGTGGCACGTCTCCCTCTTGTGCCCCACGCGGCACACCTCCTTCCAGTGCCCCCGTGGCACATCTCCTCCCCATGCCCCACGCGGCACATCTCCATCTCGTGCCCCACGTGACACAACTCCCTCTTGTGCCCCACGTGGCACCTCTCCATTTCGCGCCCCACGCTGCGCACCCTCCATTTTGGCCCCTCACGGCCCGCTTGTTCCCTTCTTCCCTCCGGCCCCGCCGGATTCTTTTCCTCTCACAGGGCACCGCGCCCTCCTTCTTCTCCAATCCCCTCCAGCCTCGCCGGAGTCTCCAAAATCTTTCCTCCACTCTCTCCTCGCCGCCTTTAATTGGGTCCTTCGACCCTTCTCGCAATGTTTTCGGGGTTTTAGCCCCCACTTATCTTTTTAATTTCCAAATAAAAAATGTAAATTCTCATAGACCTCCGAGTCTCGCCCCCAACGCCGGGCATTCGTCCTCCTTTTACCTTCCAAACTCTTACTATATTGAAAATCCAAAAAAAAAAATGAATATTCATCATTGCCATGCCGTCGCAGCATTTCTGTTATAAGAATCTCAAGCTAGGAATCCAAAATTCCCTCCCGGGTCATTAAAGTTTGCCCTTAGCATGGGCACTGCACACACATCACGGCGCCCTAAGCCGATTGCTCCCGGTAGACACTGTCACCATCGTAGCCACGCCTGAAAGGCACAAACATCTGTTTCTCCTCTCTTTCGGCCGAAATATGGGTAGTAGAGGTAGTATGGGCAAGGCAACCAACCCAAAGCACTCCGTCATAAGAGAACGTCCCAAAAACGGGCAAATCAAATGACTGATAAAAATCAAAGTCAAAAATACATGTCAAGAGCGGCAAAGTCCCCACAGGGATCCAAATGGACCTGGACGTATGCATGCAAAAGTCAAAATCAAATCAAGATAATAGAGCATGGCAAAGAGTGGCAAAGTCCCCGCGGAGATCCAAATGGACCCGGTCGTACGCATGTCCCTACAATCAAATGGTCATCACTCAAGATTCCAAAATAATTCAAAAGCCCCAGTGCTTAATGAGACTGAACCTTATGACGGTTGTGCCAAGGAAGGAAGTCAAACCCAACTCCTCGACACCCATACAAAGCTTACCTCAAAATTTTCTTCCCTTCTCCCTGCCAGACTTAGTCGCCTTTTCAGGCGTGGCTTTGGCAGTAACACTGTCAACCCAGTGTAATCAGTCCGTGGGCGCCACGTTAAAACGCACGCCCTACTCTAGGCATTCTTTAATGAAACGGGAGGTAACAAAGACCCCTCGCCAGTCAATCTTTATAACTCTAACGACGCCATGGCATGGCAATGTTCCAAAATCACAACAAAAAATCAAATATTTCCAAAAATTCCAAAAAAAAAAAAATATTCCCAAAATCCAAAAAAATCAAATGTTTCCAAAATCACAAAAAATCCAAATATTTTCCAAAACCCACAAAAATTCAAATGTTTTCAAATTAATAAAAATTCAAAAATTCTCAAAACCCACAAAAAAATTCAAATAGTTCCAAAAATCCACAAAAATTGAATATCTCCAAAACCCAAAAAATTCATGATGGTATTGCACCAGATAAGCACATTTACCTCCTGTCTGCGTCAGAATGATGCACCTCTTCTAATCATGGGTCCCTCCCATCTTGCACTTCAATCTCTTTCAGGCAAGTCTGCCTATCCTCATGGTAAAACAAACAAACTGAATGAGCTGTTTATTTAATGCTTTATTAATTCTCCAAGCGTGAATGATGTTTTTCCACGATATCTGTGTTATCTTGGCTAATGAGTTTTGAGTACAGGATTCGAGTTACCTCGTCCGGCGCAACATCAGGTGGCTGCTGCCTTCACCATCACCTATCTGCATTTACTATAAGCTATACTTCTAGAGCACACCAAGGACCTTGTGGCTCTGAGGAATCTGGGATTTGAGTTCTCCTTTATCAAAAACAATGATTATCCCAGAGGATCCTTAGCCGCATGGATAGACCGTTACGCTTGGCATGTGAGGACGACAGACCCATGCATAAAACCCTGGTCTTGACTCACCGGCGTGACAATATTATCATTGGTTATTTTCTAGTCCTCTTTTAATCTTATTTTTCTTTTAGCCCAGCATACATGCATATTCAAATCTCAGTGGAAAAACCACTCTTGCGATGCAATTTGAGGGTCATCCGCGCCTCAAATTCAAAAGAAATTTGAAATATTCCATTCCGGGTCGAATACCTAACTCCCTTGTTGTTGCCTCCAGGCCGATTTCCTTAAGAATCCTTTGTTTGGACTTATCCCTTTTATTTTTTCGCCTTTACTCCCAGAGATCCACATGAGGCAGTGGCAGACGCCCCCAATGGTGAAACCTAACGGATTGTGTCCTTAGGTACTTCCCCGACACTGGAAGTTGATCTTTTCTTTCCTTTTTTTACACACACGGCACCTTTCCTTTCTTATCCCTTTCTTTTGTCCAAGCATTTGTTTCTTTAGGTCTTCTTCCCTGGTGATGACTTCCTTGGGTGTTGGGAAAAGACTCTTATCAGGTGGCAGTCACCCAACGATAATACGTGTTTATTTTTCACCTTGGTGTCTACTTTTCAGTCCACTCCCACTGCACTCCACTTCACTATGTTTCATTTCTTTTCATTCCATTTCACTCCATTGCACTCCACTTTGTATCCCTTCGATTGCCCCCCTGCAAAGCAGATGCCAAGGCGTGGCAGCTGTAGACACGCGAATTCAGCTCCACCGTGGGCAGGTTTCATGTTGCCATCATACGCCACAAATGGCCCTCTTTTGCCTTGCAAGAGTATTTTCCTCAATATTTTTGGACCTCACTCCCCTTCATTCCCGATGCTTCCCTCTGTTTCCACAGCCCCTCGGAATTATAGGCATAAATTCCAAGTTGCAACGGGTATGGCAACCGCGACTCTAAATGCGTCCAGTACTCCGGACGTGATTCAAGATCTTAATGCGATGGCTCTAACAGGCGCAACCTTGACACGACGGCTTCAGGGGGGGCGACCTTAACGCGACGGCCATGCAGGGCGCAACCATGAAATTTGCGTCGTGCATGCCAGACTCGTTTATCAGCTCGTGCCTAAAGGGAATTGCGTCCAATCCGTTGGATGCTATTTGAAAGTCAAAAAGGCTATAGCCTAGAAAGTCGTCGCGCGTAGGCCCGCAATCATGAGAAAATCTTGTAATCACGTCCTTGTCAGCAGACGTGATTTAGAAGGTCAAATCCGAAATCACATCAGGAGACAATGCATTTATGAGCCAACTGCCTCAGAATCACGCAAGTTGTAATCGCGTCGGGCTAAGCTGCCGTGTTTCAAGTCGCGGCGGCCTGACGCGACGTGATTCCAAAGTGTAGATGGGGCTACGGTCATCATGCGCCTAAACCATCAATTTGACCTTGCGAATCGCGGCCTGCCGCCCAAACGCTACCCAATCCATGTCGCGGCGCGCAAGCCCGTTGTAATTCGAATCGCGGCCTGCCGCCCAGATGCGATTCAGGTTCTTGTCACGGTGGCTGTACCCGACGTGATTCAATGATTTCACCTCTATAAATTGACCCCCGAGGATCATTTGTAAAAGGGGGATCCAGAACATGGCAAAGCTTTTCCAGATTCCCGCCTCGACGGCGTCCTTTTCATCTTTCTCCATGCGCACTGGAGTGGAGCGACGCAGGAGCTTTTTCCTCGCCTTCCTCCATCCGTCTAACCGGACACTCCGCGGTGCCGAAGCACCATCCGCTATTTGGGGAAGCACCCCCTCCCCTTTCTCTTTCCCTTTGTCTCCACCTCCTCCGGCCCTACGTGGCTCTTATATTTCATCTTCTCCAGGCCCCAAGTGGCCTCCTTTTTCTTTTTACACACTATGCATGCATACACACACACCACCTATTTTAGGGGTTTAAAAGCCATCCCATAGTCGTCCCCCTTATCGTTCATTCTTTTATTTCATTTTTTTTGGGAATTGCTACTACACATTATTTGGCTAATCCCTCTTCTTTTATTTGTCTTCTTTTTTTGTCAGGGTAATTAAACGAGGAAACGCCCTCTACTATGGTCGGTCGTGCTCGAGAGGAAGAGAGGACCCATATCATCCCCCGCGCAATCTCCCCGCTCCAAAAGGTACGCACGCGATCACTCTTCCATCTCGCACCCCTCGCCGTGCATCCTCCATTCGGCACCCTCGCGTGCCTGGCGATCATGATCACCCCACCCTCATCTATCCCTCTTGTGGACGACAAGTCGTCCATCGGCGGTGTCTACACTTGCCCCCCATCATTGAGTCTCATGTTTTCAGGAGTCCTCTATCAGCCTTGTTGAAGAGAGTTTGCACATACTAAGGGGGAGCATATAGATACTCATATTGAAGATTCACTAAGTGCTCAAGTTGAAGAGGCTGCTGTTGGAGGAGGTCATGAAAGATATTCCAGATGCTATGGCACTAGGCCAATCTGAAGAAATTCTTATGGCAGATGCTCCTGCTCAGGGGGAGCCTGCTACTCAAGGGGAGCCTATTGCTATCCATGAAGACCAATTTCAAGAAGGCTTAGTAGAAGATGTCTCTGATGAGTATGATGATGTTAGTGCTACCAGCACACCAACTTTCCAGCAGAGCATGATGTACCAGCTGCTGGACCTGGAGAAAAAGGAAAAGGTGTTGCCAGCAGTATTCCATTGCTCACTAGAAAGGCACATAATAATCCAGGAAGAAGAAGCTATGTGTTTCATCTGGACCTGGTGGTTGCTCGGTTGAATGCTCAAGGAGAGCTTTTATGTTCTCTTCAAGCAGATGTGACTTCCATCTTTCTAAGTTAGAGCTCTCAAGCTAAAGCTTTTTGTGAAGTTAAATCTGAACTCCATGATATGCGCAGTGAGTTGGGTAGCTTAAAGAGCTTAGTAACTGATCTTGCAAAGTTTGTGAAGGAGCACTTTTCTGCAGCTTCCTCCTCAGCTCAAGCCCCTCTTGTTCCATCTGAACCTATGCCTGAGACTGTTGCAGGGCCATCCTGGCCTCCTCGACCAGAACAGCCAGACCAGTCAGTGCCGGTTGAATCAGAGGGCCATCAGGGCCATCTGAGGTAGAAGAAGATTTAGCTAGGCCATCAGGGCCATTTGTGCAAGGAGAAGTAGTGATTGGGCCATCAGGGCCTCACGAGCATGAAAAGGAAGCTGTTGTGCCACCAGGGCCTTCTGATCCTCCAATCCTTCAGACTCCAACTCCTTCCTCCCTAATTGCCTCTTTTACTGCCCCACCTGCTCCTGAACCATCAAACAAACCCCTTCCTAAACATATCTCTTCTCCTACTCCTTTCTTTGCTGAACCCTCATCCTCACCTACTCCTTCATCCTCCATTCCTCCTCCCTCTTCTGAGACACATCCCGCCTCTTCCTCTGGTCCATCAACTTCTGGTCCTTCCTCTGCTGGACCATCTACTCACCTCCTCCCACTTCATCCTTCTCCTCTTTCACCCTCCTACTCCACCATCTTCATCCTCTTTCATCCTCTCATTCCTAAGGGTTCTAGTACAATTGGCCATACTGTTTCACATATAAAGATGAATTTGAAGAGGCCATCATCAGAACAGTCCTCTCTATATCTTCTCATATTCACATGACTGATTCTCAGCCCTCTCCCAGTCCTGCCTCCAAGAAAAGAAAACTCTAAAAAGGGCTGGTTTCCCAATCCTCTCAAGCTCTCTTTCCTCCTTTGTGGTACTCTCTCTCTGTAGTCCACAAAACAAAATCCCTCTATTTTTAATATATAAAAAATGTACATTTGCTGCAGTCTTTGGCCTCCCTTATCTAAATCTCTCAGAATATCTCACTCTCATTCTTCCTATCTTCCTTGTGCCCAAGCCTGAACAATCTACCATCCTTTCCTCAGCTGTGTCTATGACTGAGGATCAATGGGCCAGGTCCAATAAAGCCCTCTATCAGAGTGGTTTGTCAGTCAGCATACATCTTCTCGGGGTCCCTTTATTCGGAAGGAAATCATGCTGATTAGGCAGTTTCAAATGTACAATGACTACTGCCATGTTAATAGGCTTCCTGAAGTTCAGCTTGGTTAGTTTCGGTCTGCAGTCTATGATCATAGGACTGAACACAAACTTAATGTACCCCTTTAGGTTAACTCTGCCACCATGAAGATGCCTGAATTCAAGCTTCTCCCTCAATTGCACTTTCTACTCATGGACTTTGATGTCGGTCCAATCATTTTGAGAGGTTTTGTAGAGTAAAAGCTAGAATTTTTGTTCAGAAAGGAGCCCCCTTAGCATTCCATCGTTTTCTATTCAGAGAATATCACACGGATACATTAAATCATCAGTTTTAGCTCCTTTGCTAGCAGAGTCTGAATGACTTTTCCCATCTGACTGGTGAAAAATTTATCATCCGGCTGCTCTCCATTGGGTGAGCTGAATTCCTCTCTCATCAAATCAAATCAACCCACTTTGTCTCCTAAGCAGTTCATGGATCTCAACTTCGTCAACCTAGTTTCAGATCCTTACTCTAATTTGGTTAAGAGATTCAAGATTTTTGAAGCTTTGAAGAAAGAATTGAAGGCTTACAATCTACACTATCCTTTCTCTATAGACAAGTTCCTTCAGCATGCTAGTTTTGGAACTGCTGGATTCTATCGATTGTCTCTTAGTGGTGCTGAATACACCCAGTTTATTGAAGATCAGCGACAGCTTCACATCAAGAGACTCAGTCCAGAAATGGGGCCTTCCTATAACATTAGCTGGGGTGTCTTTAAGAACTTTTTTGAAGAGTAGGAAGTCCAAGCTTGGCAGATTATTACTCGCCATACTTCACTTCTATCTCCTGCCTTTTATATTTCTGACCCTCACTAATTAATAAGATTTGCACTCTTGGCTCCCATTTATCTTTGTCTCTTTCTTCCCATTTTATCTACTACTTCCTTATTGTTTTTGCTTAATGACAAAAAGTGGGAGAAAACATTCTGAAATACATACTTTAGAAATAATCCAACACATTTATTTTATTTTTTTCATATATATAGTTTTTAATATTTTGTCATCACGAAAAAGGGGAGATTGATGTTCAGTCCATCTCCATATAATTTATTAATCATTATAGTTTTTTGTTGATTAAAAAAACTCTAGAAATTATTGACTAACAGTGTTTTCTAAAGTTTGTCAACATGTCTCAAATAAAACAAACTCAGTAAGTCATCTACACTCATTGTTATTTGAAGTCAATTGCATATAATTTGTCTATGTCTACATCGACTTCACATTAGAACATCGATTTCGGTTCTACATCGACTTCATATTAGAACATCAATTTTGGTTCTACATCGACTTTATTTAGAACATCGATTTTACTTCAACATCGATTTATTAGAACATCAACTTTACTTGAATATCGATTTCGGTCAACATGGACTTTACCTGAACAACGCTTTTGGTTCAACATCGATTTCATCTAAGAACATCGACTCCACTTAAAAGAACGACTTCATTTGAACATCGATGTTTGTCAAACATCGATTTCAGTTCAACAACGATTTCATTTGAACATCGACTTTAGTCAAACATCGATTTCAGTTCAACAGCGATTCACTTGAACATCGACTTCGGTTAAACAACGATTTCATACTGAACATCAACTTCACTCTATACATCGATTATGCTTCAACATCAACTACATCTATACATGGATTATGTTCACATAGACTTCATGTCAACATGGATTACATCTCCACATAGATTATAGTTATATCTCAACATTGATTTAATTCTAACATTGATTCTACTCACAACGACTACATCAGTTGTGTTTGGACATCGACTACCTTTTTTCATAGACTGTCTCTAAACATCGACTTTCTTTTTACAACGATTATGTTTTAGACAGTTGATGGATATTATTATTATAATCATTCTAGATAGTAGTAAATATAATCTATCCTTCTTGATATTCAAATATATTTTCAAATCACTGTGTAGTTCAAATCTTCCCGCGAACCATGTTATATCCTGTGTAGTTAAACATTTATTGTGTTTGGTACAATATCTCTTCACGACATATCTTTTGGTTTACCATATTCATGTCACATAAAGTAAAGCTTTATAGGATGATAGAATGGAATTTCCTCTTTGATATATCATCCTAAAGCATGGCTACTGACGTTGACTGACAGTTTAGACACAGTTAAGTTGTCTATGCTTTAGCATTTATTGTGTGCAGGTTTCCAGTGGTCACACACGTTACAACGTTGGACCTGTCACTCTGACAGAAGTAAGAAGAGATTCAGATAATCTTTCTCTTTGTATGTGTCTATCCCAGCATTTAATAGCTGTAGGTTTTCTTGATTCTTACATTGGACCTTTGGTAAGATGGGAGACCTGTTGTATCAGGTAGTGTAGTGCATCTTCGTGTAGTGAAGAGAAGGCCAGCTACAGCTTGATGTGTAAGCGTCCTTAAGGGGGACTGTACCCTTGGTTAGTGGAATCCCAAGTCTTTGCTTGGGAACTGGACGTAGGACTCCTTGTGATAGGAGATCTGAACCAGGATAAAATTTCTATTGTTCTTGTGTTTGATCTTATTCTGTCTTCATTTACGTACTAACTCTAACCATCGAATTTAGTGTCTTCTGTCAAAGCATTTTTATTAACAGGAATCTTCTTAAAAGAAATTTTAACAATCCATTCACCCCCCCCCTCTCGGCTTGCAACCTGGTCAACAAGAAGAACTAGAGAGCTTGAAGGTCGTGGACTGAAGAAGCAGCTCTCTTTCTATTCACTTCAGTAGAAGGCTTCTGAAGACTTTTACTTGCAAAAAAAGATGGGAGCTGTGAGCGTTGCTGGATTTGTCTAAGTGTATTTTTTCAGTGTCTTGTTCAAAAACTCCAGCTTCTATATATGAACTTCAGAGGCCTTAACTTTCCGTATGAAACTGCTCGTTAGAAAACTAGCCATTTGAAGAATAGTCGTTGATCCTTTGGATGTAGACCCTTGGGACTTCTATTATATTCATCAGTCCTTCATCTATTGGAGTTCCAATGTCTTTAGGCTATGTTGGTAGCTTCATGGCTCGAAAGACAGTCTTCATTAATGTTCTGTAAACTCCATGCTCAAGACTAAATGCTAAGTCATGGTTCATAAATGTTCTGCAAGAATGGACAGACAAAAAAGGTACCTCTATACTTTCGGAGGTAGGTGAGTGTAGGATCGGATAAGTGGATAATGGCAAAGTTAGAAGGGGGGGTTGAATAGATTTGCAGCGGAAACTAAAGCAATTTAAAAATTACTTCGAATTAAGATATCTATTCAAATGAAACCCCACTGAACAGATGCAATGTGTGTGATTAGTGTGTGTGAGAAAATCAATTAGAAGTGTGAACGAAATCCCTATGCATGCATCTAGCGTAATACAAAGACAAACCACAATTCAAACCACTGCACAGAGGATTTTTAGGTGGTTCGGAAATCACCTCCAGTGACTCCTACGTCCACCCCTCACACAGTGCGGCTCCACTACACAAAAGAGTACAACTTGTTGGGTTGAGTGTGAATTTAATATATTTCTCCTCATGATTTTGATTATGACATGCTGTGATTTTAATGTTTAATGAATGGAACATGTTAAATACATCACATATGTAATAACAATGCTCAAAAGGCATGTTTCTAAACACGTTATATCACATACATTCATGATAATACATTGTACTAATGATTTATGTGTTTAATTATCAGGGACATATATTCTTGTCCTGGTAGTGTCGACACACCCACTATTGGTGTCGACACAGGGCATCAATCCCTGAAGCAAATTCATGAAGACAGGGTTCACTGTGTCGACACAGTCCCAGGCAGTGTCGACACTAGACCCAGTCTCCAGAAGACCCATTTACCAGACTGGGACAGTGTGTCGACACAGCCAGTGAGTGTGTCGACACTAGAGCCATCTCCCAGAACATCCTTTTGTGCAAATTGGGACAGTGTGACGACACACTCTGGGACAGTGTTGACACACTCCGGCTGATTTTTCAACTAAAGTTCCACCTGGACATGTGGCCTTCTATGGATCAATTGGATTGACCTTGGATCATGTGCCCACGCACTCCAAGGGTTCTTTTGGCCATGTTGGGCTATAAATACCTATCCAATCGGCCCCAAGAAAAATATCTCCTCAAGAGCCTTCCAGAAAAAGCCTTTTGGCAGCAAGAAGAGGTCTCTCCCGCTCCTGCTCTCCATGGTGCTGCTGTGACTCATCTCCATCCTTGCGAAGCACAAGAAGGTGAAGATTGATCTCTGAAGAAGAGGTGAGATCACTTCCCAAGAGAGTAGATCCAGTTGAAGCAAGCAATTGAGGAGAATTCAAGGAAGATCCAGAGGCAACTGTTGCAGAGCATCGCCCAGTGACTTCAAGCTTCAAGAATTTCCTCTTTCAGCCTTCTCCAAGGGAGTTCTTCTGAAGAACATGTTTTCTACTTAATTGTATCAACTTTCAAATTGTTCTTTTGAGTCATTCTTGAGATCGTGCATGGAATTGTTGCACAAGTCTCTATGAATGAATTCATTCTAGATCAGATCACTCCTACAGGATCTAATTCTTATTGTTTTTGATCTAGCTAGTCGTTTGTGAGCCCTTGTGCTCGGTTATATTGAGTTGAACACTCAGTGTGTGGTTGAGCAGGTGTGCTCAGGTATCTAGAGTGGTTGTGCTCTAGAGGTTGTGTGTGAGTTGTCTAACTCAGTGTGTTGGAGTTGTCAAGCTCAAGTGTGTGTTGTACTCAGGTTAAGTAGTGGAGCCTCATTATGTGAGGGCTAGATGTAGGAATCACTGGTGTGATTTTCAAACCACCTAAAAATCTTCTGTGCAGTGGTTTGATTTCACTATGCACTAGATGCATACATATGATTTTCGCTCACACTACTGATTGATCGGATCACACACTCTACTCACTCAATTCACACACTCACACATCAGATCTGTGAATTGCAACTCTGATTTGATCTCTGATTCAAAACATTTTTCAAATTTGTTAAGCTTCCGCAATATTTGGTCTGGATCTATTCAACCCCCCCCCCTTCTAGATCTGGTCCATCCTATATTCGATCCTACAATTGGTATCAGAGCAGGTTCATATCTACATATGATCTGTTTAAGTGTTTCTATTACTGCACTTCATCTTGCTCAATGGATTCTCGAGGTTTTATTACCGAAGGCCATTCCATCAATAGGCCACCATTTTTCAATGGAACTGATTATTCCTATTGGAAAAATCGCATGCAATTCTTTCTTAGAGCCCAGAATTATGAGATCTGGAGGGTAATTGAGGTAGGTCCTTATGAAAACCAGGGAGAAGAGGAAACCTAGACTAGAGAACAAATTAGGAGGGCCACCCTTAACTACAGTGCCACGGATATGCTTCAATGTGCAGTCCATCCTAAGGAATATTCAAGGATATCCATGTGTAAATCTGCTAAGGAGATGTGGGATAAACTTGAATTACTGTATGAGGGAACATCCCAAGTTAAGGAAACCAAAGCAAACATACTTGTTTCTGAATATGAATTATTCATGATGAAATCTGATGAGTCAATTTCTGAAATGTTTGCCAGGTTCATGATAATTGTCAACGGACTATAGGCTCTAGGTAAAGACTACACTGATGCTGATTTGGTAAGAAAGATCTTGCGCTCTCTTTCATCTATCTGGCACACCAAGGCCATAGTTATTGAAGATTCTAAAGATTTATCCAAAATCTCTTTGGATGAACTCATAGGATCTTTAATGACACATGAAATAAACTTGAAAAGAAATGAAGAGCATATAATCAAGACCAAACCAGTAGCACTTAAAGCTTCATCAAGTAACAAGAACAAAAGTCAAGAGAAATCAAGTTCTAATGAGTCTGAGTCAAATGAGGATGAACTTGCCCTCATGACTAGGCAATTCAAAATTTTCTAAATATAGAAAAGGAAAATTCAATGGGAAGAAAAAATTTCCATCTGGGAAAAGAAATATTTCTTCTTCAAATGTCAATTCAAATAGAAATCAAAGAACTGATGAAGTTATTATTTGCTACAGGTGTAACAAACCAGGACACATGAAAGGAGAATGTCCTGAGAACAAGAAGGACAAGTACAAGAAGATCAACAAACTGAAGAAGCTCAAAGCAATGGTTGCAACTTGGTCAGATGATGATCCAAGTGATGATGAAGAAGAGAAGTCCTCAAGCACTGAAAGTGAAGAGATATGCTTTATGGCTAACAGTACTGATGGAAAGGTAAGTACATCTTTTGAGGAATATACAATTGATGATTGGCAAGATGCTTATGCTGAACTAGTTGAAAAATATTCTGAAACAAGAAAAGAAAATAAGCATCTGAAAAAGAAAATTGAAAACATCTTGCATAACATTCCTCAAACAGAAGAATCTCTGAATTGGAAAATGAAGTGTCTGAGCTTAATGAAGAAAAGGAAAGCCTTCTAAATGAAATTGATGAGCTCAAACTTGCATCCCAAAAATCCAGTAATGACCTTAAAAAACTGTCTGAAAAATTGGAATTGCAACAAAAAGAAAGACAACAAGGTGTTGATGAAATCAAAACTTTAGAAAACCAGCTTAGAAAACCAGCTGAAAGAAAAAGAACAAGTCATTGAAACTTTTACAAAAGGAAAAGACAATCTGGATGCCTTGTTAGGAACAAGAATGAAATCTGTAACACATGGAACAACACATCAAGCTGATGGATCAATTCTTGGAACCAATGGTATCATAATCCTTTTTGGTACCATTCTCAATTCTTTTATCCAAATTTCTCAATGTACCAACAAAACCCTTGGTTTGGACCTCCACAAATGAATGATTATGTCCAAATGCATAACCTCCATCCTCATGAGAAAAAGAACACAGGTGTTTTTATTCCAAAAGGAAATACTAAAATGAAAAAGACAAAAAACACCTCTGAAACAAAACAAAAGCAAAAAAACAAATCAGATTTGGATTAGAAAAGATCTGTTGTCCATGTTCAAACAAACTGATGGTCCCAACAATGTTTGGGGACCAAAATCTTCTCTTCACTGATTTGATTTTGCGGGAAGGTCGTGCACCCAACTCAAATGTTTGGTTTCTTGATAGTGGGTGTTCACGACACATGACTGGAGACAAAGTAAAATTTTCATTTCTGACTGAAAGGAGGGAGGATCTGCCACATTTGGACGTAAAAATAAAGGAAAAATCATTGGATCTGGAAAGGTTGGTCAATCTTCCTCAAACTCAATTGAAAACGTTTTGTTAGTGATGGTCTGAACTACAATTTGCTGAGCATTAGCCAACTGTGTGACAAAGGTCACAAAGTTGTGTTTGAATCAGATTTTTGCAGAATAACTGACTCCTCAACTGACAAAGTAAAATTCTTTGGAAAAAGAGAGAATAATGTTTACCTTGATCAACCTTGATAAAAAATATCTGTTTAGTTGCAAATAAAGATGAAATTTCATGGACTTGGCACAAAAGACTTGGTCATACAAGTTTCAAAACAATAAACAAACTTTTAAGGCTAAATTTGGTAAAAGGACTTCCTGAATTTTTCCAAATGTAGAGAATCAACTTTGTGGGATTTGTGCCCAAGGAAAACAAACCAGAAAGTCTTTTAAAACCTTCAATGATGTACTCACATCTAAACCAGTAGAATTACTTCATATGGACCTTTTTGGCCCAACAAGGATTCTAAGTCTTAGTGGCAAAAGATATGGGTTTGTCATTATTGATGATTTTACTAGATTTAGTCTTAGTGGCAAAAGATATGGGTTTGTCATTATTGATGATTTACTAGATTTACATGGGTTATCCTTTTATACCACAAAAGTCATGCTTGTCTAGAATTCAGGAAATTTTGTACCATTGCCTTAACTGGTTTTTCTCATAAAATCAAAAATATTTTAACTGATCATGGGGGTGAATTTGAAAATAAATTTTTTTCTGATTTATGTGCTGAACTTCACATTTTCCACAAATTCTCTTCTCCAAGAACTCCAGAACAAAATGGAGTTGTGGAAAGGAAAAATAGAACTCTTGTGGAAATGGCTAGATTCATGCTATTGGAAAGTAATTTACCCAAATCCTTCTAGGCTGAAGCTGTAAATATGGCAAATCATATTCTCAACAGAGCATTGGTCAGACCAAAAATCAGAAAAACCCCTTATGAACTGTTGAAAAACAAAAAGGCAACTTTATCTTATTTCAAAATCTTTGGGTGTAAATGTTTTGTACATAACAACAATAAAGAAAATCTTGATAAATTTGATGCTAAAAGTCATGAAGCCATCTTTCTTGGCTATTCTGAAATTTCAAGAGCTTTTGGAGTTTACTCTGTCAAAAATAGAATTCTTGAAGAATCTCCACATGTAGTCTTTGATGAAAATTCCTTTTCAACTCACTATTCTAAATCTTGCAGGGACTCTCAAGATAATGAAGAGGATGACTTCATTGTTGATTCTTCACCAACTGTTGAGGAGAATGAAGACTTATGTGAAAATTTGAACAATCACTCACCTACCCCAAGTGGATCAGGTAATGTTGTTCCAAATTTAAATGCACCTCAATAGGTAATTTCTGAACACAGATTTTTGAGAGATCACCCAATTGAGAATGTTGTTGGCAATGTGCATGATAGAGTTAGAACAAGATCATCCTTTTTGAATGCAATCCATGAAGACCCTCTAGCACTAATCTCCCAAATTGAACCCAAATCAATTGATGAAGCTCTAATGAGTGCAGATTGGATCAATGCAATGCATGATGAACTTCATCAATTTGATAGAAATCAAGTGTGGGAATTAGTACCTAGACCTAGTGACCAATCTGTCATTAGCACTAGATGGGTATTTAGAAATAAATTGAATGAAAATGGTCAAGTCATAAGGAATAAAGCTAGACTAGTTGCCAAGGGGTACAATCAAGAGTTTGGAATTGATTTTGAAGAGTCTTATGCCCCTGTAGCTACACTAGAAGCTGTGAGAATATTTCCTGCTTTTGCATCATCATTGAAATTTATAGTTTTCCAAATGGATGTCAAAAGTGTATTTTTGAATGGATACATCAAAGAAAATATTTTTGTAGAACAACCTCCAGGCTTTGAAAATGAAAAATATCTGATCATGTTTTCAGGCTTCATAAGGCTCTCTATGGTCTTAAGCAAGCTCCAAGAGCTTGGTATGATCGATTAGTTCCTTTCTGTTGGAAAAAGGATACTCTAGAGGTAATTTTGATCAACTTTGTTCACAAAAACTGTAAATAAACAAATAATTACTGTCCAAATTTATGTTGATGACATAATTTTTGGATCCACAAATAAAAGCCTGTGCACTGAATTTACAAATCAAATGAAAACTGAATTTGAAATGAGCTTAATGTGAGACTTAAAATTTTTCTTGGGACTGCAGGTTAACCAAACAAGTGAGGGGATCTTCATAAGTCAAACCAAGTATGTCAAAGAACTTCTGAAAAGGTTTGACTTCTAGAACCTCAAGCACTCAAGCACACCCATTGCAGTTAATGTAAAACTAGAAGAAGATTCACTTCGTAAGTCAGTAGACCCAAAGACATACAGAGGTATGATTGGATCTCTACTCTATCTCACTACTTCTAGACCTGATATACAATTTAGTGTATGCTTGTGTGCAAGGTTTCAAGCTAATCCTAAAGAAAGTCACATGCTTGCTGTTAAAAGAAATTTCAAATATCTTGTTGGAACATGTGATCTTGGTATTTGGTATCCTGCTGGTTGTAAATTAGATTTGATTGCCTATTGTGATGCTGATTATGCTGGTTGTAAGCTTGATAGAAAGAGCACAAGTGGCTTGTGTTTATATCTAGGTGGATGCCTAATTTCTTGGGCTTCCAAAAACCAACACTCAGTGGCTCTATCAACTGCTGAGGCTGAGTATGTTGCAGCTGGTCGTTGTGGCACTCAAATTCTTTGGGTGAAACATCAGCTCCTAGACTATAACCAAGATTTAGGTTGTGTTCCCATTCTCTGTGATAACACTAGTGCCATCAATCTGTCTAAAAACCCAATTCAGCACTCTCGCACAAAACACATTGAAATAAGGCATCATTTCTTGAGAGATAAGGTAGCGAAGAAATCATTTGAATTACTTTTCATTGAAACTGAAAAAAAAATTGCTGACATCTTCACTAAACCTCCTCCTGACAGCAGATTTTCATCCTTAAGGAGAGAGCTTGGGTTATGCAAATGTCCACAATCTTCTTGACCTCTCCTTATTTGGGTTGAGTGCTTAGGCAATTTCTGAGGGGGAGTCTTTGTTTCATCATGTAAATATTCCCTTCCTTTATTTGTTTCCTTGATTCATGATGTACAAATCTCTCATAAGCCAATTTCCATTTCTTTTTGTCAAATAAATTCTTCCATCTCACATTGTATTGAAATTCTTGGTATATCAAATGGTGATTTGAAGAAAGACAAGTTCTGCTTGTCTGGACACTTTCACTATGCAAGAGTATATGTCTCCGCCAAGAATCAAGAATCAAATATGCAATTGTTGAGGGGGAGTCTTTATTCTTCAAAAAGATTCATTTCAGTTTTCACAAATCTTGAATCTCACTTTCTTTTACAAAATTCAAGATTCCTCTTGAGTTATAACAACTTCCATTCATGATATACTCATTAAGTTTGTCAAAGAACCTCCAAAATGACTTTTTGATTGATCTACTACATTTTTACAGTCAACTCTCAACTATACTCTTCAAGCCTACAGAAATTTAAATATCTTTCAAAGACTGAAGGATCATGTGTGTTTTGAATTTAAACACCTCTTCTGCAACTGATGTGGGATATAATTGCTCTTAATTTTATAAAATTCTCCTTACATTTATTATTCAACAGAGCAATGGCACAAATACTGAGAAACTACAAACCTTCACAATGAATGAAGTGCCATGTATGTCATGAAGTATTTTCTGCTATCCTTGTTCAAAGGGGTTCAACAAATAAAAAAAAAATAAAACAAAAGATTGTCTATACATTTTGACGATGACTGAGTAACTGGAAATATTGCGTCTTATAAACGTATATTTTCATGTCAAAAGGTTATCATTTGGCCCTTGAAACTGGATAATGATCAAATCTTTAGTAACAAGGGACTATGGTGTGTAAAAAGCATTAGTTCTTGAGTGAACAAGATTTACTACATTTGATAGTTTGATTTTTTTAAAATAAAAAAAAGGAGAATTACTTAAAATAAACATCTCTGCCTTCCCTCAGTTTGCTTAAGGTTGTTTACCTTCATCACAATTGAATTCAATCTAAAAGACATTTTCATTTCTTTAGATTTGGAGAATATGGTAGTTTGTCATTGACTGTTGAATGTCCTATATCACTCAAACTATCATTTCAGTGGGTCAAATCACTTAATGACTACATCATGTAGGTTGTTGTGTAACACTTGAATTATTGTTGGATTTTTGTGAAAAAAATGACAAATGAATTCTTTGGCATCTTAAACATCCTTGCCAAGTTGATTCCATCCATCCTTCATCATTTTAAAGATTTCATTTCATTTACAAATTTTTCTCATGCACATATCATCATGTTCCTTCTGGTCAGGTCGACACAGTCTTCCTCATGTGTCGACGCACTCTATGTCCAGGTCCACACAGCTCCACTCTTGTGTCGACACAGTGGCGGTTCCAGGCTGGTCTTTCTAATGGGCGCCGATTTAGGGATACCTGTACCCGCGGGTTATCTTACCCCAAAGCCCCTTTTCTTCCCCAGGTCGACCCATAGCCGCCATTTGCCCTTGCAAATGGCAGAAAATTCTTCCTTGTTTCCCTCTTCCCACCATCTCGGTCTCCATCCTCCTCTCATCATCTCCGCCATCTCTGTCTCCATCTCTTGCTTCCATCTCTTGCCTAGACGATGCCTCCCAAGCACACCCCTCATCGAGGCGCCAGGGCAAGGGCAACTGCCAGGGCGGCTGCTGTTGAAGCGCCTCCCACTGAAAGAAGAAGCAAACGCCGCCATGACCCTGCAGAGCAGCCAGGTGCTTCCTCTCCATCTCCTACACCATCCAAAAGAGGTAGGATGCCCTCCTCTAGTCGAGGTTCTTCCTAGAGGCAGTCTGCAAACCCTAGGAGAAAGATCTTGTCCACTTCTCTTGAACCCTCTGAGGAATCATCCTCCAACTCCTATGGATCCTCTCAGCCTTCTGAGGCTACTCCATCCAAGCTGGCTAGTGAGGGAAAATCTATTCTCAAGCCCAGAGTAGTTGACCTAAATGACGTTGCCTTGGCTAGCGCATTTCCTGAAGTATCTGAATTCTTCAATTTTCAAGGATGGTTGCCTTTCATTTCTAAATTCCGGACATTTTATCCTAGACTGGTACAAGAGTTTTACATAAATTTGATCTTAGTTCCAGAGGGTTATCAGTCTGAGGTCAAAGGAGTCTCCATTTTGCTTTCCACTGAATTGGCTGCTACACTGTTTATGTTGCCCGGTTGGCGAACCCGGAGGGGGGGGTGAATGGGTCTTTAAAAATATTTACTTAGTTAAAACCTGAACTTAAACAAACACAAAAACGTTCTTGGAAGAGATTAGTAATGGTTAGTAAAAAGACAATCACACAAAGAAGACAATCACACAACACACAGATTTATCCTGGTTCGGATCTCCTCTCCTTAGGAGTCCTACGTCTAGTCCTTGAGCAAACCTCAGGATTCCACTATCTAGGGTACAGTCCCCCATGGACGAAACAAACACCCAGCTCAGCTGGTCTTCCTTCACACTCGAAGGGAACACAACACCATGGTACCACCAGGTCTTCCTTCACTCCTGAAGGGAAAGAAAAACACGACCCTGGAAACCACCAGGTCTTCCTTCACACCCGAAGGGAAACAAACAAGGGAATCTGAAAAAGGATTGACTAGCCCCTAGATCAAGCTTAACAGAACTCGATCTGAAGCTACAAGCACTGAGAGTTACAGATCTACACAGGTGCTCTCTCTCAAACTATTCTAGCTCTCTTCTGATTTTTCTCACAGCACAGGGAGCTAAGAGCCAAGGCGGAATGGAATGAAAAATGCTGGCTCTAGAATTCTTGTGAAGACTTGAAAGACTGCAGAGTTGTTTTTGTCTCTTGATCCTCTATCGATATGTTTTGAAATCTTCTGTCTTGTATATATATCTTCATCTTGAATGTAGACGGTGAGATAGCCATTGTCTCACAGCTTTGGTGAACGTTAGACTGAAGGATTTGTGGAAGCTTCCAGTCAACAGTCTTTTGTTCTTTTGAGCACGCAAATTGATGAGATCTTCTGAGGTGACTTGTAGTTCTTTCTATGTCCAACGTTGTAAGATGGTACAACTTCAAGGTTCTGCAAAAGTTGAGCTTTAATGGTGGACAGCTAACACTATCTCCAGATGTCAGTCAACGTTAGAGCAAGTAAACACAGATATAGTAGTGACAGTTTACCGTTCTAAAAAGATACATGCAGAGAATACACGATAATGGAAGATATGTTCTTCGTGCATGCAGAGATACGTTCAGTCTTCATTAAATGCATAGCAGTCAAACAGGTGAGATACGACTTTGACTATTCAACGTATTTCAAATCAAGGTAAACATTTATTTGATGGAAACATGACTTATGAAATCGTTATGAGATCATGATAGTCTAAGAGAGTCGTTATGAATCATAACAAATCGTTATAGACTCAGAAGAAGTCGTTATGATAACTTACGGAATCGTTATGAGAAGCAAATCGTTAAAACTTCTGAAGGAATCGTTACGATGACTTATAAAGTCGTTATGACGAGCAAGTCGTTACGAGTTCTAAAGGAATCGTTACGATGACTTATGAAGTTGTTATGACGAGCAAGTCGTTACGAGTTCTAAAGGAATCGTTACGATGACTTATGAAATCGTTATGACGAGCAAGTCGTTACGAGTTCTAAAGGAATCGTTACGATGACTTATGAAATCGTTATGACTGGCAAGTCGTTACGAGTTCTAAAGGAATCGTTACGATGACTTATGAAATCGTTATGACTGGCAAGTCGTTACGAGTTCTAAAGGAGTCGTTACGATGACTTATGAAGTCGTTATGATATCGACTTCTTTGAACTTTAGAACTTACAAAGAAGTCGTTACATCTTTACTGGAATCAATGCATATATGTACTTACCATAAGTGCTTGATTTTCTTTGAAGATTTCCTGTGCTTAAGGCTAAATGAAATGTAGTTAGAAAACTTTTGACAGAGTTTTGTTTATCACCAAAATAAGTATGTAATTGATTTAAAATTACGTGGGGATGGACTGTTCATCAATCTCCCCCTTTTTGGTGATGACAAAACTTAATCAATATTTTAACAATTCTTAACAGTAAGCAGAAATAAAAGTACTTAAAGTATGTTTCAAAGATGTTTCAGACATATGTAAGTATTTTCTCCCCCTTTTTGTCATTAAGCAAAAAGAAATAGGACTGAGACAAATAATAAGAAGGAACACAATCTTTTCATTAAGCTTGAGGAGGTACAGGCAAATAATATGCAGGAGAGAGAAGAGAGGCAAAATGAGAAATGGCTTCCCAGGCCTGCTCTTCCTGCCTATCAAAAAATTGCCTAAAAGCTCCATCAGAAATAAGAAAGTTGGTCCCATGGTAGAAGCCATCCGAGACAGGTAGATGCTGCGCTGCTTGGAGAGAAAGTTGGCATACTCATCAGCATCCATGGAGCACCGGATGAAGGAGGTTTTTCCAAAGCTTGCACAGGCAAGGAATTGATCCATGGTAACAGGGTAGAAAATCTGTTTCTCCTTGAGGACTTGGCGTAGAGCTACAAACACCTTGTATCTTTCAGCCCATAGTTTGTAGGGATCAAGTACAAGATGGATGGAGTTCATGTCCAAGAAGGTGGCAGGAGAGACAGGGGCTTTTCCTTCCCTGGCCTGAGCAGCATTGAGATGAGCTAACTGCTGAGCAGACAAGGAATACAATTCGGACCATTCTGAGGAGTTTAGCCTTTCACATTCTGAGAGGATAGGAGCAAGAACTTCAGATGTCACAAACCCTCTGTGATATTCCCGGAATAGAAATCTGGAAAAACCAACTTGGAGACTTTTCTGAATTTTGATTCTGCCCATGACCCTTGCAAAACGTTCAAAGATAATGGATCCAACAGAAGACTCCATGATCAGGAAGTGAATCTGAGGCAAGAGGATCTCTTCAGGCAAATGGAGTGTGGCAAAATCCACTCTCACTGCTTCAGAGCGCCCAGAGCTGGATAGGACCTTGATGGCTCGCTTGAATTGGCTTAACTGAACTTCAGGTAATCTGTTGAGATACCTGTAGTTATTGAACATCTGAAAGTGCCTGATCATCTTGATTTCCTTCTGGATAAAAGAAGCCCAGGTGTTCTGGTGATGAAATTTAAACCACTCAGAAAGGGTCAAGGAGTGATCCCTGGGAGGAAATCTGGCTGCCTTAGCCTGAAGAAAGCGATTGTAAAGATCTTTTTGAGATCTAGCCCATTGCTCCTCAGTCTTGGAATGGGCAGAGGAAAAGATTTTGGATTTTTCGGTTTTGGAAAGAGGAGTGTAAGGAAGAATGACTTCAAGGTGGTCAGAGAGGTTGAGAAAAGGGAGGTTGACAAGGGTGGCAAAGACAACCTTTTGTAGATACTCTTTGTACAGTGATGTATGCTTGTTTGTCACTGTAAGAGAAAACCACAAAGGAGGGTAGAGAGGAGTGTCGGAGGAATTGAGTTTTCTTTTCTTGGAGACAGTACTGGAGGAGTCTGTCTTGGAAATGTGGTCTCCTACCTTTAGCACAGACCTAAGGATAGCTTCTTCAAACTCATCCTTAATTTCTGTAAGAAAAGGAGAGTTGATTTGAGCACTCCTAGGAATAATAGTGATAAAGGAGGGAGGTGCAGAAGGGTGAAGGAAATCATCAGTGGTAGAAATGCCTACTTCTGGTACTGAAGAAGGACCAGAAGAGGATGAGGCTCCAGCTGAGGATGCTGGAGGGGCCTCAAAGCTAGGAGAGGAAGGAAGATGAGAAGTGGAGGAAGCAGGGGAAGATGAAGTATTAGGAGAAGGAAAAGGTGTGGGAGAAGAAATAGGTCTGGATCTAGGTCTTTTGAAAGGAGGTGGAGAAGGTGGAGCTGTGGAGGCTGTGGGTGGAGATGGAGGAATAGGAGTGTGGGTGGAAGTGGGAGCAGGGGGCAATGGATCTGAGACCACTTCTTCAGGCAAAGATTGAACAGAATCTAGCACTTCTGGCCCTGATGGCCCTGATTCCATCACAGCTGGCCCTGATGGCCCTGGTACTTCAGCCTCTGCTGCTTCTACTGGTGCTGCTGTTGCTGTTTTTGCTGGTGCTGCTGTTGCTGGGGTTACTGCTGCTGGTTCTTCTGCTGGTGCTGCGGCTGGTTTTCCTGCTGTTGTTGTTTCTGCTGGTGCTGCTGTTGCTGGGTTGCTGCTGCTGGTTCTTCTGCTGTTGCTGTTTCTGCTGTGCTGCTGTTGGTTCTGATGGTCCAGATACACTCTCTCCAGGTTCCTGAGCTGCTGGAGGAGAAGGAGCTTGAGCTCCAACTGCTTTAAAGATTTCAGAGATCATGCTCTTCATGGTGCCCATCTCTTGATTGAACCACTTCATAGCATTGCGAATCTGAACATACTCGTTGCGTGCTGAAGCCTGGCTCAGAAATATAGAATTCACATCTGATTGGAGTGTACATAGCAGTTCACCTTGCACATCCAGCCTCTCAATCACAGGTTTCAAGTTAATGATTATTTTCTGTTTGACCTGCCTTTCAAAAGGTGTGTCAGCTAAGAGAGGTACTTCAGGTGCAGTCTCTTTGTCTTTCTTCTTGCCCTCTTTGGCTGGAGGAGGTTGATCATCATCTTCATCAGAACTTGAGGAGCTAGCTGTCTCCCCTTCTCTGTTATCTAAGTTTGGAGAATCTCTGTGCATTTCCTCCTGATCACCACTGGTGGAGGTGCTTCTACTGGTTTTTCTTGTAATTGCTCCCCCTCAATTGGAGCATCTTCTTCAACTGGTACTGACTCCCCCTGACAAGGAGCATCCATCATCACAGAGTCACCCTGAGGAATTGGGTGCTCTTCCTCTAGTGGAACCTCTTCAACAATGTGGCCTGATGCCACAGTCTCCTCTGTAACTGGCATAATATCTTCTGGGAGAATATCCTCAATTCTCCTTTCGCAAAAACTCCAGCTGGCACTTCTGGAATTCCTGGAGCTGCTGCTGACAGCCTTTCTTCTTCTTCTTCTGCTGCAACCTCTGACTGATTTTCGGCCATAGATGGCCCTGCCTGCTCTGCTGCTACAATGGTTGGAACAGAAACTGATTCCATTGGCAATTCTGACATCTCAACAGCTGATTCCATCTGAGGGTGAGCACCTGAAGCATCGCCAATGTAAACTTCGCCTTCAGCAACTGAGGCCTTGGACCAGACCCCATTAACTACAGAGAAGCCACTCTTCTTCAAATTTCTGGACCTGATAGCTTGGCCCATTTTCTCTACAACTGCCCCAGAGAGATCAACACCGAAGTGTTTGAAAATCTTGGTAAGTAAATGGGCATAGGGCAGTGACACATTCAGCTTGCTCTTGGTGTCCCAAATTTGTTCTCTGGCAAATTTCATTCTTTCCATTATTACTGCGGCCATATTGATCTCCTTATTTTGAATGGCCCAGAACATTAGGTCAGAATCGGCCTTAGTGCAAGATGAGAAGGTTGCACTTCTGGGAACCAAAATCTGACAAACAATGAAGTGAAGGAGGCGATTGAAGGCATTCAGCTGATTTATATCAAGTTTGCCTTCCCTCAATTTGAAGCCCGGCCCTACAATTCCCAAACCCTTCTCTTGAGCGTCCTCAGTGTGAACCCCACTAAAGCCTGATGTTTTCACCTCAAACAACATTCTTAGTAGCTCAGGGTCTATTTTGATCAGGGTGCCCTTTACCGAAGAGACAAGGGACCCATCTGCCTCTGTTCTTAAGCAAACGTAGAATGCCTTTACCAAGTCCGGATAACTAACCTCTGAGTAAGTGGTAACGCCCTTCCACTGCATCTGGTTGATCTTTTCGACTATGCTGCTCATTCCATTCTTCTTCAGATCTTCAATGTCTACTTCTTTATGACCACAGAGCTTCGTCTTCACAAAGGTGAAACGCTCCTGCTGCTCAGGAGTGAGAAATTCGGCGCTGTAGCCACCCAAACTGCCGGCGATAGCTGGTGCGGCCATGGATTCAGGTGGGAAAAGTTCTGAAGGGTTGTGGAGGAAGGAGACGAGAAGGAACCCTCAAGAAATTTCGCGGGAAGAAGAAGAAAGCTTCAGACTTGCAGAGGATGGAGGTGAGAGTCGCTAGGGCATCGGCTCATGCGACGGGACGAAAGAGGGAAAAGAGGTGAACGAAGAAGAGGAATCGTTATCGCATCGATTTAAAAAAAAAATGCTCCAAAAGGTGAGGCGACAGAAAACGACAAACGAGGTTGACCGCCTCGAACGACTTTAGCTTAACTGAAAGGAGCGCTTAAACAGAGGTATTCGAAGTCTTTTCACTTTACAAAAGAGAGAGAGAGAACTTATTTAAATTCTGAAATTCTTTATATCAGTTTTAAAAAAGATCTTTTCACAAATACACATGCCTAACTCCCTTCTAAGAGATGTAAATCTCTCTTCAGGTAGGGCCTTTGTGAAAATGTCTGCTAACTGATTATTTGTATCAATAAAGGATATTTCAATATTGCCATTAGCTACATGATCACGAATAAAATGGTATCTAACCTCAATGTGTTTGGTCCTGGAATGCTGAATTGGATTTTTGGTGAGGTTGATAGCACTGGTGTTGTCGCATAGCAGTGGAATTGACTTGATTTTGAGTCCAAAATCCTCAAGTTGTTGCTTTATCCATAAGAGTTGTGTACAGCAACTTCCAGCAGCTACATATCAGCCTCAGCTGTAGACAGTGCTACTGAATTTTGTTTCTTTGAGGACCATGATACTAAACACCCTGCAAGAAACTGACAACAACCACTGGTGCTCTTTCTATCTACCTTACATCCAGCATAGTCAGCATCAGAATATCCTACTAAATTTACATCACAAGAGTTTGGATACCATAGACCTAAATCATGAGTTCTGGCTAAATAACGAAAAATTCTTTTTACAGAAATTAAATGTGACTCTCTAGGATCTGCTTGATATCTAGCACACATGCATACACTAAATAATATGTCAGGTCTACTGGCGGTTAAATAAAGTAATGAACCTATCATACCTCTGTAGACCTTTTGATCTACTTTCTTACCATCCTTGTCACTGTCCATCCTGGTTGATGTACCCATTGGTGTTGACAGTGGCTTGGTGTTATCAAATCCAAACTTTTCAACAGTTCTTTGGTGTACTTTGCTTGACAGATGTGAGTTCCTTCCTTTCCTTGTTTGATTTGAAGTCCAAGGAAGTAGTTGAGCTCCCCCATCATACTCATCTCAAATTCTCCCTGCATTAACTTTTCAAAATACTTGCACAGGGATTCATCAGTAGATCCAAAGATGATGTCATCCACATAAATTTGAACCAACAATATGTGTTTAACTTTTGTTTTTATAAAAAGAGTGCTATCTACTTGACCTCTACTGAAACCATGTTTTAAGAGAAAAGAGCTAAGCCTCTCATACCAGGCTCTAGGTGCTTGCTTTAAACCATACAAAGCCTTATGCAATTTAAAAACATGATTCGGAAAGTCTATATCATCAAAACCCGGCGGTTGTTCCACATAAACTTCTTCTTTTATAAAACCATTTAAAAGGCAGATTTAACATCCATTTGAAATAATTTTAAATCTAGAGCAGATGCGTAAGCTAATAATATTCTAATGGCCTCAAGTCTAGCTACAGGTGCATAGGTTTCATCAAAATCTATGCCTTCCTCTTGAGAATAGCCTTGAGCTACCAGTCTAGCCTTGTTTCTTAAGATTGCACCAGATTCATCTAGTTTATTTCTGAACACCCATTTGGTGCCAATAACTGGATGATCTGACGGTCTAGGAACAAGTGACCATACTTGGTTTCTCTTGAACTGATTCAGTTCATCTTGCATGGCCATTATCCAAGATTCATCAGTAAGTGCTTCATTGACTGTCTTAGGCTCTATTTGAGATACAAATGCAAGGTAATCACAAGGGATCACATTACCTCTTGTTCTTACCCCTGCAGATGGATCACCAATGATGTTTTCAGGTGGGTGATCTTTCTTGTATCTCCATTCCTTTGGAAGAGTTTCATGAGAAATTTCTTCTTGTTGTAATTCTTCCAGAGGCGGATCATCCTTGTCCTCGATTGATGTGTCTTTTAGTTTCTTGGACAATTCATCTGCATCATCATTATCACTATCTACTTCCTTTCTCAAGGAAGGGTTAGTTTCATCAAAAATAATGTGCACAGACTGTTCAATCAATAAGGTACGTTTATTAAACACTCTATAGCCTTTGGGTTTAGAAGTGTACCCCATGAAGATGCCTTCATCTGATTTGGCATCCAACTTACCAATGTCCCTTTTTCCATTGTTGTGAATGAAGCATGGACATCCAAAGGTTCTGAGATGGCTGATCTGTGGCTTTTTCCCTTTGAACAGTTCATAAGAGGTCTTCTTAAGGATTGGTCTGATCATTGCTCGGTTGACAATATAGCTTGCTGTGTTAACTGCTTCAGCCCAAAAATATCTTGGCAGATCATATTCTGAGAGCATAGTTCTCGCCATATCCAGTAGGGTTCTATTCTTTCTCTCGGCAATGCCATTTTGCTGTGGTGTTCTTGGTGCTGAGAAGTTGTGCTCAATTCCTTGACTCTCACAGAATCTAGCAAACTTTTCATTCTGAAACTCACCACCATGATCTGATCGGATAGACACAATGCTGAACTTTTGATCTTTCTGAACTTTCTTGCTGAAGCTGACAAAGTTATCGAAAGTGTCATCTTTATGCTCTAGGAATGAAACCCATGTAAATCTTGAATAGTCATCAACTATGACAAATCCAAAGTTCTTTCCTCCAAGACTGGTAGTCCTCATTGGCCCAAATAGATCCATATGTAGGAGCTCTAAGGGTTTTGAGGTGGTTACCACGGTTTTTGACTTGAAGGAGCTCTTGGTATGCTTTCCTTTAGCACAAGGTTTACAAACACCTTCCAATTTTCCACTGACTTTTGGTAGACCTTCCACAAGATTTTTCTTCAATAGTTTTCTTATGCCATCTATGCTGCAATGTCCAAGACGTCTGTGCCACAATTCAGTAGACTTGTCTTTACTAGCTGCCAGACAGACGTTTTGCTCTTTGAGTTCTTCAAGGTAGAGTACATACAAATTCTTTTCTCTATTAGCTTCAAAGATGATTTCTCCATCCTTCAGTATGCTACACTTAGACTCTTGAAACTTGATTTGATGGCCTCTGTCGCACAGCTGACTAATGCTAATTAGATTGTGCTTCAATCCTTTGACCAATAATACATCTTCAATGACTGTTTTTCCTTTGTTGTTCACAGACCCGCTGCCTACTACTGTGCCTTTCCCATTATCTCCATAGGTGACTGTCCCTTCTTCAGCTTGGAGGTGGGTGAAAAGCTTCTGATTTCCTGACATGTGCCTTGAGCATCCACTGTCCAAATACCATTTGGATGCTCGAGTGTTGACCTGAAATAGAAATCTCAAGTTTTAGGTACCCAAGTTTCATTGGGTCCTTGAGGGTTAGTAACAACATTTTTCCTTTTATTATCCATTTTTTATGTCTTTTTGGACATATTTCTTTTATGTGACCTAACTTGTTGCAATGACTGCAACAAGACATTTTGTTACTTTTTCAATATATTTAATGTTAGCTTTGTATGCAATGTCTTGTTCGGGTATAAATTTTGGAGTTGGATATGTTTTAGGGTAAATTGTTGTATCTTCATTGTCTGGAGGTGTATATCCTATTCCTCGTTTATTTTTACCTGATCTTCTAGCTCCTTTTAATATAAGAGAGTTTTTCCCATTTGTGAATTTTTCTAGAGTGCTTGCTAGTTTATTGTTTTCTTCATTTAGTTCTTTTACTGATTTTCTTAATTCATCTGAGCTTTCTTGTTTTTCTAGTTTAATGATTTGTTTATTCTTCTCTTTTAAGTCTTCACATAATAGTTCATTTCTTCTCTTAACTCCGTTATTTGTTTTTCTAGTTCCTCATTTTCAGTTTTTAGATCTGAGTTAGTATTTTCAAGACAGGCATTATTCTTCTTACAAGCTTTTAATAGTTTGCATACATTTCTGTATTTGTCATATAGTTCATTAAAAGCTTCTTCTATGTTATCTGAATCTGAATCATTACAGGAATCAAAAGAGGAATCAGAAGTTACCTTATCCTCGGTATTTGCCATAAAAGCCAGGTTGGCTTCTTCTTCATCACTGCTGCAGCTTGACTCACTGTCTGAGTCGCTGCTGTTTTCCCATGCAGCTGCCATGGCTTTCTTCTTGTACCTTCTGAACTTCTTGGAGTTATCCTTCTTTCTAAACTCTGGCTTCTTGAGCTTTGGACACTCAGCCTTCATGTGTCCTGGCTTCTTGCACTCGTAGCAGAGTGGCTCATTTCTCTTCTGATCTTTTCCGTCTGGTCTCTTGAAATCTTTATTTTTCTTGAAATACCTCCTACCGGACTGGAACTTTTTCTTCTTGGCCAGGATCCTTTGCAATCTTCTTGACAGCATAGCTTCTTCATCACTGTCTTTGCTGTCCTCACTGTTGTCCAAAGATTCTTCAGATGAGTCCTCATCAGCTTTGAGCGCATTGGACTGCTTCTTTCTACTGGAGGATTCTCCTAATCTCTCCATGTTTATCTCATGGGCCATGAGTGACCCAACTAGCTTTTCTAGAGACATTCTCTTCAGATCATTGGCTTCCTCAATGGCCGTTACTTTTGGAGTCCATGAGGATGGCAAGGATCTAAGAATTTTCCTGACCATATCTCCCATTTCATAGGTTTTTCCTAATCCGGCTAACCCATTAGTGATGTCTGTGAATCTACTGAACATTTGGGTTATGGATTCACCTGACTGCATTTGAAATCGCTCATATTGAGTTACAAGAATATCTATTCTTGTCTCCTTGACCTTATCTGTGCCTTCATAAGTGATTCTGATCTTTTCCCACATTTCCATTGCGGATTTGCAGGCTGAAACTCTGTTGAATTCTTTCTTACTTAGCGCACAACACAGCATGCTCTTGGCTTTACAATTTAGAGAATTTTTTTTTTGTCTTCATCTGTCCATTGAGCTTTTTCATTTGTTACCAGAAGATCTCCTTCTTCTATTATCGACCAAATTTGATAATCATGTCCTTGCAGGAAGTACTCCATTCTTGTCTTCCAATAGGTATAATCTTCACCATCGAACAAGGGAGGTCTGTTGACTGACTGACCTTCGTTGTGACCTTGGGCTGCCATGGATCTTTACTCTTCAGATCGTTGGATCTTGTTCTTTGTCGAAGAGACTCGCTCTGATACCACTTGTTGCCCGGTTGGCGAACCCAGAGGGGGGGGGGTGAATGGGTCTTTAAAAATATTTACTTAGTTAAAACCTGAACTTAAACAAACACAAAAACGTTCTTGGAAGAGATTAGTAATGGTTAGTAAAAAGAACAATCACACAAAGAAGACAATCACACAACACACAGATTTATCCTGGTTCGGATCTCCTCTCCTTAGGAGTCCTACGTCCAGTCCCTGAGCAAACCTCAGGATTCCACTATCTAGGGTACAGTCCCCCTATGGACGAAACAAACACCCAGCTCAGCTGGTCTTCCTTCACACTCGAAGGGAACACAACACCCTGGTACCACCAGGTCTTCCTTCACTCCTGAAGGGAAAGAAAAACACCACCCTGGAAACCACCAGGTCTTCCTTCACACCCGAAGGGAAACAAACAAGGGAATCTGAAAAAGGATTGACTAGCCCCTAGATCAAGCTTAACAGAACTCGATCTGAAGCTACAAGCACTGAGAGTTACAGATCTACACAGGTGCTCTCTCTCAGAACTATTCTAGCTCTCTTCTGATTTTTCTCACAGCACAGGGAGCTAAGAGCCAAGGCGGAATGGAATGAAAAATGCTGGCTCTAGAATTCTTGTGAAGACTTGAAAGACTGCAGAGTTGTTTTTGTCTCTTGATCCTCTATCTATATGTTTTCAAATCTTCTGTCTTGTATATATATCTTCATCTTGAATGTAGACGATGAGATAGCCGTTGTCTCACAGCTTTGGTGAACGTTAGACTGAAGGATTTGTGGAAGCTTCCAGTCAACAGTCTTTTGTTTTTTGAGCACGCAAAGTGATGAGATCTTCTGAGGTGACTTGTAGTTCTTTCTATGTCCAACGTTGTAAGATGGTACAACTTCAAGGTTCTGCAAAAGTTGAGCTTTAATGGTAGACAGCTAACACTATCTCCAGATGTCAGTCAACGTTAGAGCAAGTAAACACAGATATAGTAGTGACAGTTTACCGTTCTAAAAAGATACATGCAGAGAATACACGATAATGGAAGATATGTTCTGCGTGCATGCAGAGATAAGTTCAGTCTTCATTAAATGCATAGTAGTCAAACATGTGAGATACGACTTTGACTATTCAACGTATTTCAAATCAAGGTAAACATTTATTTGATGGAAACATGACTTATGAAATCGTTATGAGATCATGATAGTCTAAGAGAGTCGTTATGAATCATAACAAATCGTTATAGACTCAGATGAAGTCGTTATGATAACTTACAAAATCGTTATGAGAAGCAAATCGTTAAAACTTCTGAAGGAATCGTTACGATGACTTATGAAGTCGTTATGACGAGCAAGTCGTTACGAGTTCTAAAGGAATCGTTACGATGACTTATGAAGTCGTTATGACGAGCAAGTCGTTACGAGTTCTAAAGGAATCGTTACGATGACTTATGAAATCGTTATGACGAGCAAGTCGTTACGAGTTCTAAAGGAATCGTTACGATGACTTATGAAATCGTTATGACTGGCAAGTCATTACGAGTTCTAAAGGAATCGTTATGATGACTTATGAAATCGTTATGACTGGCAAGTCGTTACGAGTTCTAATGGAGTCGTTACGATGACTTATGAAGTCGTTATGATATCGACTTCTTTGAACTTTAGAACTTACAAAGAAGTCGTTACATCTTTACTGGAATCAATGCATATATGTACTTACCATAAGTGCTTGATTTTCTTTGAAGATTTCCTGTGCTTAAGGCTAAATGAAATGTAGTTAGAAAACTTTTGACAGAGTTTTGTTTATCACCAAAATAAGTATGTAATTGATTTAAAATTATGTGGGGATGGACTGTTCATCAGTTTAAAGTTCCAGATGAGGGTGAAAATTATCATGACTTTGAATTTGATTTGCATGAAGCATATAGTCTACTTACTGGTCTCCCTGTTGATGAGTCAGATTCTAAGCAGACCTATGTGACTAGGTTTAACACAAACACCTTCCCACCTGTCTTAAGGTTGATTCATCATATTCTCACAACCATAATCACACCTCAAGGTGGTGGACGAGATAGACTAACTGATATTCAGAGATTCATAATCTACTGCATGAAAAAGAAAATCAAGATCAATTTTCATGTGATAATGTATCAGATAATGTCTGAAACAACAAGGAAGGATCTACATAGATCTCTACCCTATGTTGCTCATCTCACTTCAGTATTTGAACACTTTGGAGTGTCATTTATTAATGAGCAAGCTCAGATAATTCTAAAATCCAACATTTATTGCTTGAAGTATTTGCAAAAAATCATGGGTTTTAGAATTGAGCGTGCTCAGGTTAGAAGCGGTCCAATCATTGAGGCCCCAACTCCTGAGGAAGTGGACCCTCCTCCTGTTGAAAAGGTTCAGAATGCGCAAGAGGATCAGCCTCCATCTGAGATTGGTGCCCCAATACCTCAAGATATACCTCAATCACCCATTATGCATGCCTCTTCACCACTCATTCCTGCTGTGGATCCCCCTTCATTATCTCCCCAATTCCATGGGTCAGCTTCTACTTCCACTGGTGGACCTTCTGTTCCACCAGAATTATACACATTTTTGGAAGACAAATTTGGAACAATCACCTCCTCTATCCATCACATGTCAGAGAATTTTGAACTTCGCATTCAGAGGCTTGAAAATTCAGTGAATGGTCAGTTTATCAAGCAAAAAGAGGCAGCTGATCATGCAACCCAGAGATTCAACAGGCTGATTGGCACATTGGGTGATGCTTCTATTCAGTTGAAAGAGCATCAAGACATGCTTGAAAAAGTTCTTGAAGGGATCTTGGCCAACACTCAGAAAAATCTCTTCAATAGTTAGGAAGCTATCACTCAAATTTCAAAGACCAGACTGTCTTTTGCTCACATGGTGGATGACATGGAAGGCATGAAGAATTTGTCAGCTCATATTGATCAAGAAATGTCTGCTCTCAAGAGTGACTTTCGCAATCTTCACAAACATGGTGGCGTTGCTAGCACATCTTCAGCCTCCCAGCCTATGTCAGCTGATCTTACTGCTTTTCAAGCCAACATGTATGACAATTCTCAGAATTTGAAGAACTCCTGCATACTCGTTTGGCAACTATGCAATCTCAGTTGAGATCCAATCAGTCTGCCATGTAGACAAGACTGAAGTCCATAGAGTCTATTCTACTTCCTATTCCTCCTCCACCTCCAACCTCTTGATGGATTTTTTATTTTGATGATGTCAAAGGGGGAGAAGGAATATCTTTTTTATGAATGTGTGAATGAATGCTCGTGAATGTGAATGGATGCTTGAAATATCAACTTTGTATGGTTTCTCTTTGGCCATTTTTGAAAAGACATGGTTATTAGTAGCATTGTGTGTTTGATTGTGACAACTGTCAAATGTTACTAAATTGTGCTCAATGGCCTTTGATGAGTTGAATGTAAATGTTGAAACATGTTGTTAGTTGTCATTCAATGTGTATGTGCTTGGATACTATGTGAATGAAAGGCTTAAAATCACAATTCTTTGAAATTCAGACTTTCATGTTGACTTAATGTTGCCATCATCAAAAAGGGGGAGATTGTTGGGTTGAGTTTGAATTTATTATATTTCTCCTCATGATTTTGATGATGACATGCTGTGATTTTAATGTTTAATGAATGGAACATGTTAAATACATCACATATGTAATAACAATGCTCAAAAGGCATGTTTCTAAACACGTTATATCACATACATTCATGATAATACATTGTACTAATGATTATGTGTTTAATTTTCAGGGACATATATTTCTTTTCATGGTAGTGTCGACACACCCACTATTGGTGTCGACACTAGGCATCAATCCCTGAAGCAAATTCATGAAGACAGGGTTCACTGTGTCGACACAGTCCCAGGCAGTGTCGACACTAGACCCAGTCTCCAGAAGACCCATTTGCCAGACTGGGACATTGTGTCGACACAGCCAGTGAGTGTGTTGACACTAGAGCCATCTCCCAGAACATCCTTTTGCGCAAATTGGGACAGTGTGTCGACACACTCTGGGACATTGTCGACACACTCTGGCTGATTTTTTCAACTAAAGTTCCACCTAGACACGTGGCCTTCTAGGGATCAATGGATTGACCTTGGATCATGTGCCCACGCACTCCAAGGGTTCTTTATGCCATGTTGGGCTATAAATACCTATCCAATTGGCCCCCAAGAAAATATCTCCTCAAGAGCCTTCCAAAAAAAGCCTTTTGGTGGCAAGAAGAGGTCTCTCCCGCTCCTGCTCTCCATGGTGTTGCTGTGACTCATCTCCATCCTTGCGAAGCACAAGAAGGTGAAGATTGATCTCTGAAGAAGAGGTGAGATCACTTCCCAAGAGAGTAGATCCAGTTGAAGCAAGCAATTGAGGAGAATTCAAGGAAGATCAAGAGGTAACTGTTGTAGGGCATCGCCCAGTGACTTCAAGCTTCAAGAATTTCCTCAATTCAGCCTTCTCCAAGGGAGTTCTTCTGAAGAACATGTTTTCTACTTAATTGTATCAACTTTCAAATTGTTCTTCTGAGTCATTCTTGAGATCGTGCATGGAATTGTTGCATAAGTCTCTATGAATGAATTCATTCTAGATCAGATCACTACTAGAAGATCTGATTCTCATTGTTTTTGATCTAGCTGGTCGTTTGTGAGTCCTTGTGCTCGGTTGTATTGAGTTGAACACTCAGTGTGTGGTTGAGCAGGTGTGCTCAGGTATCTAGAGTGGTTGTGCTCTAGAGGTTGTGTGTGAGTTGTCTAACTCAGTGTGTTGGAGTTGTCAAGCTCAAGTGTGTGTTGTACTCAGGTTAAGTAGTGGAGCCTCACTGTGTGAGGGGTGGATGTAGGAATCACTGGTGTGATTTCCGAACCACCTAAAAATCTTCTGTGCAGTGGTTTGATTTGTGGTTTGATTTCACTCTGCACTAGATGCATACATATGATTTTTGCTCACACTACTGATTGATCTGATCACACACTCTATTCACTCAATTCACACACTCACACATCAGATCTGTGAATTGCAACTCTGATTTGATCTCTGATTCAAAGCATTTTTCAAAATTGTTAAGCTTCCGCAGTATTTGGTCTAGATCTATTCAACCCCCCCCTCTAGATCTGGTCCATCCTATATTCGATCCTACACAACTCACACCGGAGCACGACGACTCCAAACACCCTTGAGCATGACGACTCAAGTAATAACCGGAGCACGACGACTCCAAACCCTTTGAGTACAATGACTCAAAGAAATCCCAGGAGATAGGTATGACGACCTACTCCACAAACCACTTATGAGTACGACGACTCACAAGCACTTGAGCACAACGACTCAAAATCGGAGCACTACGGCTCCAAACCTTTGGGCCACGAATAATCCAAGTTCTGCTAGAACAAGCTCAATTAGAGAATAGATCCTATGGCCCGATCTATCTCAATACAATGATAAAAATCGAACAAACAGAATTAAGTGATCTGTGTAGAACACATGCACAGGTCAAACAATGGAAAACTGGATGAACACTCCACGAAAATAAATGAAGTAGATGTGACTTGGATGTTCCTTGATGAAGAAGACTTGCAGAAGCTTGGATTGAAGATGCTTGAAGGAATTCATTGGAGATCTTCTTCAATCCACGATGCTCTGCTTCAGTGGCATCTGAATTGCTAGTTCTTCTTCTTCCTTTGCTGCTCTTCTGCTCCTCAATCTGATGGCGCTGCTCTACTCCCTTTCTGGATGCTGATACTTTTATCCTCTCTCATCTTCTCTTCTCTTCTTCTTCACGTTCTCCTTCCAAACTGCACTGCTCTGCTCCCTTTTTCCCTTTCTGCAGCCGCCACACCCTTTTCTGGAGATGTCTGGTGTCTCACCTCGTGAGATCCTTTGGAGTACCAAAAACATGGGTATTTATAGCCCCATATGTCCATAAGGAGCCTTAGGGTACGTGGGCACAAAAACCTAGGCAGATTCCCTTGAACCCCAAGCGGCCACGTGTCCAGATAAATTCACGTTTTTGAGTTTCAGCCGGAGTGTGTCGACACCACCAGGGAGTGTGTCGACACACTGTCCCATTTACGCAAAAAGATCTTCTGGAGACTGGGTCTAGTGTCGACACTACCAGGAACTTTGTCGACACACTGGACCCTGTCTTCATGAAATTGCTTCAGGGAATGATACCCAGTGTCGACACCATCAATGGGTGTGTCGACACTGCCATGATAAGAATTGTATGTCCCTGAGAATTCAACACATAAACCATTAGTACAAGATATTATCATTAAAATATGAGATGTAAAGTATTTGAAATATGCTTTATGAGCATTGTTATTACATAAATGATGTATGTAACATGTTCAACCCATTAAGTACAAAATCACACAAGTCATCATCAAAATCACAATATGTCATCATCAAAATCAAAGTATGAGTGATGTTCATTAGTCATCATTAAAATACAACTTTAGGAAATTCCAAAACACACTCAACCCAACAGTGAGATGGGAATATAAGTAAAGTATAAAGAACCTCAGATGGACAGATGTTCAGTGTAATAAAGAACAAACAGACAGACAGTTGCATCCTGAAGGTAAGGGGAGGTTCTGACAGTGGTAGGTGAGCTCTGACAAACACCCTATGCTGCTTATACCTACCATCGCATTATCTGTAAAGCAACAGTCAAATGGAGAAGAACTGAACTTCTGACAAAAAGCGAGAGACCTATTTGTATAATTATTTTAGACCTTATCAAGGATAATTTATGTGATCATTTTGAATATAATTTTTCCTACCTAACAGAATATTTAAATGATGGTAGCAAGAAGAGCATTATTCTGTAAGATATGTAAGTGTTATTCATTCAGTAAAGGATCCCATATGGATAACAAATATTTAGAAATACATAAGATTAAGATTTCATGGATTCTGAGAAATGACAAATTCATACAAAAATAATTATCAAGTATATAGGAGTTGATATAGGATACTTTGACTTCTCTGAAGTCAGAGTCAAAGATAAGAGATGCATGAAAAGCTTCGACTATATAGAAGTCGCAGTGAGACTGATCATAAACTTGAGTTTTGGAAAGTCGGAGTGATAAGAGCATCAATCGGTCATACTTCGACTTCTGGGGAGTCGGAGTGCATCCAATTATAGACTTCGACTTCTCAAGGAGTCGGAGAAAGAGGACATCTACTTTTCAGGAGTCAGAGTAAGAGAACTTCGACTTTCTAGGAGTCGGAGTGAGGTTCAACAATCGATATCTTTCTTCGACTTTAAGGGAGTCGGAGTCCACACAGACTTGACTTTTTAGGAGTCGGAGTACTGCTAGACTTCGACTTTTCAGAAGTCAGAGTATTATTGTTCATCAATTGAAACGACACTTTGACTTTTCTAGAGTCAGAGTCTGAAGTCAGAGTTAGTATGGTACATAGTAACGCTGTGGACTTAGAGAAATTTCCGTAAGACAGTGCTGATAGATACTGTATCATACGTATCATATTTCTTGTGGTATATTCCAATAGATTTCTTTGTAGAAAGTCTTAAAAGGTTTTGTCATAGAAAAAACACAATGCTTAAAACTTTAACAATGTTTTAAAGATATAGTTGCTCAACAATTCTCCCCCTTTTTGTTAATGATAAAAACTTTTAATTAGACAGTGAAAACAAATTTGATTTTGCAAATTTATGTTCTATATATTTGTTTCTGACTTTCTTTCTCCCCCTTTGTGGCATTAACAAAAAGGACAAGATATAAAGAGAGATAGAGAAAGATGGATACACAAATGTGGAGAAACAAATATGTATATTGATTTTCATAAAGAACAATGTACATTCAGGAAGCAGACAAAGAACTAGGAAGATACAAGGAAGGAGGGATCCTAGCAAGGAAAGGTTGAAGAAGAGCCCATGGCTTCTTCTCATTGCTAGGGAAGAATTCTCAAACTTGGAAATATCTATGTGATAGGATGATCCAATAGATGGGATTTTCCTATAAGACTTAATGTGCCTGTGATGAAACTAGCTAATTTTTCTATTGTGTTACCACGGCGTAGGGTACTCTTAAGAGGAACAAACTTCCTGCTGGCTACAAGGTGGAGGAACTCATGGACTGTGATATTCTAGTGCAGGCCTTTGGAGTAAGTAGCTTCTTTTACTTAGTAGTACACTAGATACCTCTGCATCCATTTGTGTGAGACAGACTTCAAAAGTGTCTCATAATCTTTGTAGAGATATTCAAGAATTGATAGTTTGAGTTTCTGGCAATCTGCATGATTTTCTCGGTAAGCTACTGCCCACTGATCTTCAGTAAACCTCTCAGACTCGGAAAAGCAATTATGGAAATCAATCATATGCTGAGAGTTCTTTGCAGCCTGCATGAGGGAAAACCTATGGAATGACAGGTTGATATGGTACTTGATTCTGAATCTGGCAGCAATTCTAATGTGTCTATTGAATACAACTTGGGCAAAAGATTTCGTAGAGGAAATTGCACCTATCAAACTGGAATGCAGTTCAGAGGGCAATCCAACAATCATTGATGGAGTAATCTCTCTTTGCCCATTGATGATCATTTTCCATTGACCTTTATTCACATCTGGTAGACCCATCTTGAATCGGTTTTCATTGAAGTGTTTCATTTCGCTGTACTTGGTCTAGAGCTCTCTATGGAGGTTGCCAAATATATCAAAAATCTAAGATTAAGGTGAAGAGGAACATCCATAAATTGGTTTCTAGCCTGAGTGGCTTGAAATTTAGTGGCTTCACTAAGGTAGAGATCTATGAATTCCTTAGGGGAGAGACAGTGGCTTATTCACATCAGCCAACTGAACTTGGGAAGTTTGAAGTAAGCAAGGGAGCCAGTCTTCAAATGTGTATCCTGACATCCCATGGATTTCAAGAAAAGCTTTAATGGATAGAAATTCTTTGAAGAGATTCATGTGGTGTTCAGAATGGTTGATGAAGGCATACTAGAATGGGGGAAGAAGGGAGCTAGGGTTGTCTTTCAACTGGCACCCTACTCAGAAGGATAGTACCATACTAGGTAGAATCTCAGCAAGAGAAAGAGTAGTTCTACCCGAAGAAGAAGTTGAAGAAGTAGGGAGAGAGGAGAAGAAATGAAGAGCTAAGGTGTGAAGAGTGTGTAGGTTTACCTTGGGAGGCTGAAAATTGTACTTCAGAGGATACAAAGAAAGTGAAGTACTTGTGGAAGAGGGATTTTGAGCCTCTGGTTGAGAGGTAGAAAGGAATGGGTTGAGAGGGAGGTGGAGGAGGTTGTTCATCAAGAGGAGGAGTTGTAGAGTCAGTAGTAGTAGGAGGAGGATTTGGATCAGTAGGAGGAGAAGAAATGGTTAAGGGCTTAGAGGGAAAGACTGGCTGACCAGATTTATGGAGTTTTCTCCTAACCCTTCTCTTAAAATTTTTAACCTTGGGATCAACTACATCCTCCATAGGCTGATCTAGAGGCTCCTTCAAAATGCTGCTCAGAAACTTACTACTACTGAAGTGGTTGATGCTGCTGCTGAGTCTGCTCTTCCTATGCTGCAGGATCTACATTAGGCTATTCTACAGTCTTGTTTGGCTGTGGAAGCTCTTCCTCAGGCTGCTACTACTGCTGCTCTAGTTGTTCCTCCTCAGTGTGAATAGTTGGGGGAGCATGAGAACCACTTGTGCCCTGTTGGCACACCAACTGTAATAATAGGTCCTTCATCTGCTGGACCTCCTCAGACATATAATTAAACTTAACATCTATCTGCTGGATTTGAATTTGCAGAACTATCAAGATTTCTTGCTACTTCATGACCAAGTCTACCATATCATCCATACTTCTATAAATATTTAAAAATGTAAAATCAACTTAAAATTCCAAAAAATAAAATAATAATACAAATATATATTTGATGACTTTGAGCAAAATAACATTAACAAAGTAACCTTAAAATTAATAACACAAATCATAATTAAATCAAACCTCAAAATTCAATAATTTAACTAAGACAAATCTATACCAACCAAACTCATTCAAAAAATTTCAAATCAAACAAAACAATTTCAAATCAATATAACCATATGATACCGAGTCAAGTTATCTTAGCTTAAATAAAATGACTTCAATTCCAGATAAAACACTCTTAAATCAAACTGAGCAACTCCTAATCAATCTTAATAACCTCAAATCATCTTGAAGTCAAGTTCAAAAATTGATAAATAAATAAATAAATCCAAACGAAATGAGACACCTGTTAAAATCAGATTCGATAATCTTAAAACCAAATCCAAAAACTTATAACAAAAAAATATTGTCTCCGAGGAATGGAACATGTATATGTCTGATGTGGGCATCCTTGATTGCATACTTGTTTGCATATCTTTTATCGGATGTCTCCTATTTCGGCCATAAGGCTCCTTTCTCCTAGCAATTAATTAAGGATTTTCTCCCGCAAAGGGAGATGTAATTAATGTCATTGCATTTAAGCAACGGCGGGTCTTTGGTTCCGACTAGATATCCATTCATCTGACAAAGTCGAATGGTGTGCATAAGAGACCCAAAGTCCTCCAACTCTCAGAGGCAGAACACATTGATGCTTATGTGACTGGCACGCCTATGCTTCATGATTGTAGATTTGTTTTGTCGTTGGCAGCTTGTGATCAACATGCCAAATGAGGCTTGGATTTGCTATATGTATTTGCCCTCACACCCAAACATAAATATATATTATATATATAAATAAAAAAAAACAATCACATCCCACAACTCTATTCAACCCAAGCCCGCCTCCATGTGAAGCCAAACAATCTACAATCTTCTTACTTTCCCTATAAACATAGTGCACTTCATAGTTTCTAACCTCAATCAACCTTACACATTCACGCCACCACGAAAGAGTAACCCAAGATGGAGCAGTTTTTTGTTTGAATGATTCCACCAATATATCTGAATCAGAGTAGATTGTGGATAGAGCATAATTGAACTAGCTGGCTAGCCTCAAACCATCATACATCGCCCTAGCTTCGGCTAGAATACTTCTTCCCATGCCATAATAAAATGCAAATCGCGGCCTAAATTCACCATTCTTGTCCCTAATACATCCTCCACCACCGCTTTCACCAGGATTTCCTTTAGAAGCAGCATCTACATTAAAGCAGTAATTTATTGACGGTGGTGTGCATTTGACAGGAAATGTAATTTTCAGCTTTACCCTTGGTTTAAATCCATAGCTCTCTAGTATATTAATCTGATTCGATGAGGAAGAATGGTGAAAGTTTACCCTGTCAATTGCCACCTACACCGACTCAACAATGGATTGTTTAATCTAGAATATACCAATATGTTTAGCTTCAAAGCGAGCACTGCACCTACATGCATTTCCAAATTTGCCCCATCATCAACACAAAAGTCAAGAATCCGCACTACAACAAAAGTGGGCAACACTTACGGAAAGTTGGTTACAGTTTCTCATTTCGTAAGGATATTAGCTACTGTACTTACGGATGTTAGAAAATCTATTAATATTTTAACATTACATCTCCAACACCGTAACTACAACGTAAGAATAAATTTTGACTAAACGTAAAAACTTGAAGAACCATAAGAATAGACCCAAAAAAATTGTTGGTGGTCTTCTCTCACATAAATCCCGCCTCTTCTCAACCTATCTCTGTCTCAAAATAAAACCCAAAAACCCTCCTCCCCCGATCGGCTACAGTCCATCTTTCTCTCTCAAAACAAACCCTCTCCCCCACGCTCTGCCATCCCCCATCTCCTCCCCCCGCTCTGCCATCCCCCATCTCCTCCCCCGCGCTCTGCGAGATTGAGGCCATCCCCGCCTGCGAGATCGAGGTGCATCCCTTCTGGTGAGATCGCGGTACTAAAAACCCCATTTTCCCTCCATGATCGAAGTCCCAAATCCAAAACCCTCCGCGCTCTGCCATCCCCGACGGCCACCCAGGCTACCTGCCACTTCAGCGCCCGTCCTACGACTCCGATGTGCGACGAATGCTACTCCACCACCGGCGATTTCAGAGTTTGCAGGAAGACCCTCTTGCAACAGGTGCCTCTCCCTCCCTCCTACCTTCTCCCTCTCTCTCTGTGTGTGTCTTTCTCTTTCTCACTCTCTATGTCTCAACTGATCTCCTTTCGTCGGACCTCCAGTCTACCTCCACCATCTATGCCTCGGCCGTCCATTCCCTCCATTGGCCATCCCATCCTATTGATTGTTAGCCTCACCAGTCACAGCCCCCCCACCTCTATTGAGAGTTGGTCTCCCCAATCGGCACCACTCCGCCTCCGTTGGCCTCCCCAGCCAGTGACACCCCACCTTTGTTGGCCTCCCCATCCCCTCCTCTGAATGTACTCCCCAGCTAGCCTCTGTTGGCTTCTCCAACCCTCTCCGAATTTACTTGACTATGCTTTTCTCTTTGTGTTTGTGGGCATCTCGCAGTGAAACTCTTGTTTGAAGAAGCCGGAGGTGCTGCAGAACAAACTGCAACTAAGTATGTATGGCTCATATGAATAATCATTATACATGTAGAAATTCTTTTTTGGAGCCTTGTAATTTTGTGTCATGAGGAAGAAGATGTTTCCATTCATCATACTTCTTGATTCCCTCCATAGTATTGACCCAACAAAACTTGTTCAGCCAATTCAAATGTTGGTGCACTTAGCTCTATGATTCATAGGTAATATATTGGTTCCCTATCTCTAATATATTGACATTTTTTGTTTAGATTTTTGAAAGAACATATATGCTACAAGAACAAGACAGTGATTGCTGATGCAATGTCTTCTATAGATATTTCAGTTCCATCGGTAAATGATTAGAGCATATATGCTACATGATCTAACTGCTATTTTATATTCTTGGATCTTGTTTATATGTCATTTTTTATATAGGTTCCACAACACCCAATGGCACTGAGTGTGAGTTTTTTATATATTATACTAACATCTACCATTTCATACAGAATGATCCACCCTCTTTTCTTGGATGATTACCATCTTTTGTTTGAGTTATGCTCATCTCTCAAATTACGTGTCTGCTTGATTGTTTGCCAACATACAATGGAGTGTAATTTTTAGCTTACATGTGATTGGTTCAGTAGAGCAGAATTTGAGAAATTCGTAGATGACTTGATCATAAGAAAATAGAGGTGTAAGAGGTGGTGGTGGAAGTTTCTAAAAAGAGGCATAGAGGACGAACAAAACTAACTTCTGTACATGGTTTAGATAATGGTAAACGAATTGTTGTCCAGATAAATGAACTTGCACAACCAGTTGGAGACGGTGGCCATTCTTTAAAATTATTTTTAGGAACAATTGCCCGTCTCGGTGATAAAATGCCAATTGATGCTCCAACTTGGAGGGAAATGTCTACCACCGATAAGGATGATGTGTGGGAGTATGTCCAGGTAATTTCACTTACCCTAGAATAATACATATATTCTTTTCTATGTTTAATATATTATATATTAATTATATGAATAGTGTGTAGAGAAAATATAATATTCCAGCATATTTCAAAGAGTGGGTGATGAAAGACTTGGATCAAAAGCGGAGGTCTTGGAAATATGAATTGAGAACAAATACTTCAACCCAACTTTGAAGCAAAATGAGCAACAAATACCACATGATCTAAGAGTTAATGTGGAACAATGGAAAAGAGTTGTTCAAACATGTCTTCTAATAGTTGGAAGGTAATTATAATTCTTGCTTATAGAAAGTAAATATAATTGAGTCATGATTTTTTCTTATAGAAGGTAAATTTAATTTTTGCTGTAGACATGTTCATGATGTTTTTTTGCTAAAAATCTTTGTGTTTTATAGAGGTATAGTGACATAAACAAGAAAAGTAAAAGTCATCATAAGTTTTTCATTGTGCTGGGACAAAGAGCTTTGCAGACATCAATGAAGAGGAGGTAATACAAACCTTGTTTTTTTTCTAAAGTTTCTCTGTGTTTATGTTCTCAATTTTTTCTAACACTTGCTTTCTGTTCTCATTTTGTTCTATTCTACAATTTGTCTTCTAGTTTGTAAAAAATGGATGAAACTTGATCGCGGGGACCTATTATAAGGACTCGTGTGAAAAAAGTGGGCAACCTGTAATGAAGAGAGAATGCTGCAATGATTGTATGACATATAGATTGTTGGTTGTTTTCCAATTTATGTTTTGTCTACTATGTGTTTATTTTATTAATACTATATATGTTTTATTATAGACAAAACTTCAGGATTAAAAATCACACAACATCATCATCCTCAAGTTCATCAATTGCATCTGCAGATGATATTTTCTCACAAGTATTTGGAAAAGATAGCCTGCCGAGTACGTGGAGTGGGCACAGGCCCAACACCAACGAGTTTGTGGGGTACTTCAAGCCAATGTCAAGCCAATTAAGGCAGAAAATACCCATCTCAATGCTATGGTTAAAGAATTGGAAGAGAGATTGGGTAAAGTTGAGTCTATCATTGTTGACGTAATTCTAAATTTTTTTCATTTCATTTATGTAAAGGGATTAGCAAGTGATAACTGCAAAATTTTTTGTGCTAAATTTCATACATATAATTGATTTTAGACATCCTTTGTCCATAAATAATGTGCATTTTGATTATAATTTTTCATTTCATCCATGAAAGTTTTTTTGAACATATGGGTTAGAATACACATGTTAGATTCTCATTCAATAAGTCACTTTTTTTTTTCAGATTGATTATGAGATTCATTTTCTTTCACAGGTACATTTTGGAAATGAGACTTTTGTAAATAAATTCTGTACATAAATAATTTTGGAAGGCATTGTAGTTTTTTCTTTTAAATAAGAGCAGTGTGTAAATAAATAAAGTTATTTGTTAGAACATCCTTTTAATCACATGTGCCATGACCCCATCCCCAGAACTTTCGCACACCTCAAGCAAGTGGCGAAACCCTCACATGCACATGGCACGCATACCAGCCCGCCATCTTATTGGCCTGCCACCCTGAGCACCTTGGGCCTCAAACTTAGCTGGCGAAGTCAGAGAAAGGGCAAAAACTTCGATCCTTCCACCATCTCCCCAACAGAGGAGAAAAAGCAGCTCGTGCGACCGGAGCTGGGGGAGTGCGCGATGGCGTGGCGTGAGGACGATGGCGGTGCATGAGGAAGATGGCGGTGCGTGAGGAAGCTGGCAGTGCGTGGAGGAAGCTGGCGGTGCGTGCAAGCTGGAGCTCGTGCGGAGCCAGTGCGCGACGGAGCCGGTGCACGATGGAGCCCGGTGCGTGATGGAGGCGGGAAGAGGACTGGGGCGTGCAGAGCTTGTCCGCATCCGGCTGGAGCGTGCGGAAGGAGCTGGACGTGTAAGGCCCTCGAATTTTGTCCTTTTGTTTTTGCCATTTGTTGATTCGATACTTGTGTATAGTTCCATGTATACGTATGTAAATATTTATGTACATATAATTTGAGTATCATTGTGCATATGTATATATATGTTTGTTATGTATATGATGTCTGTATTTACATTGGATAGCTAGTATTTAAATTATACTTTATTATTTGCATGTATGTACATAGTGTAAGCATGGTTTTCTGCAATTCTGTGTTCTGACCGAAAGACCAATTTGCGTCAATATGAATTGACGTTAAAGGGTAGTCAGCGTCCAGATCAATGGACATTAACTCCTGGTAGGCGGCCATGTATGTGGACATCTATCTCCCAGATTTGTTGCGGCTTCAGATCTGGAAACGCCCGCGATTTCTTTGACTCCTGTTTAGGAAACCATCTTACAACAGTCGGGGTCCTACCTAAACGCATCCTAACCTTCAACCCTATAAAATACTTGATTAAGGTTGCAGTTAGGTCCTTTTGGCTCTTTGGTCAAAAATGTTGCCCAGTTGACAAGCCCAGAGGGGGGGGGGGGGTGAATGGGTCTTTAAAAAATCTATCTAGGTGACACCTGTACGTAAAAATTTACACAAAAACAATCTTCGATGTTGGTTAGTAACAGTTAATATGAACAACAAACCCAAAGAATCAATCACACAACGCAAGGAATTATCCTGGTTCGGATCTCCTTTCCTTAGGAGTCCTACGTCCAGTCCCTGAGCAACAACTCAGGATTTCACTAACTAGGGTACAGTCCCCCATGGACACTACAACACCAGGCACAGCTGGTTCCTTCACCCAGAAGGGAACAACAACACCCTGGATACCTCACCAGGTCTCCTTCACAACTGAAGGGAAACAGCACCCTGGATCCCACCAGTTCTTCCTTCACACAAGAAGGGAAACAGACCCTGGATCCCACCAGGTCTTCCTTCACACACGAAGGGAAACAGCACCCTGGATCCCACCAAGTCTTCCTTCACACACGAAGGGAAACACAAAAGAAAATAGAATGAATTCAAGCCCCTAGATCAAGCTTTTACAAGCCAAGATCTGAAGCAACAAGCACTGAGAGCAAGAGATCTAAACAAGGCACACTCTCAGAACTACACGGGCTCTCTTAGAAATTCTATTACACATAGAGAGCTGAGAGCTAAAGATGATGAGGAATGAGATTCTTGGCTCTAGACTTCTTGCAGAAGAATTTGAATGCTTGTATGTGAGATGCTTGTTCTCCACACCTATATTGCTTTCTTCTCTTCTGTCTTGTATTTATATCTCCATTTGAAATATTATCGTTGAAGTATCCGTTGTCTCTTGTCCAAGTAAACGTTAGACTGCTTGTCATGTTGGAAGCTTCAACAATTTTTATCCAGTTGAGCACGCAAAGAGATAAGGTATTCTGGCGTCTATATGGGCCCACGTTGTATGACAGAATGTCTTTAGGACCCTGCACATCTTAAATGCTAGAATAGTAGACAGCTAGGCTGTCTCTTGGTGTCAGTAAACGTTAATATGATTATTCACCAAAAATAGCAATGCCAAGTAGCTTGTTCTAAAATATGTTGACAGAATATGCACGATAATGAAAGATATCATCTGTATGCATGCAGAGATACGTTCTGTCTTCATTAAATGCACAGCAGTCAGACAGATAACAGAAGACTTTGACTATTCAACGCTTTAAGATAAATGTCAAGTCGATATAAACCATAAAGTCGTTGTCTATATGACTTATGAAATCGTTATGATCAAGTCAGTTTGACCAAGTCGTATGAGTCATAGCAAATCGTTACATTTACTGAAGAATTCAATATGAACACTTAATAAATCGTTATAGAAGGTAAGTCGTTGTGTTCACCGAAGAAATCGTTGTGAAACACTTAACAAATCATTGTAGAAAGCAAGTCATTGTGTTCACTGAAGAAATCGTTGTGAAACACTTAACAAATTGTTTAGAAAGCATGTCGTTGTGTTCACTGAAGAAATCGTTGTGAAACACTTAACAAATCGTTATAGAAAGCAAGTCGTTGTGTTCACTGAAGAAATCGTTGTGAAACACTTAACAAATCGTTATGAGCTTTAAATAAATCGATGCGCGAAGCAAATCGTTATGGGCTAAAGAAATCGTTGTGATAACTTAAGGAATCGTTACGACAGGCAAGTCGTTACGAGTTCTATAGGAATCGATGCGATAACTTAAGGAATCGTTACGACGGACAAGTCGTTACGAGTTCTAAAGAAATCGATGCGATAACTTAAGGAATCATTACGACGGACAAGTCGTTACGAGTTCTAAAGAAATCGATGCGATAACTTAAGGAATCATTACGACGGACAAGTCGTTACGAGTTCTAAGAAATCGATGCGATAACTTAAGGAAAGTTATGACGGGCAAGTCGTTAGAGTTCTAAAGAAATCGATGCAATAACTTAGGAATCGTTGCGGGAACGACTTGATTGAAACACCATGATATTTTAATCTTATAAAAAATCGTTATAGCTCTATTGAAATCTATACACACATAAGGAAATCGATGTGACTTTCAACAGAAGTCGATGCGGACTTAGAGAAATATGATCTTGAGATGATTAAAGCTTCAGAAAGGTAATACTTACCAATATTGGCTTGTTTGACCTTGGTATATTTCTGTACTTAAGACTTATGAAGAATGTGTTAGAACTTTTGATAGGGTTTTGTTTGGTTTTGTTAATCACCAAAATAAATATGTATTAATAAAATTACATGGGAATAGACTGAGCATCAATCTCCCCCTTTTTGGTGATGACAAAACTTAACAATAAGCATGAATAAAGAATCTGAATATTTGTAGAATGTATTTCAGACATGCTAAGTATTTTCTCTCCCCTTTTTGTCATTAAGCAAAAAGATAATCTGAGACAAAGAATGAAGAGAAAAGATAAGCAGAGACAAGCAAATGTAGTTTATTCATTCTGAGGAGGTACAGGTAAGTAATAAGCAGGAGATAAAAGAGAGGCAAAATGAGAAATAATCTCCCAGGCCTGCTCTTCCTGCCTCTCAAAGTAAGTCTTGAAGGGTCCAGGGCCAACCGAAAATTTGGTCCCATAGAGGGAGCCATTCTTTTTAGGTGAAGGACCAACTGAGCTTCAAGGAAATCATTGTACGGATCTCTGTCCAAGGATGCCTTGTAGTAGGTGACTTTTCCAAAGCTAGCACAAGCAAGAAACTGATTAAGGGAAACAGGATAGAAGATCTGCCTATGCTTCAATTCCTGGCGCATGGCGACATAGACTTTGTACCTTTCCACCCAAATTTGAAGAGGATCATTACAGGTGGAGGGAATTCATGTCCAGAAAGGTTGCAGCTGAGATTGGAGGGCGGCCTTCCCTGGCTAAGGTTACATTTGTATCTGACAATTGCTGAGCAGATAAGGGATAGAACTTGGCCCACCCTGCAGGTGTCAGTCTTTCACATTCTGACAAGGCAGGGGCTAGAATCTCAGCACGGATGTGCCTAGGTGGTACTCCCTAAAGATAAATCTGGGGAAAGCTACCACACTGCCCTTCTGAAATTTGATTCTGCCCATCACTCGCGCAAAATGATAAAAAATAACTGAGCCCACTAGTGTATCCATGAGCAAAGAGTGAAGGGGAGGAAGATATGTAGCCTCTGGCAGCTGAAGAGTAGCGAAGTCTACTTGAATTGCTGCAGTGCCAAGCTCAGGTCCAAGATTTCGGATGGCTTGCCTGAACTGACTGAGCTGGACTTCAGGTAAACGATGAAGATACCTATAATCATTAAACATCTTGAATTGCCTGATCATCTTGATCTCTTTCTGGATGAAGGGAGCCCAGGTGTGTTATGGTGGAGCAGAAACCATTCTGACAAGGTGAGAGAGTGATCCCTGGGAGGAAACACTTCAGATCTGGCAGAGAGAAACTTGTTGTAGAGGACTTATTTGAGCGTGCCATTCTTCTTCAGATAGGGATTGAGCAGAGAGAAGATCTTGGCCTTGACAACCTTGGTAAGAGAGGTGTAAGGTAGGATGGTTGAAGATGGTCAGAAAGGTTTAGGAAAGGTAGATTGAAGAGGGTGGCAAAGACAACCTTGGTGAGGTATTCCCTGTAGAGAGGCTGTTTTTAGTGACCTCTGTGAGAGAAAACCACAAGGGAGGATACAACGGATTAAAAGATGAAGAGGTTTTCTTTTCTTAGAGGGAGGACAAGAGGATCAGAGACATGAATATATTGGCCAACTTTGAGAACAGAGCCAAGAATGGTGTCCTCAAATTCGTCCTGATGGGGCTCAGATAGGGACCATCAATTTGAGCTCCTTCTGGAATGATGGTGATGAAGGAGGGAGGAGGATGAGGATGAAGAAGGGATGGTGGAGGAGAAGAGGTGTGAGGAGATGGTCCAGCGGATGATGAGGGACCAGAGGAGGAGGCTCCAACTGATGATGAGGTGGAGGAACATGGAGTGGAAGAGGCAGGAAAAAAGGTAGATTGAGAAGGAAATGGGGTTGGAGAGGAAATGGGTCTGGATTGAGGCTTTTTGAAGGTCTGGGAGCAGGAGGTGCTGTAGAAGCTGAGGGTGGAGATGGAGGAACAGGTGTGTGAGAAGAAGAAGAAGGAGCTGGGGGCTTAGGTGCCAAGACTTCTTCTTCTACCACTGTCTACACTGGTTCAGACTCCAATGGCCCTGATGGCCCTTCTGCCTACTCATCTGGCCCAGATGGCCCTTTTGCCCACTAACCGCTACTGTTGCGCTGCTGGTGCTGGCCCTGATGGCCTTGACTCTAGAATAGATGGCCCTGATGGCCTGGAAGTACCAGCATCCAAGTTCTGATATGCAGGAGGTGCAGGAGCTTGAGCTCCAACTGCCTTCAGGATCTCAGATAGCATAGACTTCATGCTGCCCATCTCTTTGTTGAACCATTTCATGGCATTTCTTATTTGAGAGATTTCCTTAGTGGTGGATGCTTGGCTCATAAAAAAGGAGTTCACATCACATTGAAAGAGTCACAAGATCTCACCTTGAGCATCTAATCTTTCAACGACAGGTTTCAAATTAATGACAATTTTCTGTCTCACCTGCCTCTCGAAAGGAGTATCTGCTAGGAGAGGAACTCTGGATGCCACTTCCTTTCCATTCTTCCTAGCCTCTGTTGCTTGAGGCTGCTGACCTTCATCATCAGAATCTGAGGAGCTAGCAGTCTCCCCATCTCTAGCATCACAATCTGGGGGGTTGTCATGTCTCTCCCCCTGAGTACCATCATCCTGAACATCTGGAAAATCTTCATCAGCAGGCACACTGCCCATAGTCTCATCACATTGTGCTGCTTCTGCTCGTCCATCCTTTAATTGCTCCCCCTCAGTAGGAGCACTTCTTCCATAACAATGTCTTCAGGAGCAACTGTTTGCTCCTCCCAAGTGTCTTCTGCTGCAACTGAGACCTCAATGTGGCCTGATGCCACAACCTCTTCCTCTGGATTTCCACCAGCCTCTGGAGTGACTGGGGTGGAATGAATAGAATCCAACACCTCTCTAAGGATAGAGGCAACAATGGAGGTGGGCAAAGGATCTGCTGCACCTACCATTGCTTCTCCTACTGGTGCTTCTGGTGGTTGAGATTCAACTGCCACTACAGGTGACTCTGCTAGCTCTGTTGTTTCCTGCTACTTGAGCTGCCAGTTCAGATGGTCCTGCTGGCTCAGCTTCTGCTGGTACAACACTGCTGGTACTGCTGCTCAACTTCTGCTGCAAAGCTACTGCGGTGGTTCTGCTAATGCTTCTGGTACTTCTTCCTGAATGTTTGGAATATCCCCTATAATGGCCTCTCCCTCTGCCACAGAGGTCTTAGACCAAACTCCACCAACAACTGAGAACCCACTCTTCCTCATATTTCTGGACCTAATTGCTTGGCCATCTTCTCAACTGCTGCCCCAGATAGATCAACACCAAAGTGTTTGAAGATCTTGGTAAGCAAATGGGCATAGGGCAAAGAGACATTAAGCTTGCTCTTTGTATCCCAAATCTGATCACGGACAAACCTCATCCTCTCAATCATTACTTCAGCCATGTTGATGTCCTTGTCTGTATGGCCTAGAACATCATATCCGAGTCTGCTTTGGTACAAGTGGAGAATGTTGCACTTCTAGGAACCAAAATCTGACAAACTATGAAATGAAGGAGGCGATTGAAAGCATTCAACTGATTGATGTCTAATTTACCATCTCTCAGTCTGCACCCTGGTCCTACTATGCAAAGACCTTTAGCTTGGGCGTCCACGGAGTGAACCCCACTGTGCCCGGATGTCATCACTCCAAACAACAAATGCAATAACTCATGATCTATTTTAATCTGGGTTCCCTTGACAGATGAAACCAGGGACCCGTCTGCCTCTGTTCTTAAACATACATAAAAGGCCTTCACGAGTTAGATAGCTTACCTCTGAGAAGGTGGTGATTCCCATCCACTGCATCCTGCTCATTGCTGCCACTACACTGTGCATGTCGTTCTTCTCGAGATCAGCTACATCCACTGCTTGTTCCTACAAACCTTGGTCTTCACAAACGTGAACCTCTCCTGCTGCTCAGGAGTAAGGAACTCAGCAGTGCCGTAGCCCCCAAGACTTCCGGAGATGAGACAAATGCTGCCATGGAATCAGGTGAACAGAGTTTTCTGGAGGGTTGAGAAGGAAGAAGGAGTGAAAGCCCTCAAGAAATTCGTGGGAAGGAGTGAGAAGCTTCAAACTTGCAGAGAGTCGATGTCGGAGTCGTTAGGGCATCGGCTCAGGCAACCAGACGAAAAGAGGGAAAAGGTAGGAGATAGGAGATGAATCGTTCCCACATCGGTTTTGGAAAAATAAATGCTATATCGAAAAGTAAGGCGCCAAAGGTGGCAGAACACGACAAATAAGTTGACTATTCAAATAGGACTTTTAAGAAAAGAGCGGCCAGAAAAGATAATTTACTTCTTTTGCTTAAAGTCATGGAGAGAAAATTTACTTAATTCTGAAAGTTTATATGCCAGTTTTAAATAGAAATCTTTCACAAATTGCACATGCCCAATTCTTCTAGGAGATGTAAATCTCTCTTCAGGTAAGGCTTTTGTGAAGATATCTGCTAGCTGACCATTTGTATCAATAAATGAAATTTCAATATTACCATCTGCTACATGATCATGAATAAAATGATATCTGACCTCAATATGTTTGGTCCTTGAGTGCTGAACTGGATTTTTGGTGAGATTGATGGCACTGGTGTTGTCACACAATAGTGGAATTGATTTGATTTCGAGTACAAAATCCTCAAGTTGTTGTTTTATCCAAAGGAGTTGTGTACAGCAACTTCCAGCAGCCACGTACTCAGCTTCAGCTGTAGACAGTGCCACTGAATTTTGTTTCTTTGAGGACCAAGATATCAAACATCCTGCAAGAAATTGACAACCACCACTGGTGCTTTTTCTATCTACTTTGCATCCAGCATAGTTAGTATCAAGTATCCTACTAAATTAATTTCACAAGATTTTGGATACCACAGACCTAAATCATGAGTTCTAGCTAAATATCTAAATATTCTTTTCACAGAGATTAAATGTGATTCTCTAGGATCTGCTTGATACCTAGCACACATGCATACAATAAATAGACTATCGGGTCTACTAGCTGTTAAATAAAGCAATGAACCTATCATACCTCTGTAGATCTTTTGATCTACTTTCTTACCATCTTTGTCACTGTCCATCCTTGTTGATGTACTCATGGGTGTTGACAGTGGCTTGGTATTATCGAATCCAAGTTTCTTCAAGAGTTCTTTTGTGTACTTTGCTTGGCAGATGTGGGTGCCATCTTTCCTTGCTTGATTTGCAATCCAAGGAAATAATTGAGCTCCCCCATCATGCTCATCTCAAATTCTCCCTGCATCAACTTTTCAAAGTACTTGCAAAGGGATTCATCAGTACAACCAAAAATAATATCATCTACATAATATTTGAACTAGCAGTATGTGTTTGACTTTTGACTTTATAAAGAGAGTACTATCTACTTGACCTCTACTGAAACCATGGTTTAAAAGAAAAGAACTAAGCCTTTCATACCAGGCTCTAGGTGCTTGTTTTAAACCATATAAAGCCTTATGAAGTTTGAAAACATGATTAGGAAATTCTGTGTCATCAAAACCCGGGGGTTGTTCCACATAAACTTCCTCTTTTATAAAACCATTTAAGAATGCAGATTTGACATCCATTTGAAATAGTTTAAATCTAATGCTGATGCATAGGCAAGTAATATTCAAATAGCCTCAAGTCTAGCTACAGGTGCATAGGTTTCATCGAAATCTATGCCTTCCTCTTGGGAATAGCCTTGAGCTACCAGTCTGGCCTTGTTTCTTAAGATCACACCAGCCTCATCCAATTTGTTTCTGAACACCATTTGGTGCCAATAACTGGATGGTCTGATGGTCTAGGAACAAGTGACCATACATCGTTTCTCTTGAACTGATTTAGTTCATCTTGCATGGCCAAGATCCAATATTCATCACCAAGAGCTTCATTGAATGTTCTTGGCTCTATTTGAGAAACAAATGCTAAATAATCATAGGGTATCATGTCACCTCTTGTTCTTACCCCAACAGATGGATCACCAATAATATTCTCAGGTGGGTGATCTTTCTTGTATCTCCACTCCTTTGGAAGATTTTCATGTGTAATTTCCTTTTGTTGCATGTCTTCCAGAGGTGGATCATCCTTATCCTCAATTGATATATTTTTTAGTTTCTTGGACAGTTCATCTGCATCATCATTATTACTATCATCTTCCTTTCTCAAGGAAGGGTTAGTTTCATCAAAAATAATATGTACAGACTGTTCAATTAATAAAGTGCGTTTATTAAATACTCTATAGCATTTGGGTTTAGAGGTGTACCCCATCATCTGATTTGGCATCCAACTTACCAATGTCTCGTTTGCCATTGTTGTGTATAAAGCATGGGCATCCAAAGGTTCTGAAATGACTGATCTTTGGTTTCTTTCCTTTGAACATTCATATGCAGTCTTCTTTAGGATTGGCCTGATCATTACTCTATTGATAATGTAGCTTGCTATGTTGACTGCTTCAGCCCAAAAATATCTTAGCAGATCATACTCTGATAGCATTGTTTTCCCATATCCAATAGAGTTCTATTCTTTCTCTCAGCAACTCCATTATGCTGTGGTGTCCTTGGTGCTGAGAAATTATGCTCAATTCCCTGATCATCACAGAACTTAGCAAATTTTTCATTCTGAAATTCACCACCATGATCTGATCGGATAGAAACAATGCTAAACTTCTGATCCTTCTGGACTTTCTTGCTGAAACTGACAAAGTTTTCAAATGTGTCATCTTTATGCTCTAGGAATGATACCCATGTGAATCTTGAGTAATCATCGACTATGACAAAACCAAAGTTCTTTCCTCCAAGACTGGTAGTCTTCATTGGCCCAAATAGATCCATATGAAGGAGCTCTAAGGGTTTTGAGGTGGTTACCACCGTTTTTGACTTGAAGGAGCTCTGGTGTGCTTTCCCTTAGCACAAGATCTACAGACACCTTCCATTTTTGCACTGACCTTTGGCAGACCTTCCACAAGATTTTTCTTTAGCAATTTTCTCATGCCATCTATGCTGTAATGTCCTAGTCTTCTGTGCCATAATTCAGTAGACTTATCCTTATTTGCTGCCAGACAGACATTTTGATCCTTGAGTTCCTCAAGATAGAGCACATATAAGTTTTTTCTCTATTTGCTTCAAAGACAACTGCTCCATCCTTCAATATGCTGCATTTGATTCTTGAAACTGGATCTGATGGCCTCTGTCACACAGTTGGCTAATGCTTATGAGATTGTGCTTCAGTCCTTTGACAAGTAATACATCTTCAACTACTACCTTTCCTTTGTTGCTCACAGAACCACTGCCTATCACTGTTCCCTTTCCATTATCACCATATGTGATGGTTCCTTCTTCAACTTGAAGATGAGTGAATAGCTTCTGGTTTCCTGACATGTGCCTTGAGCCCACTGTCCAAATACCATTTGGATGCTCCAGTCTTACCCTGAAATAAAATCATCAAGTTTTAGGTACCCAAATTATTTTGGGTCCTGACGGGTTAGTATCATCAACTTTTCCTTTTATTACCCATTTCTTATGTCTTGTTGGACACGTGGTTTTTATGTGACCTAACTTATTGCATTGACTACAACAAGATGTTTTTGTTACTCTTTCAATATATTTGAAGTTAGCTTTATATGATATGTCTTGTTCAGGTACAAATTTTGGAGTCGGGTATATTTTAGGATAGACTATGGTTTCTTCATTATCCGGAGGTGTATATCCTAATCCATGTTTTTTCTTTCCTGATCTTCTAGCACCTTTTAATATTAAAGGATTTTTACCATTTGTAAACTTTTCCAATGTGCTAGATAACTTAATATTTTCTTCTGTTAGTGACTTAATTTCAGTTTTCAGTTGATCTTAGCTTGCTTGTTTTTCTAGTTTTATTATTTGTTCATTTTTAGCTTTTAGATCCTCACATAGCAGTTCATTTCTCCTTTTAAGTTCAGTTATTTGGCTTTCTAATTGATCATTTTCTGATTTTAGATCGGAGTTTGTATTTTCTAGACAAGTATATTTTCTTGCTTACTCTTAACAATTTTGTTGCTTCTCTATATTTACTGTATAATTCATTGAAAGCTTCTTCTAAACTATCGGAATCTGAACCATTACATGAATCAAAGGATGAGTCAGAGGTTACCTTTTCTTCGGTATTTGCCATGAAAGCCAAGTTGGCTTCTTCCTCATCACTGGTTGAGCTTGACTCATTGTCTGAGTCGCTGCTGTTGCTCCATGCAGCTGCCATAGCCTTCTTCTTATATTTCCTGAATTTTGGAGCTCTCTCTCTTCCTGAATTCAGGCTTCTTGAGCTTTGGACATTCAGCTTTAATATTTCCTGGCTTTTTGCACTCGCAGCATATGGGCTCACTCTTCTTTTGATCCTTTCCATCTGGTTTCTTGAAGTCTTTATTTCTCTTGAAGTGTCTTCTACCAGATTGGAACTTCTTCTTCTTTGCTAGAATGCGTTGCAACCTTTTTAACAGCATGGCTTCTTCATCTTCACAGCCACTTGAGTTCTCATCTTCAGCTGATGACTCATCTGACTTGTCTTCTTCTGCTTTAAGAGCATTTGAATGCTTCTTCTGCTAGAGGACTCTTCTAGCCTTTCTATATTGATCTCATGGGCCATAAGGGACCCAATGAGTTTTTCCAAAGACATCATTTTCAGATCATTAGCTTCTTCAATAGTTGTGACCTTTGGGGTCTGGTCGCGCGGCATAGTTGACTGTGCATTTTCGTTGTCCAGAGTTCCTCGCACAAGTCAATATGCGCACTTCCTCTAAACTGTCTCACGGAAATAAAATTGCAAAGATGGACTCATACAATGGTGAGAACAGGGCATATCCACAGAGAGGCTAAATAGAATTTGAATTAAACTACTTTGACTTGAAATCTTTATTCTATCGACAATGCATTAAAAGTGAATATGTAAATGACGCCGATCTAATCCCACACAATCTTGACAGATCAAACTTAATGAAAGAACAAGTGGAATGAAATTAAAGAAACTTGGTATCACTGTACCCTCTCATTGAGGGATCAGAAACAAATCAATACAAAGTAATATAAATACAATGTTAACTCTCAATCTGTCCAGAAAGAAGAAGCAAGAACGCCAAGAAATAGAAATCTCAAAATAAAATGTACAGAAGAACCACGGTCTCTGCTCTCTCAATTTCTGGTAGATCTCTACTACCTCCGGAAGCTCCACAGTGCACAAACCTCAGATGGCCGTGCTTCCAAACACCGGACAACACCAATCTTTCATTAAAAGAGCAGTAGAAATCCTCACAACCTAACTAAACCAACTCGAACCAATCCTTAGCAATCGAAAACCTCAGATGGTGAACAATCTCTCAAGAAGAAAGAAGACTAGAAATTAACAACTGCACTTAATTGAATTCTAAGAAACAAGAAATGGAGAAGCTACTGCATCCTCCTCACAGCAGATCATCTCTCTTCTCGCTCAACCAACAGCAAGAAGAAGAGAAAAACAAAAGAATGCAATCGCCCTCCTCACAGCAAAGATGTCGAACTCCTCAGCACAGAGAAATAAAGAAGATAGAACAGAAGAAATGGATTAAGCAAATGCAGAAGAAATGGACACAACATGTCCCTGGATCGATCTTCACAGCATAAAAAAAATACAAATTAATTCCCAACAGTAGCAGTGATCCCCTGGCTATCACAGCCAACCAATTCAATCTCACAAGATGCTGAACTCTGGAATGCTAAAAAAAATGTAGAACTAGAGAACTGGAGTCTCCCTCCCACCAATGCTAACAGAAAGAAAAGAACAGAACAAATAAACTGGCAAAGAAAATTACAAATCTGAATTAGCTAAGCCCCAACTCTGCACTACGGAAGAACATGAAGAATAGACCAATCCAAACTACAGAAGAAAAACTCCAAAAATCTCAACTAGAAATTTCCCAGAATGTTGAACTCCGGAAACCCCCTCCACTGCTCTGCAGAACTCAGGAAAAATGGAAAGAAACTAAAATCCTGAAAAATCGAACTCTTAACTCTCTGAACTCTGGAATAACAGCAAAAAAAACTAATATTAACTCTTAAAATCAAACCAACCAGCCAATCTCCCAATTGCTCTGCTCAAAGAAGAATTACAGAAGAAATATTGGAAGACAATTCTCAACAATTGGAACTGGCGAAGATCCTCTCCTACAGATGCTTAACAACTCTCCAAGCTCTGCTGAAAGAAGAAATATACAAGAAAATGGCAACTAAAAATCCTAAGAATTTCGCCCGGAGGCCTCCCCTAAGAACTGGAAGAACAGAAAAATAAAAGCTAAAAACAAAGTTCTCCGAACCATTGGCGAAGAGGATCTTGGGGGTTCTTATAGGCGCCTTGGCTGCCTCTGCACGATCTGATCTACACATCCTCGCCAGTGCATAGCTTCCACCGGGATCACCACGCCAGCTGCTTTCATTTCCTTTCCCGCCCAGATCTGGCCGCGGCCAGCTCGCCACCTCAGCTGCTCTGCAGCACAAAATCGCCCAGCGCACCAGCTTCACCTCTGCATCAGATCCGCAGGCGCATGGCACCATCGCACACTGCCTCCATCACCCTGGCTTGGCCGCCACCTCAGCAGGTCATCTTCCCGCCAGCTACAGCATCGCACCAGGCCAAAGCTCCAGCCCGCCTGCATCCAACCACATAGCAACCCTGGATCGCCCAGTGCACCAGCATCAGGCCCAGGTCTACACCGCCTGGGGCGCGCCGCACCCAGCCTGGCCACAACCGGCCACCTCACACACCGCGCACAGCCTCTGCACATCTCCTCCTCTGCCGCTGCGCATGAACCCGCCTAGCTGGCCTCCTTCCATGACCACTTCCACCTGGGCTACACCCAGAAAAACCCGCCGCGCCCCTGCTGGTTCACCTGGGCGCTGGCCGCCCAGCTCCCAGCTACCCTGCACTGGATCTACACACCCCTAGCTGCGCACCGCCTTCCTGCACAAACCGCCATGCCAGCAGTGCCCCAGCCTTTCTTGAAGCTTCCAGCAGATTCGTCTGCTTGGCGTGGTGGAAAGAAACAAAAAAAACTTTGTTTAAGTAGAATAAGTGGGTGGGGTGGGATATTTGTAAATAAGATTGGATGGGGTATGTGGCATGAGGGTATGGGTGAGGGGGATTAAATTTATTTGAAATCTATTTAATTACAAACTAACATGTAAAAGATGTTTTAAAAAAATGCAAGAGCAAATATTATTTATGTACAATATATCTGAAAAAGATAAAACACTTTTATTAGTAAATTTATTCAAAAAGACATTGATTTTATAAAATGTGAATCTAGTTATGTGTTCTACCTAAAAATTTAACTAAAAATGTTCAAAAACTATACATGAATAGAATGCAAATTTAAAATCTAAATGTACATTATTTACAGACAACTGAAGTCTAAATTTAAACTAAATGTATGAAATTTAACACTAAAAATTATGTGGTTATCAGGGTCCATGAGGATGGTAAGGATCTAAGAATCTTTCTGACCATATCTCCCATTTCATAGGTCTTTCCTAGTCCAGCTAACCCATTTGTAATATCTGTAAATCTACTGAACATTTGGGTAATGGACTCACCTGATTGCATTTGAAATCTCTCGTACTGTGCTACAAGAATGTCTATTCTTGTTTCCTTCACCTTGTCTGTGCCTTCATAGGTGATTCTGAGCTTTTCCCACATTTCCATTGCGGATTTGCAGGCTGAAACTCTGTTGAACTCCTTTTTACTAAGGGCACAACACAAAATACTCTTGCTTTACAATTCTGCGAGATCTTCTTCCTATCATCGTCTGTCCACTGAGCTTTCTCATTTGTGACCAGAAGATCGCCTTCTTCTACTATGGACCATATCTGATAATCGTGGCCTTGCAGAAAGTACTCCATTCTTGTTTCCAGTATGTGTAATCCTCTCCACCAAACAATGGTGGTCGGTTGACAGACTGACCTTCGTTGTGACCTTGGGCTGCCATGGATCTTTACTCTTCAGATCGTTGGATCCTTTCTTTGTCGAAGAGACTCGCTCTGATACCACTTGTTGCCCAGTTGACAAGCCCAGAGGGGGGGGGGTGAATGGGTCTTTAAAAAATCTATCTAGGTGACACCTGTATGTAAAATATACACAAAAACAATCTTCGATATTGGTTAGTAACAGTTAATATGAACAACAAACCCACAAAGAATCAATCACACAACGCAAGGAATTATCCTGGTTCGGATCTCCTTTCCTTAGGAGTCCTACGTCCAGTCCCTGAGCAACAACTCAGGATTTCACTAACTAGGGTACAGTCTCCCTATGGACACTACAACACCCAGCTCAGCTGGTCTTCCTTCACACCAGAAGGGAACAACAACACCCTGGATACCTCACCAGGTCTTCCTTCACAACTAAAGGGAAACAGCACCCTGGATCCCACCAGGTCTTCCATCACACACGAAGGGAAACAGCACCCTGGATCCCACCAGGTCTTCCTTCACACACGAAGGGAAACAGCACCCTGGATCCCACCAAGTCTTCCTTCACACACGAAGGGAAACACAAAAAGAAAATAGAATGAATTCAAGCCCCTAGATCAAGCTTTTACAAGCCAAGATCTAAAGCAACAAGCACTGAGAGCAAGAGATCTAAACAAGGCACAATCTCAGAACTACACGGGCTCTCTTAGAAATTCTATTACAGCACAGAGAGTGAAGAGCTAAAGATGATGAGGAATGAGATTCTGGCTCTAGACTTCTTGCAGAAGAATTTGAATGCTTGTATGTGAGATGCTTGTTCTCCACACCTATATTGCTTATTCTTCTCTTCTGTCTTGTATTTATATCTCCAATTTGAAATATTGTCGTTGGAGTATCCGTTGTCTCTTGTCCAAGTAAACGTTAGACTGCTTGTCATGTTGGAAGCTTCAACAATCTTTTATCTAGTTGAGCACGCAAAGAGATAAGGTATTCTGGCATCTATATGGTCCAACGTTGTATGACAGAATGTCTTTAGGACCCTGCACATCTTAAATGCTAGAATAGTAGACAGCTAGGCTGTCTCTTGGTGTCAGTAAACGTTGATATGATTATTCACCAAAATAGCAATGCCAAGTAGCTTGTTCTAAAAGATGTTGACAGAATATGCACGATAATGAAAAGATATCATTTGTATGTATGCCGAGATATGTTCTGTCTTCATTAAATGCACAACAGTCAGACAGATAACAGAAGACTTTGACTATTCAACGCTTTCAGATAAATGTCAAGTCGATATAAACCATAAAGTCGTTGTCTACATGACTTATGAAATCGTTATGATCAAGTCAGTTTGACCAAGTCGTTATGAGTCATAGCAAATCGTTACATTTACTGAAGGATTCATATGAACACTTAATAAATCATTATAGAAGGTAAGTTGTTGTATTCACCGAAGAAATCGTTGTGAAATACTTAACAAATCGTTGTAGAAAGTAAGTCATTGTGTGCACTGAAGAAATCGTTGTGAAACACTTAACAAATTGTTATAGAAAGCAAGTCGTTGTGTTCACTGAAGAAATCGTTGTGAAACACTTAACAAATCGTTATAGAAAGCAAGTCGTTGTGTTCACTGAAGAAAGCGTTGTGAAACACTTAACAAATCGTTATGAGCTTTAAAGAAATCGATGAGCGAAGCAAATCGTTATGGGGTCTAAAGAAATCGTTGTGATAACTTAAGGAATCGTTACGACGGGCAAGTCGTTACGAGTTCTAAAGGAATCGATGTGATAACTTAAGGAATTGTTACGATGGAGAAGTCATTACAAGTTCTAAAGAAATCGATGCGTTAACTTAAGGAATCGTTACGAGTTCTAAAGAAATCAATGCGATAACTTAAGGAATCGTTACGACGGACAAGTCGTTATGTGTTCTAAAGAAATCGATGCGATAACTTAAGGAATCGTTACGACGGGCAAGTCGTTACGAGTTCTAAAGAAATCGATGCGATAACTTAAGGAATCGTTGCAGGAACGACTTGATTGAAACACCATGATATTTTAATCTTATAAAGAAATCGTTATAGCTCTATTGAAATATATACACACATAAGGAAATCAATGTGACTTTCAACAGGAGTCGATGCGGACTTAGAGAAATATGATCTTCAGATGATTAAAGCTTCAGAAAGGTAATACTTACCAATATTGGCTTGTTTGACCTTGGTATATTTCCTGTACTTAAGACTTCTGAAGAATGTGTTAGAACTTTTTATAGGGTTTCTTTTGGTTTTGTTAATCACCAAAATAAATATGTAATTAATGAAAATTACATGGGAACAGGCTGAGCATCAAAAAACCCTAAAAATCAGTGCGAAACCGAAACTTAGAGGCTTTGGATCAGGCGACTTGGTGCGTTTCTTGGCGATCTTCATCGACTGGGAGACTCTTTGAACATTGAGGAAGGCTTCCCCGACTCCGGCGTGCTTCATCCATCAACATAGAAGTCGGATCGAGGGGAGATTGGAGGACTTCTTGGCTTGGCCGAGGAGAGCTTCTCCGACAAATTAATCGCATCTAGCAATTTTTAAGAGGCAAGTAACCCTTGTTCACCATCCCCACACATGTCAGCTAGGTCCTAGGATTTTTACAGGTTTTGTCTCGTGTTCTGGAACCCCCTTTTTCACCATTTGTTTTACGTTCAGTCTATGTTTGCACAGACAGGAACTTAACAGCAGCATCTAATGTCGTTAAGATCCAGGGTCAACGGCCACATGTGGTGCCGTTAACCCATGTTGGCAGCAACATCAGTGCCGCCGAGTTCTTCAGGTTTCTACAGAAAGCATGTTTGATCCTTGTGATTTATTTTCCAGACTTCTGGATGTAAGTACATGCTGTAGATTTTATATGTGATTCAGTACATGCAGTAGGTCATACCCTAAGGATAGGGTGAATTTATGTTTACAGGTTTATTCATTTAAATTTCCGTAAGTGGGCTGTGATCATGAAATAATGCTGTAAATTCTTGAATAATTATGTTTCTTGCGCACTAAGGTTCCATAATATTTTTATGTATTCGTGATGACTGTTAGCAAGTTCTAAAACTATTACACCTAACTGTCCTACTGCGTACCATGTGTAGATGAAATTAGCGATAAAGGTGACTGAATCATGTTTTAATTATTATAATTGTTTTACAGATTCGAAAAATGTGAGAAATTGAGCATGTGATAGGTTTACTGTTGGGGATCTGTGATTAAAATTTCATGGCATTCTGATAACAGTAGACACTATTATGAGTTATATGATAGAAAATAACCATGTTGATCATGCCAATGTTATTGTATGTAATTTAGTCATTAGCAGCATGATTAGGGTTGATTTTATGATCTGATTAACATTGTGAACAGTAGCATCATATTAGATAAAATTGATCATATGTAGATTGTGTACCTGTGAGTGCAATGAGTAAATTAGTGCATATGAATAATATGAACTATGTGATTAATGCAAATTGTGTAAATTGTGCCGTGTGTGACACTGCTACCATAGAGGGCTGTGGAACTGTACCATAGTAAAGTCCCTACGGGAAGGTTCATAGTGTGTGAAATCCTATGGGCAATTAGGATGAAATCGTGGAGGTGGACAAGTACCACTGGTTAGGGTGACAGTGCTTCTCCCGGTTTTGCACAGTTAACCAAGATCTATCACTGTTTTGCCTAAGTGATAGGTATGTGAATGTGTTATGTGTGTCCTTCTAGTGGTGGTTTGGACTATGTGTCACGGAAACTAAGTGTAAATTGTGAAAATGTGCAAGTGAATACGGGAAATGTGTAATTGTGTAGAATGAGCATATGCATTTGTGAAGTGAATGTGTTACCTTGTGAATAATTGTGAACCATGTAAATATGTTTAATTTATGTTAAAACAACAAGTAAACGGTATGTGTAATTGTAGTAAATTCATGAGAGTTAAAATAGAATTCATGCTAGGTGTGATGCTTACATTATGTGTAGTTCCATGTTTAGGTTGTGTGCATTGTAATATGATTTGAATGGGTTTTGAATTTCTTAAGCATGCTAATTAAATTGTGTAGAAAGCATGTTATAGGTTCTATATTTAATGTTGTAAGTAAAATAAAGCATGTGTAATGTGTCTCTAACGCTATAAGTTCCATGCTTAGTAGTTTAAATTGTATAAACCATGCTACATGTGTAAATTACTTCCATTGAATGTTCGCATGTACATATGATGTGTGTAAGGATGATGTATATGAATTGCTTGCTGGGTCTTTAAACTCATTCTTGCTTCGGCATACAGGTGCAGGTGTCTCCACTTCTTCCAGGAGATAGTTAGGAGCGACTCCGAGCGAGAGGAGTACCATTTAGTGTGGAGATCTCTTCATTGTATTTTCCTTTTCATAAGTATGTAATGAACAAGTGATGTATCTCATCTAAACAATGTAATTTGATTTAGAATTGTAATTATGTGGACTTTATCTTTTTCTTTAAATGCTATTCAGACTGTGGATATTCAATGATGATGATGGAATAAGAATGATATTTAGTTCTTTTTATTTCTGTTGTTCTATTTCAATATTTGTGTACATCTCAGCTTATTGTAATCGTTGGGTCAATGTCCCACTGTGAAGACATTCATTATACCGATGTGGATTGGTATAATCGTACCGGTATAAGGAGGGTCGTTACAGGGTGTGCGGAGCTGCGCTTGTGGATCCTGGCGTCTATATAAGGACCCCAAGGTCCTCAGGCACAGGAGGATGGCTTCTTCCTCTCTTATGTAAGCTGCTGGGAGGGGGTTTCAGCATCTGAGGGGTTCGAGGGCTTCTTCCGTTCTTCTGAGGGGAATAGAGAGATCGATCCGGAAGAGAGAAGTTGGTAGCGTCTGGTGCGTCTGAGGAGTCTCGGGAGTGTGCGCTGCAGAGACGGCACAGGGCAACCAAGAACACCCCATTTCTTGGCTTGTTCTGAGGCTGTCCAGCGTCCGGGAGGGCAACGGTGTCCAGAGGGCTTCCGGAGGTAGCAGAGAGGAACCAGGATTTGAGAGATCAGAGAGCTTGGCTCCTCTTCATGTTTTCTTTTTTTTTTTTAGATTTCTATTTCGTTGGTGTTCTTATTCTTTCCTCTAGACAGATCAGAAGTTTGATGTTATAGTTTTATATTTCTTTTGTTATTTTCTTACTGATTCATCAGACTGAGAGGGTATAGAGATTTACTGTGTTCTTCTTGCTGTTCTGAAGTTATTGCATCCTATTCCCCTTGTGTCTTCATCCCTCGAGCTGTGAGGGTATAATGATATGAAATTCTTATAGTTCATATTGTTCTCAGTGTAAATCTCTGATTGAGTTCTTTGATTTCTTCATGTCTCATCCTGACCTTTGAGTTGCAATAAAATTGCGATATATCACATGTTCTAGTTACTTCTTCCTGCATAATTGAAGCATTCATCTATTATTTTCGTTATCTCATGTTGCTTCCCTTCGAGTTGTGAAGGTGTGAGCAACTCTGGAACAATAACAGTCTTGAAATTAGAATTAGGAATGTTGTTTCGTAGTGCACCAATTGCTCTGTGAAAGAATGCTTGATTTGATCTATCATCAAGAGTTCTCAGTTTAGTTTTAATGTATTGAGAATTTAAGTCTTGTTAGTGATCATTTAAGTGATATTGAAGGGTTCTAATCGCATTGGAGCTTTTAGTGAACTGAATAGATTTACATCAAATTTTACTGTTGGATCTTTTTGGTTTCAAGTCAAAGTAGTTTAAATCATGTTTTATTCAGCCTCTTTGTGGATCTGACATGTTCTCACCACTTTTTTAGTTCATATTTACTATTTTAAATCTGTGAGATAGTTTAGAGAAGGTGAGCATATTGATTTGTGCAAGGAACTCTAGACAACAAAGTTATAGTTAACAATGCTGCATTCAGCAAGTACTTTAGATGGATTTGCATAATACTTTTTCAGTTGGCTTTCTGGCAATGGCAAAATAGTACTATGATCAGCTTCAGATTGGTGTGTATATTTGTGTGTTTATTGCTTCATGCTGGAAGTGTTTTTGGCACCATGCTGGATGTGAAGGAGAGTACTTATGTAACACATACATTTGCGGCACTCCCACTCATTTAACACCAATACAATTGTCACAACTTTTAAATTATACTGCTGTCGTGGAGATTATAATCTTCTCCACTTGCATATGTCTTGGAGATTATAATCTTCTCCACTTGCGTAGTTGCATAATAATTTTTCAGTTGCTATGCTAACCACCTTGATTGGAACTGCAGATTACCTATGGTGTACTAGCATATACAAAATTGATGGCTTCATCTTCCTCTTGGTGTCTCTCAATTTGAGCTCAACTTTCGACAAGGGTCATGAAGTGTTTAATTTGTTAGCCACACAATTCCGATGATCCTTAAATTTCTGGTTTTCAAGTATTACAATGAGCAGCATGCATGGACCAGTAAGAGCCCTATCTCCCATTCCAGACTACTAGATGTAACTTCCTCTGATCATTTCATGGGAAACAACATAGGCCATTTACATCTTCCCTAGCTAGTGATCAGAAGCATTCAAAACTTAAATTCTCTCACATATGTTGGTTGAATTTTCTGTACAAAGTTTAATTGTCTAGACCACATTGACATCACCATCAGGAGAGTGTTCATACGCACCAAATGTACTACCTAGAAGGAGATGACAAGGGCATATGAAACTGAAGCAACAGAATCTAACTGAGGCCTAGCAGTAGTAGAAATAAACTCCTGGCTTGTGCTTATGAAGTCTTCTTTGTGAAATATTTTTTATTACTAGTATTCTTTCTTGATAGTGAAAATAGGTAGAAAGTACTCCCAATATGGAAATGTGTGTGCAATCATCTGCAAGTGTAATAGAACCTAAAGTAAAAGAGGTAAATATGTTCATATCTCATTATGTTCTATATTCTCATTAGAAACTCAATTGTCTCTTTGATGTGTGATCTATAAAATGAATGAATAACAGAGTTTGATGTTGGGAAAGAAAGTGAAGTTGTGTGACATGGAAGGACACCGGTAGCCAATGCCAATAATCATGTCGTTAGATAAATCTAAGATGGTTATGGGTAAGAGTTTGGGCGAGAGTATTATGAGGTAGCTATTTTGTTTGCTTACAAACTCAATGCACCTCTATTTGTGAAAGATAATGAACGAAAAACCATCCAAGATGTTGTTGGAAGTCACATTGTGTGGTTCACAGACTTGTAAGTTTATGACACCTGAAGTTTTTATTGTGCCAACAGAATAGCTCTCCTCCCTTAAGCAGAGGACTAACATTGTCCACACTCACCTTATGAAACAATTATGGTCATTGGATTTATGTTATGACCAAAACAATTATGATTGTCTTATTTCGAGACAAACAATGATGTGTATGTGATGTTTAAGTTTTATGTTGTAGATTTGTGGTTGTGATAAACTAGTGTTATATGCATTTTTTTGGCGGTGTAATTATGTGAATGTTCTTTTCAAACAGTGTATGTTGTGTATGTAAATTTGAGGAAAGTTGGTTGTATTAAATGTCATACATGGTGATGTGCAAAATATGTGTGCTGTGTATGTATGTAAATATGCAGGTTGTATGCTATGTGTGTGTATGTATGTATGTAAAATATGTAGCTTAATTTTAGTCGAATTATGGATTATATATATTTGCACTGGGAGTTTCTTACGGTTCAGTAATGCGTAACTACAGATAATAGCTATGGTTTCTAACATAGTGAGTAATTTTCGAATGTCATCTTCTATTGGGTTATTTCTAACGGTCTTTCATATGTATACTTATGCTTTATAAAAGTAGGCAAAGTCTATATTATTACGGATTATAAACGAATGTATTTATTACGTACTGTAACCGTAAGTAAGGCTATAGCCACGCTTGCTGTAGTTACGAAAACAAACCGTAGGATGTTTCGTAAGTATACATCTATTCTTACAGTTTTGGCAATTACACTTACGGTTTTCCGACGCTAGTGAAAGCCAATTTTGTGGTAGTGCCGACAGTTGCTTGTCTTATCGTCAGAAGGATGGCGTCTTCCCAAACATCGATAACCTTCGTTGAGAAGATGGCGTCTTCCCAACATTCATAACCTTTCATTAAGAGGTACGTGTCACCTTGGGTTCACTCACAGAAGCACTACTCCAGAAATATCATATTCTAGACAAGTCCAAGACATAGTAACAATTTTTTTATGTAAGTTTCACTACAGGAGAACGAACATTTGTCAGCGGTTGGAAGCCGCTGACAAATCTTCAGAGACCGCTGACATAATATTATGTCCGCAGCTATAGAAGCGCTGCCATAACCGTTGCCAAAAAGTCTATGGACAGATCTTATGTCAGCGTTTTACTGTCACCGCTGACATATATAGTATTTATCTGCGCTTTTCAGTCATAGACATAAAGTATTATTGTCAGCGGTCTAAACAGCCACCGCCATAGACTTTACAGCAACGGCTATCAACCGCGACCATATACTGTACAGCAACGGCTATAAGCCGCAGCCATAGACTGTACAGCAACGGCTGTAAGCCGTGGCCGTTGCATATTATGGCCGCGGGTGCTAGCCGCAGACATATGCCTTTTTATCAGCGGCTGAAACTGCTGCCTTAAACCATTTTTGTCAGTAGACTTACCACACATGGCCATATTTTTAATTTTTGTCAGCTTCTGGTAGCCGCTGAACATATGTTCCTTTGGCAGCAGCTTTCCAGCCGCTGACATGTTGCCAGAAAGAAAAAAAAACTTTTTTATTTATTACCGCACTCTATTCATACATGAGCCACCTGGATCATTCAATCATATATATTTTATTGAGCCACCACCCAGGCTTGCTGGAGCATTCAATCACACACATTATTGAGCCACCACCCAGGCACGCTGGATCATTCAATCACACACATATGAGCCACCACCCAGGCTCACTGGATCAGTCAACACACATATTATTGAGCCACCACCCAGGCTCGCTGGATCATTCAATCACACACAGAAAGTAATGCATAAATATTGTTATACAAATATCCAGAAAAGTAGAAAATGTGAAAGTGTAATAGAATAAGAGGGAAATCAAGAGACATGATCAGAATAATCATCCGCCACCACATCTGTCTCGCTATCGCTCTCGCTCTGAACTGCAGTAGGTACATGCTGGGTACGTGTCTGTGACGCCTGTATCTGGGAGAGGAGTGTGCTTATCTCGTCCACCTTCGTAGCTATATTCTCCAATCGAGAAATCTTTTCTCGCATTTGAGTCATCTCCTCTGCCTGTGCTTTCAACTTTTCTTCCTGTGCTTTTAACTGTTCTTGCATTATCCTTTCTCGCTCTGAACTGGCAGATGTTCCTATAGATTTATACCATGTGCTCAACGTCTCTCCACTACCCGCACAGTGAACATGGCCAGGTCGATCTTTTCCCATGACCAAAATGAAGGCGTCCTCGGGAGTCGTTGGGGTGTGGCTCTCGGCATCAACGTCTGAGGAAGGAGGAATCATCTGAGTCATAGTCTCCTACAGCAAAAGGTAGAGAAAAAAATATTAATGATACAACTATTGTAATGAAAACATATTCACATAAAAGAAATAGAAATAAAGTTACTTACATATCGTCTCTTGCTCTCCTCATCTACCCAGGTCTCACTGTCGTCTGGTAAGTCTTTGCATCGACCCATCTTGAAAAGCTCAAGTCGATGCAGATTACGTCCATGCATATTAGACTGTTTAAATTGAGACAAAAAAAGAAAGACATGTAAGTAACTAAATGAAAGGGATAATATTATTCATAAAACATAACTCACAAAATCATTCATCAACTGATAATGACTAGTCCTGCCCCGTCTATATGTCATAGACTGAGTGGCACGGTTTTGCTTATTTCGCTCAGCAACCCTCTAAAAAGACAAGAATAGACAGTTATTGTTCCATTTATATAAATAAAATAATCATAAACAATTATATTCTAAGCATTTTAAATATTAGCCGCTCATCCCCAGTAGTCCTCATCTCGCACATTGTTTGCCAATCAGACGAGTCAACACCTATTGGGACAAAGGCAATCACATCATCTAAAGACTTGCCATTAAAATGCTGACATGAAATAAAAATTTTTTGTCACTATATAAACAATTTTAAAAAATAAAGTACATATGAAAATGAAATAGTATATTAACTTACTATTTTCTTTTGCTTTCTACGCCAGCTGCGATGCATGGTGCTCATGTGAACAAGCATCTCCCTATCTGTTTTATCTGTTCGCTCCCACTGGTACGTCAACTGCAAAACAAAGTCACCCAATTATAAGAAATATACACATATATACTATTCAATTTAAACAATAATTACTTGAAGATATGTGAATATCAACTCCTTAGTCGCAATAGGAACCTTCGCAAAATCTTTTTGCCAAATCTTACAATACATTTTTGATACAACGCCCATGCGACTCGTAAAGTGATCTGCAGTAGGGCCCACGCCATATCCTCAGACGAGGGAGACATTCCATTGTTGTCCATCAGGCAGCCTCCTCTCTGTAACTCCCCTAGTCGGCCCTCGACGGCCAGTGCCCCTCCCCCAAGATGGTGCAGTTGGTGCAGATGGACCTGTTGAAATATAAACATTAAACATCAACAGAGAATATCTATTAAACAATGAATATAAAAGTTACATCAAATTAAAATATGAACCTGCTACAGAAGATGTAGATGTCATCGAAGAGCCCTGAGGGCTGGAAGAGGGAGCTATCTGCTGAAGAGTGGGATGGAGAGGAAGCTCCTGAGAGGTGGGAGCCGGAGGGAGCACCTGAGATGTGGGAGGGGGAGGGATCGCCTGAGAGGTGGAGGGACAAGGATCGACTAAAAGGTGGAGGGAGAGGGACCGACAGAGTCCGATGCCTCCGTAGGTGTGAGCCATCACGAGAAGAGCGCTCACTACCAGAAACCATCTGTTAAAAAAAATTGTTTGTAAATATGTAAACATAACAAGTTAAAAAGTTTCAATCTTGAACATCTATCTAAATTTATGTTAAAAATGAAATATAAATACTAACGTAAATAAATTACCTAAATATCAATATAATCGTCCACTCTTACGCTACTTTCTTGATATAGATCCACATCTTGAATTTCTCCTCTAATTGGAACATCAATCAGATTGTCCTGAAACGCTTCGTCACTTGGTTCTATATCATTCTCAGGAGACTTATCTTGCAAGTTGTAGTAATCACACGGACGTGCTTTGACAGGAATGATCCATCCTTGTGTTGTGTTATCATTGACATAGAACACATGTTCCACTTGACTTGCAGGGCAAATGGTTCATCTGTATTGAGCCTTTGACGAGTGTTCAGACTGATAGTTCCATATTTATCTATTTAAATCCTCTATCTTTTCTATAAAATCCCACCAGTCACACTCAAATAAAACAACACGCTTTAATTATCGAAACATATTTCCAATACATCATTTAGACGTCCATAATATCCATCACATCCGAATTCAAGTTCTGCATTGACAATAACTCCATACAACTGAGTGACCTTTGTTGCATCAATAGATGATGTACGAAACCTGAATCCATTGACAATATAGCCCGAGTGTGAACGTGCAAACCTTGAAGGTGTTCGTGCCAGACAGTACATATCAGGAGTACATCGAGGATCATTTGCATCGTACAAATCTTTCACATAACTTTGGAACCACTTCAAGAAATTCATTTCTGTATGGCTTGAACTCTCAACACATCTCCTGTGTTCAAAAAGATATTCATCGATATCTTCAATCTGTCTAAGAATGTACATATGTGCCTTCTCAACTTCTTCTTCAGACAATATAGGACTATTACCTGCTCTTGCTAAGAAACATCCTGAAGATTTGAATATCGAACAACCTCCTTCATTATTGTCTTCAGAGGGGCCGTCATAGTTTCTTTCCCTTTGGTTAAAGCGAGTGTCAATACCGTCCATATACATTGAACAAAATGAGATTGTTTCCTCCATAAGATAGCCTTCAACAATTGAACCTTCTGGATGTGCCCTATTAAAACATAGTTTTCAATTTCTTCAAAAATCTCTCTATAGGATACTCCATCGGTATTGAACTGGCCCGACAATTCTCGCTTCATATGCAAGATGTACAATCAAATGAACCATGACATCAAAAAAAGACGGTGGAAAAATTTGTTCCAACTTACATAATGTTACTACAATATCACCTTCCAATGTAAGCAAACGATCAGATTGAAGAACTTTGGAACAGATATCTCTAAAATATATACTTAACTCTGTAATTGGGTATGTCACATCTTGATTGACAATACCACGAATTGCCAAAGGCAATAATACTTGTATGTATATATGGAAATCATGACTCTTCAGCCCTACCAATTTTCGACTTGCAATATCTACACATTTCATCAAATTGGAGGAATATCCATCTGGAACTTTTATATTACGCAGAAAGTTGCACACAGCCGTTGTCTGCAATCTGTTCAATGTATATTCTACCGCTGGTAACCTGGTCTTATTATGACTGTCTGTCTGTGGATGAAATTCTGGTCTTATTCCCCACTGTTCCATATCTAACCATGCATTCAGACTGTCTTTGCTCTTTTCCCCACCAAGAAGATTCAAAGTTCCCAACAAATTGTCACATACATTCTTCTCAATGTGCATTACATCCAAGTTGTGCCGAATGAGTAGATTTGACCAATACGATAGCTCTCTAAAAAAATACTTTGTTTCTTCCATCCGTCTAAATTCTTGATATCCTTCTTAAAGTTCTTTCCAAATCTGATATGAGGAAGTTGAAGTTGTTGATTCCACACTGCAGCACCCATTAACACTTCTGGACGCTTACGACTTCAGCCACGCCATCAAATTTGTATTGATACTCACGCCTTCTCCATCTATGACTGATTGCAAAAATCGTCGGTGCCCTAGATAACAGAATTTTCGACAATTGTGCAGCCATTTTGAATGTGTATCATAATGACAGGATGGACATGCATGTTTTCCTTTGTTACTCCATCCTGATAAATTGGCATATGCAGGAAAATCATTGATCGTCCACAGAAGGCCAGCTCTCATTTGAAAATTCTGTTTCTTTTGAGGCATCATATGTTTCAACACCGTTGTCCCACAAATCTTTCAATTCTTCTATCAACGGTTGTAAATAGACATCAATATCATTTCCAAGACTTTTAGGACCTAGAATAAGTATGACATCATCATAAACGTCTGCTTCATGCACATCCATGGCGGCAAATTATAAACTACTATCATCACAGGTCATACACTGTATCTGCTACTCATCATCCCAAATGGATTGAATCCATCAGTCGCTAAGCCAAGTCTCACGTCGCGTACATCTGCAGCAAAATCTGGATATTGATCATCGAAATGTCTCCATGCTTCAGAGTCAACAGGATGTCGCATAGTTCCATTTTCCGAGAGACTTCGGCCATCTTTGTGCCATGTCATCCACTTGGCTATCTTAGAAGACATGAACATTCTTTGCAATCTATCTTTCACTGGAAAATAACAAATATTTTGTATGGCACCTTTGCGACGTCTCTTCTTCAGGCTACCTTGTTTGTATTTTCTTTGTACCTAGGTGCATTATATGCTGGACATCGACCCTATGTTCATGTTCATTTCGAAACAAGATACAGTCATTCTGAAAATCATCTATCTTCTTATGACCTAACCCCAAATCTTTCATAGTCTTCTTCACTTCATATCATGTTCGAGGTAAATTAGCTCCTTCTGGTAATACTTCTCTAAGCAACTCAAGAAACATTCCCATACAAGAAGCTGTCACTTTCACTACAAGAAATTCAGATTTAGCGACGGTATTTATGACAATAATTTATCGTCGCTAATCTGTCTCTAATTTTAAGCAACGGCTTAACGACGATTAGGTTTCCTGCCCTTCTTCGAATTTCGGCGGCGGATTAGCGGCTGGGGAGCGCTCGTCGCTAGGAACTGTCGCTATATAGCGACGGAAAGTTTAGTTGTCAGCAATCCGTCGCTGATTTATTGTTATCCGACCCCGCCCAACCTATTTCCCCTTCCCCCCGCCCTTTCCGTCGAAACCCCCCATTTCCCCCTTCTTTCTTCGTCAGAACCGTCGAACTTCCCACTCCCGCCCCTGTCGCTTCGCCAAGTCGCCGGCCATCGTCGATCGCCATTGGCCGGCCGTCGTCGATCGCCAGTGGCCGGCCGTCGTCGCTCGCCAGTCGCCGGCCGTCGCGCCATCGCCATCGCCATCCACGGTAAATATCTCTCTCTCTCTCTCTCTCTCTCAACCACCCCCTCACCCAGTCGCCGTCCTCCCCCTCCGCCGGCCTGTGCCCCCTCCCTCTACACCCTGCCGCACGCGCCCCCCCTCTCTCTCTCGCGCGCGCTAGCATCCCTCCCCTCACACAGTCGCCCTCCTCCCCTCCGCCGGCCTGTGCCCCCCTCCCTCTACACCCTGCAACCGCGCCCCCCCCTCTCTCTCTCGCGCGCGCTAGCATCCCCTCCCCTCACACAGTCGCCCTCCTCCCCTCCGCCGGCGTGTGCACCCCCTCCTCTGCACCCTTCAACCTCTCTCCTCTCTCTCTCTCTCCCCCCTCGCCAGCACTCCCTCCCCCGTCGCCGTCCTCACACAGTCGACACAAAGATTACCCAACAGCAGCGTGATGTGTATATGTTGAGCTTATACACTGGGAAGGTTAAAATTCTTTAGGCGTAGATAGGTGTGAATCTGTGATTCAGTGAGAGAGCTTGTAACTTGAAAGAGTGGAGGGGGGTCCACTGTGTATTTAAACTACAGTTTGCTTTCTTCAGCACCCCTTCTGTTAGAATGAGCAGCATGCTGTGTTCTTGATTTGTTAGTTGGCGATGAAGGAAGCTAAAGGAAAAGTGCCTTTATTTGGGGTTGTGCTTGCAATTTTAGGGTGGTTTTGTGGAATCATCTCTTCTTCAAAAGTATATAAATTAATACAGCATCATGCCAATAATAGCTCCTTTTATTAACGAAACAAATGTACAAGTTAGTTTGGGGAAAAGTTTCTATACGCTCTAGGACTGCCTGTCTAGTTGCATAAAGTCTATACGCTCAAGAGTTCTATACGCTCTAGGACTCGGTGGGTACAGTTAGTTTGGGGAAGTCATAAAGTCCTTAACTGCACAGGTATTTTTTTGTTTGCTGCTTGTTGCCTGTCCATCCTGTTTAAGTGGAGAAAATAAGCCAACATTTCTTTTTCCAAATCCTTTCAAATTTGGTATCTGAGCATTACTTAGGTGGGTTAATGGATCTCTTGGTATTGGTCCTAAGATGTCCTGCATCAGTGCCACACCCTTATAATAATACCTCAATTAGTTGACCACTTACTGTGTCAATGTTGTAATCATGCGGCAAAATGTGAATACCTACTGGTTCATTGTTTAGCGATGATTTCTCAAAGACTATTTAATGGCTTCTCAAAAGAGAAAAGAAATATGAATAGTTATAAGCCTCAAATGCCAGTCTTGAACCAAGCTGCTTAAATGGTGTGGCCTTTTGCACGCAGCATATTTGCTAATGTTGGTTGTATCTACCCATCCCGTGCATCTAATTGGTTTTTTTGTATCTCTGGTTTTGATGAGCATATTGTTGCTTTCACTTGGCCAAAATGTTTTGAGCCTTGTTTCTGTTTTTCTTTATGAGTTCTGGGTGTCCTTGTTTCTAATTTTTCTAATGGTCAAACAATTCCGCAGCTGAAGGACATGGCAGAGAAGCTTCCTCTTGGAGTGTATGATAGTGACAGTACCAGGCCCATGTATCTGTCAAATGGCACTGAACCTTATGCCATTTATAACACCAACTTAAATGGTGAACAACAGTTAAAAAATGAGATAAATGGTTCACATTTACCTTCTCTGTCAACAATCAACTCGTCAATCATAAATGGAACTTCAGGCCCAACAGAAGTGCACATTTATGCTCCTGAAACCATGGAAATGAATGAGCCTTCTCAAAACCATAGAACTGTGAACTCCACGGGAAGAGAAGAACAAGAAATGGCACATTTCAGGAGTAATGGTGGTGTAGTGACCAGCAGTAGAGCAGAGGTGGTTGATAAGAAGGATTCCGAAGGTCTTCAAAATGGCATTGTTCCAAAGGCCAGAAGTTCCCCTTCAGCTAATACTCATCAAGTAGAAGCAGAGTGGATAGAACAGTATGAACCAGGTGTATATAAACACTGGTGGCGTTGCAAGATGGAACTAGAGATCTCAGAAGGGTGCGGTTCAGGTATAATCTTCTTAACTTTGTTTGTCCCCAGTTGATACTGAGCCTTTTGCCTTTTTGAATTGGTAGCATCTTGTTCTGAAACATCAAGTGGACAAATCCCTGCAGAGGAACTTCCAGTTCTTAAAATACCAAGAAATGCTATAATGCCACTCTTTATTCCACAAATTTTACTGCTCTCAGTTCGGGATCAGAACATGAGACTGGATGGCCGAGTCACGTGGCTTGGACAGAACGTCGTCGGCCCTGTCCTCCCAGTCTCATGTTCACACTCTACTACGGGGCACCACCTTCCCCCTCCTACCACAGCTCCTTCCATTAGAGATTTACATTTTACATAATTTCTATTTGCAATTATAATTATAATTATTGTAATCTAATCATTCTTTTTTTTCACAGGTTCACACTCCACTCAGGGGCATCGCGCTCCCCCTCGTACTACGACTCCTTCCATTAGAGGTTTACATTGTACATAAATTCTATTCACAATTATAATTATAATTACTGTAATCTAATCATTCTTTTTTTTTTTTACAGGTTCACACTCCGCTCAGGGGCACCGCCCTGCTACAGTCCCCCTTCCGCCTCCTACTATGACCCCCATTTCGGATCCTACTATAGCCCCCAATCTGCCTCCTACTACGGCCCCATTCACATTGCTGTACACTGGTAGCTACCCGTAAGTATTTAATTATTCATTTTATACATTTAGTCTGTAACACAATATTTCTTTCTGACTTTAAATAAATAATGCCCAGCATGAAGTTCGAGCCACCAGAAGTGACACGATGGATCACAAAATCCTTGCTCCACCATCTCCCAGGGCCAGTGGCACAGTGGAGGGACTATCCGAGGGACGTCCTCGATAGCCTCTTCCAATCATTTTTGGTATGTTATATTTAATTTTAATTTAAAGTAATTTGTTACTAAAGATAGCATCAATTTATACAGTGCACTTATCGCTTCGCGATTGTGAAGCAAGAGGAGGATGCGCGGATAGCCTGGGAAAAGGTTGCAGGGAGACGTTTTTCTGATTACCTTACCAAGAAGAAGGAGATGGCAAAAGAGGGCAGTGGGTGGGGTGGCTGATCCACTCCAATGGAAGGGCCACGGCCCTCCTGCGATCAGGAAAGACTATTGGGATGCTATGTGCGACCAGTGGGCAACACAAGAGTACCAAGCACGGTCGGCCATTGCTACACAAAATCAGGCTAAAATGCCCGAGGCTAGTTTGCATAGCAGTGGCTCCATCACCTTTGGATGCCACAAGAAAAGAATGGTAATCATTAATTTTATAATTTAAAATTTATAAGATTTATATAACATTAATTTTCTTTCATAATTTGCAATTGTAGGAGGAGACAGGTGGCCCTGTAGCCTACACAGAGCAATTCCGTCGTACACATAAACGTAAGGATCAGGAGAATTTGTCTCACAGAGGGCGAAAGAAGTGGTGGTATATACTTCTTCTTATGGTACTTATCACATAACATTTTAAACTAATGTATTCTAACAATTTGATTTTTTTTTCTTGCTTAGGAGTCATACGAGCAACAATTAATAGAGCGGCATGGTGATGACTCCTCTCAACATCCACAATTCGATGCCTCAGCTTGGTTGGTTGCGACCGGTCAACCAAAGAAAGGTCGAGTGTTCGGATTTGGCATTGGGATAGATGCTGGTGGAGTCATCAACTCTACTATGGAGTCAGGGTGCTCCGCGACATCCTACAGCTATACACAGTCACCACCACCACTGCAGCAGCCTACTGAGCTCCCTGACCACTATTGTAGTGCATTTATCAAACCGTTGGACAACTTGTTTGATCGGACAGTTGTCCCAGCTCTCCATGTGATGGGGGTGGCATTTCCACATCCACCTCCACCTCCACCTCCATCTGCTGCAGACTTCGGTCAAGTGAGTATATTATGTTTCACTTCTATTTTATAATGTTCAAACATAGAGAGAATATAAAAAAAAACTAAGTTGCAACATCTGGACGGAGTTTTTTGATGTGTGCATCATGACTGCTTTATATGCTTTGGGGCCATTTCTTTTTTGGTAGGATTGAAATGAAGGTGCCATAGCTTTCTCCATGCATTCCTCTGAAAACTGTTATATGAGATTAAGGATTAGGTGATATGCAGATTTAGTATTAATTTTTCCATCACTGCTAGGATCCAAACATGTTGGTCCAGATTGATAGAAGGAATCTCCTGATCCACTGGTGGAGCAACTGTGATGTGGACATGTGATACTCTTCCATCTTTAAATAGCTTCCACAAATCTGTACACTCAGAAAGCAAGTGATTAGTTGATCTACGATCAGTTCTACAGAATATATGTGTTGAGGAATTCTGATGAATTGTTTTTTAATTTTAGTCTACGTATTCTTTGACTTAACTATGTTGTCTTATAATATTAAAAGTATGTCCTTTACATCAACAACAAGTATGTTTTGAAGGATCTTTTAGTTTTAAGTCTCTCAAATCCTTTAGAATCAGCTTTAATAATCTACAAGTTTGTTAATGTGAAATAATCTCTTATTTCTTCTCATATTCATACATGTCTAATAGTTATTTTTTGCTTGTAGGCCGTTGGAGAACAGGCTAACAGTGATGCAGATGTCGAAGACTACGAGACTCATCTTGCAGACGATTAAGAGTCTTGTCATTTGACTTTCCATTCTTATCTTCTCGTTATCTATGTAAATATTTTTGTGACTTATTGCAAATATTTAATAGATATTTAAATTAGTGTGAAATGTTTAAATTTTATTTATATTGTAAAATGATTGCTTATCTCTTCTCATATACATACATGTCTAATAATTATTCTATGCTTGCAGACCATTGGAGAATAGCTTAGCAGCGATGCAGATGGCGACGACCACGAGACTCGTTTTGTAGAGGATTAGGAGTCTCGTCATATGAATTTTCTATTTTTATCTTCTTCATTATCTATGTAAACACTTTTGTAATTTGTTGTCAAACATTTATAGATATTTGTGTTGGTGTGAAATGTTTAAATTTTACTTATGTGATTTTGTTGTGTGTGAATGGTGATTGTGATATATTTAAATTGTAGTTAATTGTTATATGAATTGTATACAGGTGTATGAATTGTAAACAGGTGTATGAATGTAAACAGGTGTAAAAAATCAATATATTTTTAGAAATGTATTATTATGTTATTTCATTTAGTTAGCGACGGAATAGCGACGGAATTGAATCCATCGCTAACATCCGTAGCTGTTTCAGCAGCCGCGGTCGGTTCGAGATAGCCTCTAAGCCGTCGCTAATTTAGAGTCGGAATAGCGACGGAATATAAGCTGTCGCTGGTATTGGTGGCCGCTTAAATTAGCCTCAACTTTCGCGACAGCCGGTTACCGTCGCTAATCCGTCGCTATTGGCGACGGCGTGCGACTGCCCTCCGCCTGCCGCTAATTAGCGTCCAATATATAGCTGCCGACTAATTCTATCGCTATGTTGTCGCTAGTCTGTCGCTAAATGGTTTAGCGACAGACTAGCGACAGCATAGCGATGGATTTAGTCTGTCGCTAAACAGTCTTTTTCTTGTAGTGTTTGTTCATGGTCTTAATGTTCAACAGTTTCAACAAAAATGTCAATTTTGAAAATTGACACAACCAGGATATAATGGTGTTTCAGCATCTTCTAATAATGATAAAAATCTCTTGCTTTCTCATTTGGTTCATGTTCCTCTTCTGTCCTCTCTTTTTTAGCCTCTTGTAACTCATATAACATTTCAATTGTTGTATCAATCTGATCTTCTATTTGTGCTCCATTAACAGACGGGCTAACTTGCTGAACATCAACATCGCTAACATCCGTAGCTGTTTCAGCAGCCGCGGTCGGTTTCGAGATAGCCGCTAAGCCGTCGCTAATTAGAGTCGGAATAGCGACGGAATATAAGCTGTCGCTGGTATTGGTGGCCGCTTAAATTAGCCTCAACTTTCGCGACAGCCGGTTACCGTCGCTAATCCGTCGCTATTGGCGACGGCGTGGCGACTGCCATCCGCCTGCCGCTAATTAGCGTCCAATATATAGCTGCCGACTAATTCTATCGCTTGTTGTCGCTAGTCTGTCGCTAAATGGTTTAGCGACAGACTAGCGACAGCATAGCGATGGATTTAGTCTGTCGCTAAACAGTCTTTTTTCTTGTAGTGTTTGTTCATGGTCTTAATGTTCAACAGTTTCAACAAAAATGTCAATTTTGAAAATTTGACACAACCAGGATATAATGGTGTTTCAGCATCTTCTAATAATTGATAAAAATCTCTTGCTTTCTCATTTGGTTCATGTTCCTCTTCTGTCCTCTCTTTTTAGCCTCTTGTAACTCATATAACATTTCAATTGTTGTATCAATCTGATCTTCTATTTGTGCTCCATTAACAGACGGGCTAACTTGCTGAACATCAACTAATGGTGCCTCTCCATGACATACCCAATTGGTATACTGTGTCTAAAATCCATCTACTTTAAGATGAATTTCAACATCCATATGGGACAACTTCAATCCGTTAACACAATTACGACACGGACATTGTATGAACTCATGATTTCGTCCATGCCTAAAAGATTGTCTTTGTTCATCAAAAGTAAAATCCAAAAACTCATCTACTCCTTTCTCATATCTAGGATCCAAACGATCTCTAAGTTGTATCCAACTCTTATCAAGTCTCGTCATTTTAGGATGCAATAGTTCTGCATTGACAATAACCCATCAGCTTAAGTTGTATCCAAATGATCTCTAAGTTGTATCCAATAAATATTAATTAGTCGACAATTCAAACAAAGTTTCGACAACACCTCCCCTATACCGGGAGCATTTTCACATATACATTCCACACACATACATGTCTGCATAGATACCGGCAAAAAAATGGGGTGCCTACAAAAAATCGTGCCCAACTATGGATATTTGATTCATCTGTTCTTCTTAATTTATTATATATGTATTTAGATTGTCTTAAAATTTCGGCTGCATCTCCCCACACTTCTCCAATATACCCTAAATATTTACTAATTTTAACTATGCTCAGAAATTCACTTGTATGAAATACAAGGGACAAGAAGAGCAGCAATTAAAATTAGTTGGTATATCGGAGAAGAGCGAAGAGACGCTACCAAAATTTTAAGACAATCTCAATACACATATAATAAATTAAGAATGTATAGATGAATCAAATATCCATAGACTGTCCAACTTGGACAATTCAAGACTTTATGCTCGATATATGACATTACTATCAAAAGACAGTAAAAACATATATCTTAACACAAGTCTTGAACGGGCAAAAATGAAAAGAAGGTCCACTCATCTCACTCATTGACATTCATGCTTTCTCCATCTCCTCATTCATACATCCTATAAAGCACTTAGTATACATTCACATTCATACATACAATCACATCATGCAAAAAATATGAGCCACCACCCAGGCTCGTTGGTTCAACAAATTTATATAAAGGGGATGGAAGGATTACCTCAGCAGAAAAGAACACCAAAACCTAAACAATATGTACAAATGAATACCTGCATTGAACAAGAAAAGTAATATGAGTGCTTGTGCAACTTTCTCAAAAGTAATATGAGTGCATGTGCAACTTAAAAAAAATAAATAAACAGAAAAAGTCATGGTCTAGTAAGCTAGGAGAAAAAAGTACAAAGAACATGTTATGATGAATGTACACTAAACTTTACGATATAAATACTGAGCTAAACTTTACGATATAAATGTTGAGCTAGCAAATTTAACAATTCGCTAAGGATTGAAAGATTTGTGCCCTAAGGGCTTTGTTGCCCACTAGGCAATGACTTCAATTACCCCACCATTTTTTTTAAAATGTCCAAATCAAATTTAAACAATCTCATGTTGATAGAACTTTATACTAGGTGAGGTTTTACTCATGATTTTTGCTCCTAATTAACTTCCTTTTTTTTTGTTGGAATAGCACAGTGGCTTAGCCATTGGATGAACACAACACTACCCCAGATTCCAAACCCAGGGCCCCTCCCATTCATCCCATGCCCCCAATCTTAAAACAAATTTTAAATCCATGAAAAGATAATTGAAGTGCCTAGGCGCACTTGCAACAAATATGGAACCTGCACCTCCCGGTATGCAACGGGGTGCCCCAACCATTCCGGCACCCCTGGCTCACCCTAATTAACCTACCTTGACCGACTTTGACCTGGTTCTTGATATGGATAAACTAACAGAACACTTTTCATACCAGTGTACTTAATAATGGATAAACTAATAGTCATGGGGACCACATCTCCTTCCCGTGCCCCACGTGACACATCTCCTGCCCGTGCCCCACGTGGCACAACTCCTTCCCGTGCCCCACATGGCACAACTCCTTCCCGTGCCCCACGAGGCATATCTCCATCCTGTGCCCCACGAGGCACATCTCCATCCCATTCCCGACGAGGCACATCTCCCTCCTGTGCCCCACGCGACACCTTTCCATCTTGCACCCCACGCGGCGCACCTCCCTATTTGGCCCCTCGCAGCTCGCTTTTTCCTTTCCCTCCTCCAGACCATCCGTATTCTTTCCTTTTTTAGGACACCGCGCCCTCCTTCTTCTCCAAATCCCTCCGGCCCCGCCGGAGTCTCCAAATTCTTTTCACAATTCTCTCCTTGCCATTTTTAATCAGGTCATCCGACCTTTCTCTCACTATTTTCGGGACTTTAGTCCCCACTTATCTTTTTAATTCCCAAGAAATAATTGTACATTCTTCTAGGTCTCTGAGTCTCGCCCTGACGCAGGGTATTCGTCCTCTCTTTACCCTCTTTTGGGGCTTCAGTCCCCATGCATTTCTTTAAATTTCTAAATAAAATTGTAAATTCTTATAGGCCTCTGAGTCTCGCCCCAACGCAAGGCATTCTTCCTTTCTTTACCCTATGAATTCTTTATTATTAATGTCAACAAAAAAAATCCATAAAAAATGAATATCGAATATTGCCATGCAATCGCAGTATTTTGCTTATGAAAAACGCCGCGCCAAGAGTCTAAAATTCCCTCCTGGGTCATTATGGTTTGCCCGTAGCATGGGCACCTTGCACACACTTCACGGCGCCCAAAGCCGATTTGCTCCAGTTGATGTTGTCACCATCACAGCCATGCCTAAAATGTACCAAAGTCTGTTTCTCCTATTACTCGGCCAAAATATGGGTAGTAGAGGTAGTCTGGGCAAGGCACCCACCCAAAGCACTTCGTCATAAGAGGATGTCTCAAAAATTGGCAAACCAAATGACCAATAAAAATCAAGTCAAAATGCATGTCAAGAGTGGCAAAGTCCCCGCGGAGATCCAAATGGACCCGGTCGTATGCATGCACAATCAAAATCAAAATCCAATCAATCATAAAAGGGCATGGCAAAGAGTGGCAAAGTCCCCGCAGAGATCCAAACGGACCCGATCGTACGCACATCCTTACAATTGAAATGGTCATCAAATCAAAATCGAAAGCCCCAGTGGTTAAAAGAGACTCAATCTTCTGACGGTTGTGCCACGGGAGGAAGTCAAACCCAACCCTCAAAAACCGATACAAAGCTTATCTCCAAGTCATCTTCCCTTCTCTCTGCCAGACTTAGTTGCCTTTTCAGACATGGCTTTGATAGTGGCACTATTAACCGCTAGCAGTCAGCCCTTAGGCACCACTTTAAATGCACGCCCTACTTTGGGCACCCTTTAATGAAACGGGAGGTAACAAGGACACCTCGCCAGTCAGTCTTCATAACCCTATTGCTGCCATGGCATGGCAATGTTCCAAAACCCAACAAAAAAAAATTGGATATTTCAAAATCCAAAAAAATTCTAATATTTCCAAAACCACAAAAAAAAATTCAAATATTTCCAAAACCCAAACAAAAATTCAAATATTTCCAAAATCCATAAAAAACAAGTATTCTCAAAACCCACAAAAATTCAAATATTTTTAAAATAAAAAAAAATTCAAATATCTCCGAAATAAAAAAAAAACATGATGGTATCGCACATGGCAAGCATTGTGCCTCTCGCTGTGTCAGATCAATGCAATTCTTCTCCTTCATAGGTTCCTCCCATCCTGAACTCCAATCTCTTAGGCCAAAAGACCACTTATCCTCATGGTTTGACAAACAAATTGTTTGAGCTATGTCTGTTGTTGACTACTTTATCCATGCTCCCTGCTATGAATATGTTAATCCATGATGTTTGTTTTCTCTTGGCTAATGAATTTTGAGTGCAGGATTCGAGTCACCTCATCTGGCGCTACATCAGGCTACAATGTGCCGCCCCTACCATCAAGTTATCTATATGTTATACCCTTAGAGCATACCAAGGACCTTGTGGCTCTGAGGAATCTGGGATTTGAGTTCCCTTTTATCAAAAACAATGATTATCCCAGAGGATCCTTAGCCACACGGATAGGCCGTTACGCCTGGCACATGAGGACGACGGACCCATACATAAAAATCGGTCCTGACTCAACGCCATCGTGACAATATTATTCTTGGTTATTTTCTACTCCTTTTAAACTGTTTTTCCTTTTGCCCCGCATACATGCATATTGAAATCACAGTGGCAAACCACTCTTCCAATGCAGCTTGAGAGCCATTCTCGCTCCAAGTCCAATGCAATTTGAAATACTCCATTCCGGGATGAATACCCAACTCCCTTTGTTGTCGCCTCCGGGCTGATTTCCTTAAGAACCTTTGTTTGGATTTATCCCTCTACATTTCATCCTTACTCCCATAGATCCACCTGAGGCAGTGGCAGACACCCCCAACGGTGCAACCTAATGGATTGTGTCCTTAGGTACTTTCCCTTCGCTGGAAGTTGATCTCTCCTTTATGCCCCACGTGGCACCTTTCCTTCATGTACCACGTACACACCTCTTGTCATGCCCCTCGTGCACATACTTTGTTTTCTTCCAATCCAAACACTTGTTTCTTTAGGTCTTCTTCCTGGTGGTGACTTCCTTGGGTGTTGGTGAAAGACTCTTATCAGGTGGGAGTCACCAATGATTATGCGTGTCTATTTTTCATCTTGCCGTCTACTTTTCAGTCCGCTCCACTGCACTCCACTTCACTACGCTTCATTTCTCTCATTTCATTTCACTCCATTACGCTCCACTTCGTGTCCCTTCGCTTCACTCCCCTGCAAAGCAGACGCCAAGGCGTTGCAGCTGTAGACACGCGATTTCGACTCCACCGCGGTCAAATTTCATATTGTGCCATAATGCCACAAATAGCCCTCCTTTTGCCTTGCAAGAGTATTTTCCCAATATTTCTGGATCTCACCCATTTCTTCCTAGTGCTTCCCCATTCTTCCCCGGTGCTTACCCTCCATTTCCAAGGCTCATCGGAGGTCGTGGGCAGAAATCCTTGTCGCGACGGGGCTGGTGGTCGCAACTGAAACGCGTCCAGCATGGTCAACACGACTCCATCAAGTCGCGCCGGGCATGTTGGGCGCGACCAGGCCGACTGGCCCTTATCGCGACGGGTCTAGGGGACGCATTATGAATCGTGTCCGGCATGGTGGACGCGATTCCATTGATTCTCATTGTCGCACCAGGCATGCGGGATGCGACTAGGCCAAAGGGTCCTTATCGCGGCGGCCTTCTGCGACGCGACAAGATTTGCTTATTTTATTTACGAAAACTGCCCATTGCCACTTCATAAATGCGTCCGCTATAGGCGACGCGATTCTAATGTCGGTTTTGGCAGGATTTTTATAAATAAAATATGGAAATAATTTATCCCATCGTGCCGTCCCGACGCATTTTCAATCAGAGGCGCATCGGGCCATGCCGACGCGATTAGTCCCTAGGCCCCAAAAGTCGTCGCACTCGAGTGCCCGTACCTCGAATCCCGAGGAATCTCTGAATCGCATCCGTTCGTGCCGACGCGATTAGGTCCTGTACCTGAACCCTAGACCCCCAGAAGTCGTCGCATTTATGGCCCATGTGCCCAAAATGAAGTCGCGGTGGGGTAGGTCGACGCATTTCAAGAACGCGGCGGTCGTCCCCGACGCAATTCTCTACCATAGCCCATACCCTATAATCGTCAAATTCAGCGGGAAATGCGGCGCTTCTTTATCGCGGCGTCCGGACCGGACGCGACTCAACCTCATAGTCGCGTCCGCTGTAGCCAACGTGATTCAAGGATCTGTTGCCTATAAATAGACCCCCGAGGGTAGCCATTAAAACCATCTCCCTCCACCCCGGCGGAGCCCTGTCGGATTCTTCCCGTGACCCCTTCACTACGGCGGAGCCTTGCCGGACCGGCGACTCAACTCCGAACCAAGGTGTCCGGAGCCGGCGTCTTCCTCACGTGCCTCGGAACGAAGCGGGAGCATCTTCCTCCTCTCCTCCCTCCATCCATTCCAGCAGCGTCGCCGCGCCATCCACGTTTGGGGAAGCACCCCCTCCCCTTTCTCCCTTTCTTTATTTACATTTCATCTCCCCCGGGCCCCACGTGGCTCTTTTCATTTACCTCCTCCGGGCCCCCACGTGGCTCCTACACTCCTTTTCTTACACACACACATGCATGCATACACACAAACACATACCTATTTTTAGGGATTTAAAAGCCACCACCCAAGGTGTGTTCTTCCCCATGTCATTTATTTCATTTCATTTGTTTAGGATTTGATACTGCACACGTGGCTAATCCCCTTCCTTTCTCTTTGTCTTTCTTGTCAAGGTAATCAACAAGGAAAGCGCCTTCTACCATGGCCGGCCGTGCTCATAGAAGAAGAAAGAACCACATCCCCCGCGCAACCTCCTCACGCTCCAAAAGGTATTCCCTGCGATCACTCTTTTCTTTTGTGCCTTTTGCGCACCACGCACCACGCACATCATCCATTCCACTCGCACCCCTTTCGCGCGTGCATTTCTCCATTCGGTACCCTCGCGTACCTGGCGATCACGTTCTTTTCCATCATTTATCATCCCTCTTTGTGGACTGTTCTTCGTCCCCTATAAAAGGGAAACGGAAAACACCATCTACAGAGGCCACATCCTTAGTTAAATTCTCTGTTCAGGGGTACAAGCATTCAGAAATCATAAATGTACTGGGAAGATCCCTTGATCATTCTTACATCATGGAACAGTTCTAAGCAAAAGGGGCTTTACTACAATATGTAGGGAGAAATTCTAGGGAGAGTCAGAGCTCTCATCACTCTTATGACCCATGTGATCCACTGAAAATGTTATGTGTGAGTTATATACAAGCATAATAGGCCTTACATCTTCACAAACATAGTACACTGATTACCATTAGACAAAAATATGCAATAAACTTTTTCAAAGTTGACAATAAGCCAGAGTTAATATTTAAAATTGACAAGTAGCAAACTAACGTCTATGTGTGTGTGTGCCAGAGGGGAGGGAGGGGATGGGGGGTGGGGGCCGCCCGAGGGAAGGGGGGTCGGCCTCCTCCCTCTCAACGTCTATGTGTGTGTGCATCGGAGGGGAGGGAGGGGATGGGGGGTGGGGGCCGCCGGAGGGGAGGTGGGGTCGGCCTCCTCCCTCTCAACCACTATGTGTGTGTGCACCGGAGGGGAGGGAGGGGATGGGGGGTGGGGGCTGCCGGAGGGGAGGGGGGGTCGGCCTCCTCCCTCTCAACGTCTGTGTGTGTGTGCGCTGGAGGGGAGGGAGGGGTGGGGTGTGGGTGCTACCACCGGAGGGGAGGAGGCCGGGGAGGGGGGGTTTGGGCGTCGGCGAAGGGACTCACCGTGGGGGGGTGGGGGCTGCCGCCGGAGCTCTAGGCATCGCCGGAGGGGGTCGCCGGCCGTCGGAGGTCGGGGGACTCCGGAGGGGGTCATGGGCCGCTTTAAGGTGGGACAGAGGCGGGACAGAGGCGACTCCGGAGGGGGTGTGTGAGAGAGCCCACAAGGAAGGGGGAAGGGTCGCTTTAAGGCAGGACAGAGGCAAAAATATGGCAGCGGCTACAAAGCCACTGCCATATTGATCTTTAGCAGCGGCTATGACAAGCCGCTACCATATAGTTATATGGCGACGGATAATAGCCGCTACCATATATATATATATTTTAAAAAAAATTAACACATAAAGTTCAGAAAAATAAATATATTTACTACTTGCATCAATATATTTATTTTTTTTAATTATAAGTATAGTAAATTAATTAAGAATCTTTATCAGATATTTTACTTATTTTTAGTTCATGACAGAATTGTAACTCATTACAGTAAGTGTTATCCCATGTTACAGTATACGTTAAGTTTTGTTACAGTAAGGTCCTCCCTATTACAATCAGGGACTTCTAATTAATTTAGCCTTATAAATATTACTATATCTATTAATGTATTATCTTGTGATGATACCAAGTAATTGTGTATCGACACCTAAACAGCATGTGTCGGCACTAAAAGAGGATCAGACGAGAATTTCAGGCAATGAACAGTTAAGGCACAATAATACGATCAAATTTAATCGTAATGAGAAAGAATTGGTATTGGCTTTTAATGCTTAGGTCAGCTGGTATAAGAAAATCTAAACTTTCAATTGACGAGCAAAACTGATATTGGCTTCTAATGCCTAAGTCAACTATGTCGATCACTATAAACAAAGGATAAACAAAAAAAAAATTAGTTTAAACTTCTTCCTCATCAGTACTTCTACCAAAGGTTAGAATATCTTTGGATCTTAATTCTTACTCTTACATTTAAGTTTGATCAATGTATGTATATATATATATATATATGATAGTTGAATCAGAGACTACATCTCATCAAGATCTCTGTTATTATAAGTAAATTATAATTACTCTATTAAATTTGATTCATCTTTAAAATCAGTCGGTTGAATTAGATTCATATTTAAAATCTGACCATGTGGACTCATCATTTTAAACCAGTATGGATGAAGACATAGGCCGACCTATTTGAGGACATAGGTCGACCTACTTGAGGATAGGTCGACCTACTTGAAGACCTTGGTCGACCTGCTTGAGGACAGATCGACCTACCTGAGGACACAGGCCGACCTACTTGAGGATAGGTCGACCTACTTGAAGACCTAGGTCGACCTACTTGAGGACAGTAGCATCATTATCATGTTTAGTCATGGGCGAGATGCAATTGTTAGAACAGTTCGCCAATCTAGATCTGAATATTGAGGAAAGAAGTGATAAGATGTTGGTGGCTAATCTTAGAGCTCGACCCGACATCCTTGTCGAGATCAAAGAGCAACAGGCAAATGATCTGTTCCTAGTCAGAGTCAGGAAGACCAAAGCTGACAAGCCGGACTTCTCCATCGCTGAGCATGGAAGAATACTATTCCAAACCAGGACATGCGTGGCTGACAATGAGGAGCTGAAGAGAATGATAATGGATGAAGCCCACAAGAGCAAGTATACCATTCACCCAGGCGCAACCAAGATGTACTAGGACATAAAAAGGTCATTTTGGTGGCCAAACAAGAAGCATGAAGTGGCTGAGCATGCCGCACACTGCCTCACCTGTCAACAGATAAAAGCTGAACACCATCATCCTGCGAGTGTACTCAGACCCCTGGACATACCCGAGTGGAAGTGGGAAAGCATCGGCATGGATTTCATCATGGGTTTACCCCGAACTCGTGGTGGACTCAATGCTATATGGGTTATTGTGGACCGTCTGACTAAGTCCGCACATTTCTTGGCAATTAAAAGTACATGGAGTGTGGATGTGTTAGCAGCCTTGTATGTAAAAAAAATAGTAAGACTACATGGAGTTCCCGTGTCCATTGTCTCATATCGTGACCCCAGATTCACTTCTAGATTTTGGAAGGGACTTCAGGCTGCATTGGGCACGAAACTCAATTTCAGCACTGCCTTCCACCCCCAGACGGATGGATAGACCGAAAGGACCAACCAGATAGTGTAAGACATGCTTCGTGCCTACACTATAGATTTTGAAGGGTATTGGAACGAACAACTATCCCTGATTGAATTCGCCTACAACAACAGTTATCAAGCCAGCATTAAGATGGCACCATTCGAAGCACTGTAACGCAGAAGTTGTAGATCACCAATATGTTGGAATGAAGTAGGTGAACAGCAATGGCTGGGACCAGACATGGTGCAGAGCACTAGCAGGGATACACAGATTATCCGAGATAGGATTAAAATAGCTCAGTCCAGGCAAAAGAGCTATGCTGATAAAAGAAGATGGGACTTGGAATTTCAAATTGGAGACCATGTGATGCTGAAAGTATCCCCGACCCGAGGATTTCAATGGTTTGGGATGAAAAGCAAGCTAAGATCGCGATTCATAGGTCCATTTGAAGTATTGGATAGAGTTGGCGAGGTGGCGTACCGACTAGCACTACCTCCCAAGTTCTCAACTGTACACAACGTATTTCATGTATCAATGATGAGGAAGTATGTGTATGACCCGTCACACGTAATCAGCTATGATGATAACATTTTAAACAAAGATATGACCTATGAAGAAAGACCGGTGAAGATATTGGGCAAGAAGATGCAACAACTTTGAAATTGAGCTATACTTGTGGTCAAGATATTATGGAGGAATCACAAAGTTGAAGAAGCCACGTGGGAACCCGAAGCAACCATGCGACGAAATTATCCCGAGCTATTCGGTAATTTATTCTTCCTCTCATGATCTTATGAATTTGGGGACCAAATTCTTTTTAAGAGGGGGAGGATGTAGTACCCTTGATTTTTTTAAATCCAAATAAAATAAAAAAATTATTTAATAAATGAGATAAATAGATTTAACTAGAATAAAAGAGAAATAAGTGAAATAAAAGGAAATTAAACCAAGCCCATTAAGTTAAATCAATAAGGGGTTGTGTAATTGGCTCAAATACAAAATAATGGGCCTAATAAAGAGGAGCCCATCATGGGATGGGGAATAATTATCCCAATTTCGGAAATAATTAATTAATAAATAGAAAGAGGCTAAGATAAATGTTAAATAAGTTATATGAATCTTTTAAAAGAGTCCTAACCTTTCCGAAACCCAATACCCACGAGATTAGCCTCTCCTCTGTCCAAAATAGGGGATAATAGCAGAAGGGGAAGGAGATAAATATGGAAATTTGAATTTTTTAAAGGGAAGGAAGAGTTTTAGCAAGTTAGGACTCTACTTGCCATCAAAACTCACCAATTAGCCCCCACCAAACCCTAGTTCGTGTCTAGAGCCTTGGGAGACGAAAGGGAGGCGATTTGGGACGTGGGAGCTTGGAGGAGAAAGGCTGGAGCTTGGCTTTTCTTCTTCATTTTTCGTCACCAAACCCTAGTTTTCTTGTCAACGCAAAAAGGTAGGCAATCTCTCAAGCTAAACTCGTATAAAAATTACCCTAGGTAGACTTCATGATCCTTTTCAAAAGCCCTCTTATTTCACCCTTTTTCGTTCTAGCATGAGGGTGAATTAATTGCCCAAATCTCTGTTGACATGTCTTGCCCAAACCTTCTTGTTTTGCTTATAACCTCGAATCTACTCATGCCCATGCCTTGAATAAATTTCCATAAATACTGCATGTTCTTAGGGTTTTAACGAGCCCAGTTTGCCCAAATTTCATTGAGCATGTCCAAGACCTGTGCATGATTAGGTTAACGAAAAGTAACCTAGTTAAATCATGTTCTATACATGACTGATTTCTAATTGTTCGTTTCCAGTGATAGATCTCCATGTCTATTGTTGTTTAAAATGGTTTCATGCTTTTTGGATCACTGTGCAATTTCTTATAGAATTTTAAGTACCCAATATCATGTAGACCCACCTGGAAAAAGGGCAAAATCCCTTTTCTGGGGCTCGGGCCACTCCCTGAGATCGCGATGGCCCGATCCGTCGCAACCTCAGAGGGGGTCGCGACACCAGGACCCGTCGCGATCTTAACGCGACAGGTCGACTGGTCGCGACCTGCCCTCCGGTTCACCCCTAGTGCCGGTTCGACTGAACGCGACATGCATGGGCATCGCGATGGCCTTAACACGATAGCCCTGTGGGCCGCGACCTGAACTCTGATCGCGCCAGACTCCTGCGTCGCGACCTGATCGCCATAGTACCCTGCGTCGCGACCTGATTGTTGCGGCCAGAACACTAAATTACCATTATAACCCTACTATTAATGACATATAAGCCCTAATTAACTTCATTTAAGTACTGTCATGATTTAATTTCAACTTGATAAATGTAAATGGTTATAATCTCCATGAAATTTATTAATTTTAAAGTATGTGCACAATCATACATGTTCTCATGATTTCTTACACTTGCACACACATTGCAATCATGTTTGCCATTTAACCCTATTAATATACTCAATATATATCTGGTAAATTAAGCAAATTAATTACTAAACTCCCTATTTAATTAATTACACTTGTCTTCATTTTACTCGTGCGTTTTATACATTGTTACCGTTTTCCCTCGGCCTTCGAGCACTCGAGGCACGACGGACCAGTTTCTACACACTTTTCTTGGCATGGACCACCTCTCCATCGGGAAGACTCCTGACTGTATCAGGGACTCCTTGTCAAGGTCTCCGTAAGTCTTCTTGGCTTTGGCGCACGTTCTTAGCCGACGAGCTGGTTGTACTCTAATACCCATTACACCCATAGGGATCAGTACGATCCATGGCCTTAGTGTGTTCTCTCCTTATCTTGTGATCACGCTGGACCACCTGGCTCATGTTCACGGCACAGCTAGTGGGCGGTTGTAACTTCTACCAGACTGTCGGAACCCGACCTGGTGCCACGCAACTGTTACTATGAGTGTTACGTTGTTTTACGATGTTGTCCCTATCTCATCTACTATCTATATCCTCTTATCTGTTCACGTTCTCTCTAACTCTCATCTATTTCATCTATTACTCTCATATTTCTTGGTACTCTCTTGTCCATTCGTGTGATTGTCTAAGATAAAGAAATGGCTAATGCCAGTGCAATGGGGCCCGATCAGGTCCTGGGACGAGCGCCCAAAAAGTGCAATACCCATGGGAGTTAAAATGATCAAGGATGTGTATGGCATGCATCCAGTGCCATTATACTATCTAGAATAATCAGTCACAATCAAAGTGCTATCAATACAAGTGCAAGCTAGTCAAGTGTCATACAAGTGCTATCGTTACATGGCCATTTTATTATCGTTCTCGTTGTGCTATTTTCCCTATACTAGTGCCATCATTCTCTTGTTATGTTACTTGCTATACATGACTATTCTCTCTAGATACCTGCCATTCAAAAACATTAACTATTCAAAGCATGCTTGTTCTCATGAGATATTAAGTCCTACTGGGCGTTATTCTCTCATCCTGTGTGTTTATTTCATGGTTCAGGTGAGTCGGATGGATATGACCACGAGGATGGGACTGATGAGGACGTTGCTCAAGAGTGACCCGATCAACTGTCTTGGCTTAGTAGTTAGTTAGTATAGCTATGAGTTAGTAAGTCAGTTAGTCCATATGTATTAGTTTGGTTTTCAATAAAGTACTTTGGGCCCTAGTTATGGCTCTAATGGATTGATGTAATAGATAGTTGGTAGATTATTGATGACATTGGAGTTTATTTGGTATTATTCCATTGTACAATGGTTTGTTATTATTTCTCACTCTGTACTATTTAATAATTGTAATTCCGCTCCGATATTCTGCGTCGGGGCGTTACAATTTTGTGGTATCAGAGCCTATGTTATTCATAAGTATAGGATGATGTAGGTTTGACCTGCCTTGACTTAGAGTCTAATTCTGTACCTATGTGAGATGGGTAGAACCAAGGGTAATAAGATAAAATAAACGCACACACGCACGAACTTAGTGCAAACTCAATATCTTATATTTTAATTCTCTTTTGAAGGAACTTAAATCACAACAATGGTAGCGGAGCATGCACAACTCCGTGACATGCAACAAACCATACAGCAGCTGACTGAGGCATTGCTCCAGGCTGCTGGAGCCAATAATAACAATAATCGTAGTGCTGGAGACTTGCATCGGAATTTCCGCAACTTGAACCCGCCTCGATTCAGTGGGACCACTGACCCTGACGAGGCAGAGAATTGGCTGAAATAGATTGAACGCATTTTCCGCGTTATGCAGTGCGCGGATGGTGACAAGCTATTACTAGCAACATTCCAGTTAGAAAGGGACGCCCGTGCGTGGTGGGAGTCCAAAGAGGCTACAAGTACAAATGCACAGTTCACATGGAATGAGTTCAAGGAGCATTACAACTCCAATTATTTTTTAGAACGAGTCCAAGAAAGGAAAGCCTCTGAATTTGCAGCCCTCAAGTAGAGGAATCTCACTGTTGCTGAGTATGAAGCTCAGTTTTCTCGATTGGTGCGCTATGCCAATCACCTGGTAGGCATTGAAAGAATGAAGGCAAAGCGCTTTCTTAATGGGCTCAGGCCCGCATATATCACACAGCTGGCACCTATGGACATTCAAACTTATCCAGAAATGGTTAGAAGGGCACAACTACTAGAAGATGCGACCGATCTCACTGATCGCATCAAGGGCAGAATGGTCAAGAAGGAGCAGACATCCGGAGCACTGAGCAAGCCTACTATAGGCAAGAAAAGGCCGTTAAGTATCACCGATGGAACAAGCCAGGAAAGAAAACCCAAAGTCCCCACTCCTACTGCCCCAGACAACAAACCGAGATGCAAGCACTGTGACAAGCTGGGTCACACTGCAGAAGAATGCTGGAGGAAGGCAGGTGCATTCCTTCGCTGTGGGAGCCGAGATCATTGGATTCCCGAATGTCCATTGCTGAAGGAAAATGAGAAGCGTCTGCGGGACAGAGGAAGCCCGGACGACTGCAGGCCCTACAAGAGGTGGAAACCACCGAGGAAGGTGGAGTTGTCGAAGGTACCTTACCAGTCTTTTCTAAATTGGTATTTGTTTGTTTGATACTGGTGCAACACATTCGTTCATATCACAAGCATTTGCTGATACATTAATTGAAAAACCTGTATCTATGCAATTGAATTGCCTGTCACAACACCACTAGGAGAAAGGTTCAATTGATAAATATTTTCCATTAGCTGATGTTAACATTGGTGAACTCAATCATAGGGCAGACTTGATTATATGCCCATGGAGGGCTACCATGTCATATTGCGAGCTGATTGGCTATCCACGTATGGGGCTATCATGGATTGTAGAAGAGGGAAAATTTCCTTTAGTGAATTCCCTAAATGACCTTCATGGGACGTAGACACAAGAGGCACTTGTCTCTCGTCTCTGCCATTAAAGCACAAAACCTGATAAGAAAGGACTGTGTGGTATTTCTTGCCGCAATGTAGTTGAGAAGAAAGCAACTAAGATATCAAAACTTCATATAGTGCCAGAATATCCCAATGCATTTCCCGATGAGCTACCATGCATACCACCTGAAAGAGATGTGAATTTCTCAATTGATCTCATACCTGGAGTTGCACCGGTATCACGCCAACCCTAAGATGTCCCCCACTAAATTGAAAGAGTTGAAAGAACAATAATTGAACTGCTGGAAAAGGTTTATCAGACCAAGTACTTCTCCTTGGGGAGCACCAGTGTGTCGTCAAGAAGAAGGAGGATCTATGCGGCTATGGTAGCACCGTGAACATTAAATCATAAAAATTTGAATAAATGGAAATAAATAATTCCATAATACAAGAGTATTTAAACATACGTACCATAACGTATATGCTAAACACATCGGGAAATTCTGTAAAAATTATAAATCAACCCTAAACATTATTACCAAATGTTCCACAAAAACATTTTGTGCCAAGAAAAATTGGATTAGCCAAGTTAAAGTGTTTCACGACTTATTATCGTAATTTATGAATAAGTCGAAGGAAAATCATTATCACACGTACTTGAATGAGTCAGAAAATTAAATAAAAATCATATATGGGCTTCAATAATATCTTCTAATGACCCATCAAGAAATTTGGGTCACTAAAAATCATTCGGACTAGGTTAGAGTTATTGTGACTAATTATCAAAATAGGAAACAAGTCGGAAAAGTTAACACGAAAATACGATGCAACCATAAATAAATAAAATGTGGGGAGACTTCCAACATTATATATTGATGACCCATTATCATAATTGGCCAATGGACCACATTTGGCCAAAAATCAAATGAAGCAAGAAAATACATAGAAATTCGTAACCATAAATAAGCTGAAATAAAAGAGGCAATTAGAGTTGAATTGGGATACAAACATGCATTCATGGCAACCCAAATTCGTGCCTACCCATCCATGGAAGTGGCTTGATGGCCAAGACTCTCTAATGGAGGAAGAAATCATCAAAATAGGAAACCAATATGCCAATCCCGAAACCCTTCTTTCCTAGTTACAATAGGACTCCTAAACACCATGGATGCTTAAATACTCTTCACCCAAACCCTAGGTACGAGTTTAGAACTTGCTGGGGTCGTGTGGAGGAGCTCTTGGTGGCTGAAGAGTAGGAGATCAAGCATATCAAGCTCATCTTCTTTCCCCGTTCATCTGCTACGACCTGCACAAACCACCTTCTTGAAGCCAAGCAAAGGTAGGCCAAACCTAAATCCCATCGTGCAAGGCTTATACACCTGGAAAGAGGGTCGAGTCTACTTCCTAACCCAAGTGGAATGCCTAAATTCCATGCAGTATACACGGAGTATTGGGCGTTCTACAAAGAGTGGTCTGAACACGGGATTTCTGAAGAACGAGACTTCATCAACCCAAAAGGTAGGTTTTCTCGGGCCAAATCTTAATATATCCTATACCAAATGTGTAGAGCATCAAGTTATCTTTCATTGCCCTCTGGTTCATCGAATTTCATTGAGTAGATTTTGAACTATAAGCGTTTTCCCAAAGTCGTGCACTGTTAGGGCTTTTCCCGTTCATTATATGTTGCACTTGATTAAAGACCGAATTAGAGTAAACCCACAACATAAAGTTTGTTTAATAGTTGTCCTCTTCATGTTTGGTGTGAACGTTTTGTCTAATTATCATTGGTTAGAGAGTTATAAGCGTGGTAATAGGGTTGCTGCATGAGACTACGTCTTCAGGTTACACTTGGTCTGACTTTGTGTTCAACGTGGTCAAAGCCTATCGAAACCATCCTTATTTTCCAATTCCGATTTACTCGAAGTACCCTTGTATGTCTAGGTTGTTTTAAAATTAGTTTCGTTATTTTTCATGCACTGTACATTTTGTTCTCTATTTCGGAAGCACCCTGTGTCAATGGATGGAAGTTCTGGACCGCAATCCAAGAACATGTCCTTGCTCTGTCAGAGTCTGGCGCGGAACCTGTGAACGCGACGGCCCGATAGGTCGCGTTCAGAGACTTGATTGCGACGTACCCCTTGTCACTTTCTCAAGGCGACATGCGCTCCGTCGCGATCATGCTGCCTGATCTGACAGCCCAGTCGCGTTCTTCACAACCCCCTGTCGCCTTCTGGTCCCGACCCGTCGCCTTCCTTATACGTGCCTGTCACGACCTGACCCTGTGCCTGACACCCTGTCGCTATCCTTATAGGCCCCTGTCGCGATCTCAGATTTTTTTGCAGAAAACCCCACTTACTGTCTTGCAAACCTAACCACTATACCCGAGGTCTGGTTAAAGAAATATTTAATGTGTAAGCTGCATGTCTTGGGTCTGATCAGTACATGATTGTTATTTAATGGCTTAAAATTGATTAACCCATTTAAAAGCTTTAATTATATGAATGCTATTCTAAGTGCTCCTTAAATGTTATGATCCATTCATGCTACTTATGATTAATCTTCCTACTGATTCTACCTTGTTTAATTGATAATGGTTATCATAAAATCTTGCAATCCATGATTAGTTAAAGTGCATAGTTTCGTTCCATGTTATATTGTCAAGTGTTTCCTGCGAGTTTGAGACCGATGGTTTGTGAATTGAGACCCGCGTACCGCACTACACTAGCACTATTAGGCAGCCTTTTCTTGGGAAATTGGAAACTCTCTACCTGTCATTCCGAATCGGTAGACTAGCGACCTTTTCACCAAGGCCTCCGTAAATCTCCTCTGGCCATGGATTCCCACATGGCCGACGAGTGGTTGTACCATTGAAGTTCCCTGAAGATAGCGTGCACTTCCTTTCTCTTCTCGTTCTCGTGAGTGTGATTGACAAACTGGACTAAAGCCACTAATGTAAAGATTGAACGAAAGTATAAATCGTACCGTTATGCTGCCGAATTATCTCTCGATCATTGTACTTATGAAATTATGTTCATTACTTATTACTTGTTCCCATCATCATCATGAACATGACATTACACATGCTTACTTATTGAAACTCTCATTGGCCATTATTAATGACTGGGGTATCTACATTTAAAAATTTACATGAGATGCTGACAGGGCACGGTGTGTGTCCAAGGGCTCCATCTAGCCCCAATGACGGCGAGTCATAGATATACTGTAACCATGGGGGTATAATGATTACTGGCGTTGCATCTACGCTGGGTGTACTTTCTTGCTTGATGAATGTTAGATACAACAACCACATACATGTGTCCTAGTGTGCATTCATGTGGATCTTTCCTGGTGTACATTAGAGTCTACATGCCTGATTAGTGTTACTTGAACGTGCTCGTACAATCTTGCCTGCTTGCTTGCGTGATGTGGCCATCCTGCATTTAATGCAATTACTGATATCTTGGGTTCTTGACATCAATGAAATCTTGCGTGCTTGTATAAAGTGATCTATTGCTAGTTCTATCTTGTCATCTTGTTCACCAATCTTGTTCTATCATAATCACTCTCTCTAGCTTGTTTATTATATAATGTTTTAACGAGTTTTATTCATACTTGCATATCATCATCGTACTTGCCTAGTTCTAAATTGCTAATCACTTATATCATTGCCCGCACATTGAGATATAAATCCTACTAGACTAGTTTGCTCATTCCCTACTTTTACCCAATCTAGGTGACTATGACGTCCAAGAGGAAGAGCAAGTCGAGGATGGGAATGCGTCCGAGTGAAGAGCGTTCCAATCATGAGTCTATCTATAGTTAGTTATTTTGAGTGTTAGATTCATGTAGTAGGAGGTGAGGATTAAATGTACCTTTCCTTTTATTGAGTCTTAGTCCTGTACTAGTTCTCATTCGAATACAAAGAGTTGAGATTTGAATGCAATTTATATTGAGTTCAACATTTGGGCCCCTATTATGATGTTGTGTGATACACATTTAGTGCTCGCTAGCTAGAGGCTTATTTGCCGACTGTTCACGTCTCGAAAATATCGACTCGATTTAATTAACAATATCCGCTGCGTAATTCTCGGGACGTGACACTATGTATCAACACAGGCAGCTGAACAATCTCACTATCAAAAACAAATATCCTCTACCTCGCGTTGATGAATTGTTTGATCAGATATCAGGAGCCAAGTATTTTTCTAAGATTGACCTTAGATTGGGATATCATCAGATGAGAATAAAGGATGTAGACATTTACAAGATAGCTTTCAGGAGCAGGTACGGTCATTATGAATTTGTAGTCATGCCTTTTGGACTAACCAATGCTCCTACAGCTTTCATGTAACTAATGAACAGCATCTATCGGCCCTACCTCGACAAGTTCATCGTGGTCTTTATTGATGATATTATCATATACTCCAAGACCAAGGAAGAGCATGAGGAGCATCTGGGGATTGCTCTACAGATCTTGCAGGACAACCAACTCTACACCACATTGAGCAAGTGTGAATTCTGACTCGAGGAGGTGTCATTCCTAACCATGTTATTTCCAGGATGGTATCGCTGTCAATCCTTCCAAGGTTGAAGTTGTGCTAAATTGGGAAAGACCGACTAATGTCACTGAGATCAGAAGCTTTCTTGGACTGGCTGGTTACTACAGACGGTTCATAAAAGACTTCTCCAAGATAGCCGTACCTCTTACGCGTCTTACACGGAAAGAGAACCCCTATGTCTGCAGCAAGGAGTGCGAAAAGAGCTTTCGACACTTAAGCAATTGTTGACTTCTGCACATGCTCCTCGCGTTTCCAGTCGAGGGCGCAGGATTCTCAATCTACACTGATACATCTGGAATCGGTCTAGGCTGCGTGCTAATTCAGAATGAGAAGGTCATAGCCTATTCTTCAAGGCAGTTGAAGCCACATGAAGTCAATTATCCTGTCCATGACTTAGAATTAGTCGTTGTGGTATTTGCACTCAAGATATGGAGGCATTACCTTTATGGGGAGCAATTTATTGTCTACTCTGACCACAAGAGCTTGAAGTACCTATTCTCTCAAAAGGAACTTAATATGAGACAAAGAAGATGGCTGGAGTATTTGAAGGACTTTGATTTCAACATTCAATATCACCTGGGCAAAGGTAATGCAGTAGCTGATGCACTTATAGAAAGCCAGTAGCGTCATTATCATGTTTAGTCATGGGCGAGATGCAATTGTTAGACCATTCGCCAGTCTGGATCTAAATATTGAGGAAAGAAGTGATAAGATGTTGGTGGATAATCTCAGAGCTCAACCCGACATCCTTGTCGAGATCAAAGAGCAATAGGCAAATGATCCGTTCCTAGTCAGAGTCAGGGAGACCATAGCTGACAAGCCAGACTTCTCCATCGCTGAGGATGGAAGAATACTATTCCAAGCCAGGACATGCATGCCTGACAATGAGGAGCTGAAGAGAAAGCTAATGGATGAAGCCCACAAGACCAAGTATACCATTCACCCAGCGCAACCAAGATGTACCAGGACATGAAAAGGTCATTTTGGTGGCCGAACATGAAGCGTGAAGTGGCTGAGCATGCCGCACACTACCTCACCTGTTCAATAGGTAAAAGCTAAAAGTCGTCGTCCTGCGGGTGTACTCAGACCCCTGGACATACCCGAGTGGAAGTGGGAAAGCATCGGCATGGATTTCATCATGGGTTTACCCCGAATTCGTGGTGGACTCGATGCTATATGGGTTATTGTGGACCGTCTGACTAAGTCCGCACATTTCTTGGCAATTAAAAGTACATGGAGTGTGGATGTGTTAGTAGCCTTGTATGTAAAAGAAATAGTAAGGCTACATGGAGTTCCGTGGCCATTGTCTCAGATCGTGACCCTTACTTCTAGATTTTGGAAGGGACTTCAGACTACATTGGGCACGAAACTCAATTTCAGCACTGCCTTCCACCCCCAGACAGATGCCAGACAGAAAGGACCAACCAGATAGTGGAAGACATGCTTCGTGCCTACACTATAGATTTTGAAGGGTATTGGAATGAACAACTATCCCTGATTGAATTCGCCTACAACAACAGTTATCAAGCCAGCATTAAGAGGGCACCATTCGAAGCACTGTACGGCAGAACCTGTAAATCACTAGTATGTTGGAATGAAGTAGGTGAACAACAATGGCTGGGACCAGACATGGTGCAGAGCACTAGCAGGGATATACAGATTATCCGAGACAAGATTAAAATAGCTCAGTCCAGGCAGAAGAGCTATGCTGATAAAAGAAGAAGGGACTTGGAATTTCAAGTTGGAGACCATGTGATGCATTATTCAACAGTTTGGGATGAAAGGCAAGCTAAGACCGCGATTCATAGGTCCATTTGAAGTATTGGATAGAGTTGGCGAGGTGGCGTACCGACTAGCACTACCTCCCCAGTTCTCAACTGTACACAACGTATTTCATGTATCAATGCTGAGGAAGTATGTGTATGACCCGTCACCCGTAATCAGCTATGATGATATCATTTTGAACAAAGATATGACCTATGAAGAAAGACTGGTGAAGATATTGGACAAGAAGATGCAATAGCTTCGGAATCGAGCTATACCCTGGTCAAGATATTATGGAGGAATCACAAAGTTGAATAAGCGACGAGGGAACCCGAAGCAACCATGCGACGAAATTATCCGGAGCTATCGGTAATTTATTATTCCTCTCACGATCTTATGAACTTGGGGACCAAATTCTTTTTAAGAGGGGGAGGATGTGGTACCCTGATTTTTTTAAATCCAAATAAAATAAAAAATTTTATTAATAAATGAGATAAATAGATTTAACTAGAATAAAAGAGAAATAAGTGAAATAAAAAGAAATTAAACCAAGCCCATTAAGTTAAATCAATAAGGGGTTGTGTAATTGGCTCAAATACAAAATAATGGGCCTAATAAATAGGAGCCCATCATGGGATGGGGAATAATTATCCCAATTTCTAAAATAATTAATTAATAAATAGAAGCTAAGATAAATGTTAAATAAGTTATATAAATCTTTTAAAAGAGTCCTAACCTTTCCCAAACCCAATACCCACGAGATTAGCCTCTCCTCTGTCCAAAATAGGGGATAATAGCAGAAGGGGAAGGAGATAAATATGGAAATTTGAATTTTTTAAAGGGAAGGAAGAGTTTTAGCAAGTTAGGACTCTACTAGCCATCAAAACTCCACCAATTCGCCCCCACCAAATCCTAGTTCGTGTCTAGAGCCTTGGGAGACGAAAGGGAGGCGATTTGGGACGTGGAAGCATGGAGGAGAAGGGCTGAGCTTGGCTTTTCTTCTTCATTTTTTGTCACTAAACCCTAGTTTTCTTGTCAATGCAAAAAGGTAGGCAATCTCTCAAGCTAAACGCGTGTAAAAATTAGGTAGACTTCATGATCCTTTTCAAAAGCCCTCTTGTTTCACCCTTTTTCGTTCTAGCATGAGGGTCAATTAATTGCCCAAATCTCTATTGACATGTCTTGCCCGAACCTTCATGTTTTGCTTATAACCTTGAATCTACTCATGCCCATGCCTATAATAAATTACCATAAATACTGCATGTCCTTAGGGTTTTAACAAGCCCAGTTTGCCCAAATTTCATTGAGCATGTCTTGCGAATTAAATCATTTCCTAGACCTGTGCATAATTAGGTTAACGAAAAGTAACCTAGTTAAATCATGTTCTATACACGACTGATTTCTAATTGTTCATTTCCAGTGATAGATCTCCATGTCTATTGTTGTTTAAAATTGGTTTCATGCTTTTTGGATCACTGTGCGATTTCTTATCGAATTTTTAAGTACCCAGTATCATGTAGACCCACCTGGAAAAAGGGCAAAACCCCTTTTCTGGGGCTCGGGCCACTCCCTGAGATCGCGACGGCCCGATCCGCTGCGACCTCAGAGGGGGTCACGACACCAGGACCCGTCGCGATCTTAATGCGATAGGTCGACTGGTCGCGACCTGCCCTCCGGTTCACCCCCAGTGCCGGTTCGACTGAACGCGACATGCATGGGCGTCGCGATGGCCTTAACGCGACAGCCCTGTGGGCCGCGACCTGAACTCTGATCGCGCCAGACTCCTGCGTCGCGACCTGATCGCGATAGTACCCTGCGTCGCGACCTGACTGTTGCGGCCAGAACCTTAAATTACCATTATAACCCTGCTATTAATGACATATAAGCCCTAATTAACTTCATTTAAGTACTGTCATGATTTAATTTCAACTTGATAAATGTAAATGGTTATAATCTCCATGAAATTTATTAATTTTAAAAGTATGTGCACAATCATACATGTTCTCATGATTTCTTACACTTGCACACACTTTGCAATCATGTTTGCCATTAAACCCTATTAATATACTCAATAATATATCTGGTAAATTAAACAAAATTAATTACTAAACTCCCTATTTAATTAATTACACTTGTCTTCATTTTACTAGTGCGTTTTATACACCGTTACCATTTTCCCTCGGCCTTCGAGCACTCGAGGCACGACGGACCAGTTTCTACACACTTTTCTTGGCATGGACCACCTCTCCACCGGGAAGACTCCTGACTGGACCAGGGACTCCTTGTCAAGGCCTCCATAAGTCTTCTTGCCTTTGGCGCATGTCCTTAGCCGAGGAGCTGGTTGTACCCTAATACCCGTTACACCCTTAGGGATAAGTACAGTCCATGGCCTTAGTGTGTTCTCTCCTTATCTTGTGATCACGTCGGACCACCTGGCTCGTATTCACGGCATGGCTAGTGGGCCGTTGTGACTTCTACCAGACTGTCGGTACCCGACCTGGTGCCGTGCAACTGTTACTATCAGTGTTACGTTGTTTTACGATGTTGTCCCTATGTCATCTACTATCTATATCCTCTTATCTGTTCATGTTCTCTCTAACTCTCATCTATTTCATCTATTACTCTCATCTTTTCTTGGTACTCTCTTGGCCATTCGTGTGATTGTCTAAGATAAAGAAATGACAAATGTCAGTGCAATTGGGCTCGATCAGGTCCTGGGAGGAGCGCCCGAAAAGTGCCAGTGCCCATGGGAGTTAAAATGATCAAGGATGTGTACGGCATGCATCGAATGCCATTATACTATCTAGATTAATCTATGACAATCAAAGTGCTATCAATACAAGTGCAAGCTAGTCAAGTGCTATACAAGTGCTATCGTTACGTGTTATTATCGTTACGTGGCCATTCTATTATCATTCTCGTTGTGCTATTTTTCTCTGTACTAGTGCCATCATTCTCTTGTTATCGTTACTTGCTATACATGACTATTCTCTGTAGATATCATGCCATTCAAAAACATTAACTATTTAGAGCATGCTTGTTCTCATGAGATATTAAGTCCTACTGGGCGTTATTCGCTCATCCTACGTGTTTATTTCATGTGTTCAGGTGAGTCGGATGGATATGACCACACTCACGAGGATGGGACTGATGAGGACGTTGCTCAGGAGGGACCCGATCAGCTGTCTTGGCTTAGTAGTTAGTTAGTATAGCTATGAGTTAGTAAGTCAGTTAATCCATATGTATTAGTTTGGTTTTCAATAAAGTACTTTGGGCCCTAGTTATGGCTCTGATGGATTGATGTAAGGTCTACCTATTGGAGGATAGGTGGACCTACTGGAAGACCTAGGTCGACCTACTTGAAGACCCAAGTCGACTTGCTTGAGGACACGTCAACCTCTACTTGAAGACCTAGCTTGACCTGCTTGAAGACCGAGGTCGACTTAATTACTTGAAAATCCAGACTCGGTACTTATTTTTGTTTGACGAAGTCAAACGGTGCGCAAACAGACTTAAAGTCCTTCGACTCTCGGAGGCAGAACATGTTGTCCCTCACGAGACTAGCACGCCTGCGCTATGTGATTTCCTGTTCATCTCTCATCACCACCGCTCGAGTAACACTTGGCGACACTTGAATTTGCAATATGCATCCATATACATGAGAACATGCATGATAAAAATCCAAAGAACAATAAGATTTTCGTGATGGATCACAAATCCATTTCCACAAACCATTTCATGATCTCTCTCTCTCTCTCTCTCTCTCTCTCACACACACACACACACACACACATATATATATATATATATGATCAGTTGATCAGTTTGCTTCATGGGTATATTCTTTCAAAGATATAAATTTACTTTGTTCTCAAATTCTAATTGTTAGATTTAAGTTTGATAAACACATAGAAATATATATAAACAAATATGTATATATGTTCACTAGATTTGTGTATATTTATATTTATAAGTTAGTGACACATATATATTTATATTTGAGATTACAAGTATATATATCTAGCACAAATATACATATATATTACAAATATAAAAAAACATATGTATATATCAATCACTAAACTAAAATAAGTTATTATTAAAAAAATTATATGTTATAGATATTTCTTATTTGAATTTTTTTATTTTCATAAATGAACAAAATGAATTTTTTATATTTGTCAGCGCTTTGTTGCTGCTGACTAATACTGTCAGCGGCTTTTTTTAGCCGTAGACATTTAATGTATATCAGCGGTTCATAAAACCGCGGACATAACATGTATATATCAACGGTTCCTGGAGCCACTGAAGACTATATGTCTGCAGTCTTACGTAGTCGCGGCCTTAACTCCACATTTGTCCGCGGTTACATTTTATCTGCTGACGTATGCTAAACTTTTGTCATCGAGTTGCGCTAACCGCGGACAAAACATTTTTACGGCAGCGTTCTGTTACAGCCGCTGCCTTATATCTCTTTTGTCCTTGAATTTTCAGCCGTGGACATATAGTTGTTGATAAATGTTGGTTCTCTTGTAGTGTTTTGACTTCATATTTGAATAAGTTGGAAAATGCGGATGCCATGTATCGTGTCAGATGCTGACATTCTGAATGAAAACACAGTTAAATTCTTACTATTGGGTCCATTATATATAGAATATTGGCGTGCAACATTTTGTTGGCTAGCTGATCAGCTGTTCCCATAGGCATATACATGATAATATTTAGTTTTAATATTGGGATCCGACACGTCGGGGGTGATTTTAGATCTTCCACAAGTTGAGGCTTCCGAATATATGGGATAAGCTTCATTTCAAATAGGGTTTATCTTACATGATGGGTGTACAAACCTATACACGATCATACAGGGTTTATAATTATAACACATGTAGAATACATGTTTTATCTATTTTTTTTTCTTTTTTCAGGCATCTGATCTGGTCATCTTCGAGCCGGCCAATGCTGAAACTAAATTTTATAACACCAGTCACCAAATGCTTTCCTTTTCTTGTGTCCATTGCGATATGGCGACTTTCTCTCTTGAGATGATGTCCGAGGAAAAATAGAAATCGACTGTAAATTAAGTGTTATGTATACTTGTGAAGTTATCTTCTTAATCCATATACTACCTGTTTCCACATATATACATGAGGTGATGATTGAACATTATACTAATGTATATTAAAATGACTTTAGTCATATTAATTTTAAGTTTATCGAAATTACTATAGACGTTTGGATTATTTTATCAAATTTGATATTGATAATTTTACTAAATATACTATGTATTCTTCCTTTTCCTTGTTCGTAGAAGGCAAATTCTAGTACGTTGTATGAAGGAATATTCAAAACGTGTGAATCTGGTGCCCGAATGTGGATTCAAGATTATATGTTCCAATTTTAACAAGAAACTAATTAGTGGCTTCTGATAACTGCAATGTGTTTTGGTAGGAAACAAAGTGCGCCAGGACATATACATAGGAGAAGACAAGTTTAGGACTTGCACTCTGAAATAAGTAGGTAGATAACACAGACGGCAACAGCACTTCGCAGGCGCCCTAGAGGGAGCATCATGGCGAAGTGTACTCTCAAACTCTAGTAATTTATTCTCATGCATCCTCAGCACAAGGACGTATGAACTTTATTCAAACACTACGTAGAGAGAGGCTTTCATGGCAGCACCCGGGTGTGCTTGCAGCAATATATAGGAGCTTTTCTAATTCTTGGGGTAGCAACAACGAATGCAGCGGCCGTGGAACCACTTACAGCAGCCATGGCGGCAACCATACTGATCCTCCACGGCGTCTTCAGCGGCAGCTTCCGGGACTTCGGTGGCGTCCCTGCAGCACCACACGCAGCGGCCTCCATACCAGCGGCAGCAGCGATAGGGGCAACGCCCACCGTATTGATCCTCGACGGCATCTTCTGCGTGTGTGCACGGATGGTGAGCATAGCCATGATGTTTAAAATTGTAGTTTGCAAGAAAATAACAGTTCTAACAGAGAAATTAACAAAGAAACGAAAAAGAAATCAACAGAGATAAATTCTAAGCAAGTAGCATTTCGGCAGGTAACAGTGCATGCCTGCCGGATGACTACACGCATTTGCCGATCTACGGAAATGAACGGATATTTCGAAAGCTTACGAGCTAGCCTAAAATAATATGTGACGCCCATATATGTATGTGTTATGATCGCTGGCAAGAGGAAAGTAGATATTGATGAACTGAGGAGGTTCGTTAGTTTCTCGTGGTGCCATATGCGTATATCTATGTCGCAATACATATCGGCAAAGTTCGAATACTGTGGAAAGCTGATTCATGGAATTCAGATGGGTTAGATGTAATATATTTGCATGCATGGATGCGGCTGTATACTTCCTCAGGACTCACTTGTTCGCTCTTCACTGACGGTTTCGGCCATCTCTCTTGCAGTTGCCTCAGATGAGACGATCAGCAGGGCAGCCATTAGCACACCCAACACAAGCAAAGCCTTGGGAACCATCTTGAAACACAAGGAACTTGTGTTGAAGACAGATGAAAGGAAGAAGAACGAGAGTACTGATGTTTGCAGGAGTTGTGTGTGAGGAAGAAGTGAAGCCCCCTCAACACTATTTATAGTGAGCTGAAGAAGGGCAACCTTGCATTAGATTTATTTTTATCGATGTCGACAAGCTGCCAACTCGACCACGAGGCAAGAATGACACTCGACGTCTGGCCCCTCTTTGTGGACTGATATCCGATCCTTATCACTTGGCTTGGAAAAATTTGCCCCAGTACATGCAAATGCACAATTTTTTATTTCAGCTTTCCACGTCGTTGGGAAGAACCCGTGGCAGCTCATGCGGACTACCATATCCTTGACCAGTTGTGATGATTGACTGCCTCAGTTGGGAGGAATGCATGCGTGGAAAGATCGATCCAGTCCGCTTCAGTGCTCGACAAGCTCTTGATAATATTCTCGGATGAGGCAGCTAGCCAGTATGCTTTGGTGGGAAGCGGGTAAGGAAGATTCGGGATGGATGAAGGAAAAAGAGTACCTCAATAATTATCAATAACCCTTTTAATTAAATTTTTTTTTGAATTCCATAAGTAATAATTTTTTCTAACATAAACATCTAAGTTAATTAATAGAACATGACCAGACCTCTTTAGTCAGTCATAACATTTGATTAGTAATATTGTCCTCGAAAAATTAGTCACCAAATGCTTTCCTATTCTTGAGTCCCATGCGATTGGCGACTCACTCCAAGGATAATGTCCGAAGAAAAATGTAAATCGACTCTATTAAATAAATGGTTATGTATGGTTGTGCAATTATCTTCTAAATTCCATATATATATATATATATATGCCATTTGTTTCCACATACATGAGGTGATGATTGGGCACTATAATAATGTGCACACCATGCAAACTAATGAATGTTTCTGTGACAAGCTAGTTTGTTCCTATTTCTGTGTGGCCAATTGTAAGTAGCTAGATTTACAAAAAGACCCAACACAATTACAAAATCAGTATTTAAATAAAGTATTACTTAAATTTAAGAGATAAAACAAGTAAATTTGCAACAGCTGAAGTTAGAATCAAAATGAGACTCTTACAGCCCGATCTCTTTAAATACCCACCCAAATATCCTTTGACTGATCCACACAACTACTGAGACGTGCTTGAAGGAGAGATGGGCCACTGGAAAAGAGGAAAGCATGGAGAAACCCTAGAGTTCTTGGTCTTTATAACATTCTTTCCCTAAACTCTCTAAATCACTCAAAGGTAGATATTCTCATGGACTAAATCTAATTAAACCCATAATTATGTAGGTTAATCCCCTTACTAGAAACATGCTCCCCATGTTTTCCCCAATTTCTCTAGCGTCTATAGCTTGTATTCCATGATCAAAGACTCTATTTTCATGTTCACATGAGTTCTTAAAAGTCCTTTGATCAAAACACGATCAATTCTTGATTAGATCTCACTTCATGATTGCTATACGTTTATAAGCGTGTTAGGAAGGTCTTAAAAGTGGTTTGATGATTTTTTATGCATTATACGCTGAGATCTTTGTGTTTTATTCAGGACATATCACTCATGGGTTAATCCCTACGTATGAACAAGGTGGTACCTTTGACCGCCTCTTGAACACACCATTACCATGAAGAGTGGTCTAGGAACAAGGGACCAGACCTGTTTCTTTTGAACTGATTTAGTTCAGCTTGCATCGTGGCTCGGTTAGCAAGCCCATAGGTTTGGGGGGGGGGGGTGAATGAGTTGCTTAAGGACTTCTGAAACTTAAAAATTGATTGTTAGTATTAAATAATAGAGGAATTAGACACAAACAATCACACACAAATAACACAGAGATTTATCATAATTCGATTCTTCCAAATGGAAGTCCTATGTCCAGTCCCCAAGAATACTTGAGGTTTCACCATGGGTACAGTCCCCTTAAAGACACTTACACACTAGCCTAGCTGGTGTTCTCTTCACACCCAAAGAGGAACAACCCCACCAAGCACCTTGGGTCCTCCCTTTTATCAAGGGGAACAACACCACCATGAAACACCTCGGATCTTCCCTTCTACAAAGGGGAAATCCACTTGCACAACAAGTCCTCTCTTCAACGAATTGCACAAACCTGAATCACAAAGAGATTTCAAAGGGTCCCTAGACCAAGCTCAATATTAACAATAGGAGGGATTAATCTGAGACCAACAACCATTCTCTCTGATAGAAATTTATAGTAGGAGCGCAAAGAAAGAGTGAGAGAGTGTAGCAACCTTGAATTTTAAAATCCTAAATAAAATAAAAAATTTAATTAAATAAATGTGATAAATAGATTAAATTAAAATAATGAAGGAATAAATGGAATAAAAGAGAACTAAACTAAAACCCATTAAGCTAGATTAGTAAATGGATTCAACTAATGGACCACACATAAAGAATGGCCCAAATGTGAAGAGCCCATCATGAGATGTGAGTTAGTTAAGCCAATTTCGTACCTAATTAATTAATAAATTAAAAGGGTTAAGATAAGTATTAAATTAACCCATAATTATCCAAAGGAGGAGTCCTCATCCGATCCTAACCCCTTGGCCACGAAATTAGACCTCTTCCCTATCCTTTTAGGTAGATAATGACTAGAAAATAGGGGGATAATAGTGGAAATTCTGAGTTGGAAGAGGAGAGAAGAGTTTGCACTAGAAAGGACTCTTATACAAGCTATACACCCCCCAATTCTCTGGGAGATGAAGGGAAAAGGCTGAGGACGAAGGAGCAAGGAGGAGAAGGCTTGGAGTAAGGAGGATTTCTTCTATTCTTCGTCATCAACCTTAGGATTTCTTACCAGCAAGAAAAGGTAGGCAATCTCTCAAGCACAAATCGATTAACTTCGGCCATAGGTAGCCTATACATCCATCTATCAAAGCCCCATGATTTCCCTATTTTTCGTTGCTCCATGAAGGAGTATTAAATACTTCAATCCATGTCATCTCCATGTACCTGAACCTTCAATATTGCTTTCAATCCATGCATGTACTTTATCCCATGGCCTGAAAATATTCTCATAAATACTACATGTTGTTAGCTTTCAAACGCCCTATTTTCCCTAATTTCCATCATGTAATTGTTGCTAATTAAATCATTTTCCATGACTGCATATGTTTAGGTCACCGAAATGTAACCTTGTTAAAGCATGCACAAACCTTGTTTGTTTCCTAATTACTCATGCTTGTTGATAGATCTATGAGTCTACTTTCATTTAAAACTAGTTTCATAATTTTTGAATCATCGTGCAATTTTATATCGATTTTAGAAGAGCTCTGTATCATGCATGGGAGGGAAGGACCAAACCCAAAAAGGGCAGATCCCCTTTTCTGGGTCGGGCCGCCCCTCTGAAATCGTGACGGCCCGACCCGTCGCGATCTCAGAGAAGACGCGGCCAGCCGATCCATCGCGTCATGAACACGATGGCCTGCGCCGTCACGTTCTCCTCCAAAACCGCGCCAGCCGGCCGGTTCGCCTGTCCCGCCCAGACTGTCCCGTCGCGACTTGAATCGCGACGGGTACCCCCGTCGCGTTTTAAGATTTTTGTCCAGAACTATTATTTGCCCTTATGCCCCTACTATTTATGCCATTTGACCCTTGTTGGACTTAATTAAACACTATTAAGCATAGTATTGATCTGAACATTAATATTTTGTAATAATCAAATAAATAAAAGCCATGTGCACAATCTCTCATGCTCTCATGATTATTTACACGTGCACACACTTAACACAAATGTTTGCCATTAAATCTTATTAAATTATTAAATAATATATCTGGTAATTATTAAGTGTAATTATTTCACTTAAATTTCCCTATTATTTGAATGACACTTGTCTTCGTTTTATTCGTGAGACTTGTACACCGTTATCGCGTCCCTCTGCCTTCGAGCACTCGAGGCAAGACGGACAACGTTTCGTTACACATTTTTCTTGGCATGGAACACCTCTCCATTGGGATTACTCATAACTGGACCAAGGACTCCTTGTCAAGGCCTCCGTAAGTCTCCTTGGCTTTGGCGCACGTCCTTAGCCGACGAGCTGGTTGTACCCTTACAACCCGTTATACTATAAGGGATCAGCACGATCCAATAGCCTTAGTGTGTCCTTCTTACTTTGTGATCACGCCAGACCATCTAGTCTGTGTTTTAGCACGGCTAGTGGGCGGTGGTGACTTCAACCAGACTGTCGGTACACGATGGTGTGCTGTGCAACTGTGACTATCGTTGTTTATCGTGGTTTTACGATTAAGTCCCTATTTCATCTACTATCCTTATACTCTCATATGTTCACTTTCACTCTACAATCTTGTCTATTTCATCTACTATTCTCATCTAATCTTGGTACTCTATTTGGCCATCCCTATGATTGTCTAAGATAAGAAACATAACTTATGTCAGTGCAATAGGGGTCGATCTGGTCCTGGGGAGAGCGCCCGAAAAGTGCCATTTACCCATGGGAGTTAAAATGATCAGGATGTTGGCATACATTCAGTGCCATTATACTATCAAGATTTAAATCTATGACAATCAATCAGTGCAATCTATACAAGTGCTATCGTTACTAGTGCACCGTTGTGCAAATTTACGTGCTATATTGTTACATGGCCAATCCATTATCGTGTTTGATGTGCTATCTTCCATATACAAGTGCTATCGTTCTCTTGCTATCGTTACTTTGCTCTACATGACTATGCTCTCTAGTTGTCCTACCATTTAAGACATTAATCTTTTAAAGCATACTTGTTCCTACGAGATATTAAGTCTTACTGAGTGTTATTCCCTCATCCTGCGTTATTATTTCATGTGTTTCAGGTGAGTCTGATGGAGATTACCACACTCAAGAGGAAGGGAACGAGTATGATGTTCAAGAGTGACCCGTTCAGCAACCACTGCTTAGTAGTTAGTTAGTTTAGTTATGAGTCAGTTGGTCATTTTGTAATAGTTTTGATTTTAAAAGTACTCTGGGTCCTAGTTTTGGCTCTGATTAGTTGATGTAATGAAGTTTGATGAATTATTAACGAAGTTGGAGTTTATTTGGTATTATTCTAATTGTGCAATGGTTGTTGAATATTTATCGCTCTGTACTATTTAAATAACTGTAATATCGCTCTGATATTCCGCATCGGGGCGTTACAGAGAGAGAGAGAGAGAGAAAAAAAAAACTTGAAGATGATGGCTACGATGGTCAGCTCTCTTCACTTCACAAGGCTTCAAGTATGGATCGCTTGCTCTTTTAGAGTTGTTGCCTCACTATGTGTATTCTCTATATGCTTTGAGTTCTGCATGCTCCATCTTTTATAAGCTCCATGCAAGATATATGTTGATGGATCCGTTGAGTCCTCAGCTTCGGCTTATACAGGTTTCCAATTTGTTTGTTGTGTCAAAAGTTTGCTTCAAGAGAGTACTAAATACCTACTCTCATTTAATGCACGGAGGAGGGTGTTAGGTAAGAAATGATATGTCAATCAACACCCATACCCCTTGTGTAAAAGACTACATTTTCAACTAACATTATGCTATTCTGGGTAGACTTCGTTTTTATCTGATATGAATGGAAGAACTTTCAGTGACATGTTCAAGGTTGAACATATAGCCTAGGTTTGAAAAAGTGTTGTATGCGCATTTAATATTTGAGTCTTTTAGATGAGCAGAGATTTTGCTCCAAAATTTTATAATCAAATGAGCAGCCGGGAGATTCAAAGGTGTAAGCAATAAAAATGAATCTGGTTAAATACTACTATTGACCAATCGAAAAGACAACCTAGCCAATCAATACAGGAATATGTCGTAAAGCACTTGTTCATAAATCGATGTTATTGACATTACATAAGTCAATCAGAGTCCAAGTAACACAAATCGATGTAAGAAAGTCTACTATGCTTAAGTCAAGGGTATATGCAATATATATTCACCAATCGATACAATATAAGCTATGATAGTCATTAATCGGAACATCCATAATGCTAATTTGAATCAATCAGACCACTTGTTCACCAATTGGAACATTAATCGATGTGAATCAGGCTATTTGTTAACTAATCGATATGAAATAACACTAATTGGTATGAGTTAGGTCACTTGGTCACCAATGGACAAGGTGAGACATAAATATTCACCAATCGGAACAATATTCACCAATTGGAACCACTACTTGTTCACCAATATGAACGGTCTTCATCAACCGAAAAGGTGTTCAATAATCAGTGTAATGCTAAACAGTAATCGATAGAAACACTTGTTCTCTAATCGAAAAATACTTTTGTTCTCTAATCGGAAGAACACTTAAACAACAATCGATTGAAGTATTTTATTCATGAATCAATAGAACACTTAAAAACTTTTATTCTTGAATCGATGTGTAGTTTAACATCAATTGGTATGAATCTTATTCTATCATTGATATGTACTTAGAAAAATAATGAATAACTTTAAGAATGTGTGTTTGAGATACTTACATTGATAATCCATATAGATGTACCTTTACTTGCTGCTGACAGTCTTAATGAAAAATAAATGTTAATTACATAAAACTAAAGTTTTTTGTTATCATTATTTATTAAAAACATTTGATAATTATTAAAAGTGTTGTCATCACTAAAACATAGGAATATATGGAGATCACATATGTTTATTGTTAATGATTGATCAATGTTAAAACATCCTAACAATTGAATAAATGTGATATAATCTCTTTTAATTAAGTTTAAGGGATCTTTCATACCCATTGATTATCTCTCATGATATATATATATATAGCCCTCAAGAAAACCCTTAAATCTTTCTGGTCATCACCATGTTTTACACTGTTGTTTGAATATCGTTCTTGTTGCCCCACTAACCTTGAAATTTCTATGACACTGAGCAAATCGTTTCCTCACCCTCTTGACATCGTGAGAACCCATCTTTGAGTATTCCACTTGTCGGACTAGAACTCCTTCGCTAAAACCATTCCTAACCTAAAAATCCTCTAGGACGCTAAGCAGGTTGTAACATAACCATCAATACACCTCCTAGAATCCTGCTGGACCTATATGAGACCATCCAACCAGCCTTGTGTCTCTGATTCAAAATGAACTCTGTCTAACACCTCGAATTCAGTAGGGTCTTGATTACTAACTGAAACCCAACATGTTAATACCTAAATGAAGGTTATCCATCGGCAAGATGCCACCTCTTGTGCAAGATACGATCAAGCAGGCTCAGGTACCTTCTAGTGATCCTTTAAATGGCATTTGTTTAATTTACTGAACAAAAGAACAAATGGTATGTATATTTTCTTAGTTCTTATTTACAGAAATTTGGATTATTCGCCATTTTGCATGCACATATTACCAAAAATTAATAATTACTGTGTCTCAATGTGTTTGGACCGGTTTTAACACCTTCCATTAATCGAGTAGTTATATATATATAGTACTAGCCCATTGGTCGAGTTGGGTACTTGTACCCACAGTAATCATCACACCATGCGACATATATATATATATACCTTCCGGGCTGCTCCTAGCTATTTACCTAGCCTAAAATTAAAGATGGACATTGATCCAAGTACGTTAAATTTTGGGGAAATAAAGAGATAATTCTGTCAAACTACCTTGTAAATATATTTTGCTATCGGCCCACGTGTGTACCGCAAAATGGTTGAGCAGATAGACACATGGGCTTTACACTGACCTACATACGTGACCATTGTGCACACCCACCAAATATGTGCCAAAACAAGTTATAATTAATGTTCAACGAGCGTACTAATCCTCAAATAGAATTAAAAGACTAGCAAAAAGCAATTACAAAACAAGCATTACTAAAAGAAACAGTTGAGCATATGGGGCTGCTTAAAATGATATCATCCTCTTCGAGGGATTATATTGTCATTCATGTATGACAAAGGGGATGACATGACGATAATTGGAGAATAGACTATGCTGATGGGTTGCATCGTTGGTGGTCTTCTACTTGGCCGATGGAATTTGACCGTCGGACAAACCTATGCCTTAACCCACTAAAAAGATGAAGGGTGTAGAATAAATAACTATTGATTTACAGGAATCCTCCCGCGCACCTAATTTTTTCCATTCCTGCATTCTTTGTAACTGCCACGTGCCAAAATGTGCAAGGAAGAAAACCTCCTTCTGGTTGGACTCCGACCTTGCCTTCTTTGGAAGAGCATTCGTCTATGCCATCGAGATCGTAGGAGTTGTTTAGGGTTTTCCGTTCGTGTTCATGTCCTTCATCTACGCTGCACGGAAGAAGGTTGTTCGCATTCGTTCGCCTTGTTTTTTTAGCGGCCAGATATATATATAGAAATGGAAATCATTACATTAAGACTGTGGTGTACCCCAATTAAACCAGTCTAACATTCATAAGACCAGATTTATCCATAGCAACCGGCCCCTTACAATTATGAGGTAAGCTATGAGGCAAAAAACAAACTTTATTCCGGGAAGATTAGCAGGCATATGAAGCTAAGGAATCCGCCACTTAGTTTGCTTCCCGGAACACATGAGATATCTGTTTTGTACTACTACTGAGCATATTCCTTGCATCCCGCCACCACCTGTAGCAGCTCCAGGAAGGATACCTTTTGTGCCGAAAAGAGTTGACAAGCACTTGTCAATCAAAATAAATTTTTGATAATTGTAGGCCATGTGCTACAGCCAGCTATAGCCCATCACATAGTGCACGAACCTATGCAATCATGCTATTCCCATCACCATAATAGTGAGCAAATGCTACTCGAATCCTTTCCTGACTATCCTAGATGCAACCACTTCTGCCACATGCCCCTAGATTACCTTTACAGGCCCCATCAACATTCAAACAACAATCAGAGATAGGAGGGATCCATCTAATAAGTTTTAACTGGCTAGTTGTACGATAGGGTGTGAAACCAAAATGATTAAGGATCTGTAGGTCCTGAGGTATGGGAACCACGTTAAAGGATACCTTATTTAGAGCGAAGAATGCCATAAACTTGATATTTTTTATAATAACACCAACTGATATATTCTTGGAATCAATCGGACAGAGAACCTCCCTGTCTAGATCTCCCACAGCATAGGAATTAGGCAGTATAAGAAAACAAACCCATAGGGCGAAGTGATGTTGGTGTGCAAAATGAAACTCGAAACTCTAGCAGTGATTTAATTATGGAGATTAACTATCGTACTGATGAGGGGATGCAGCCAGCACCAAAGACTAGCAGCAAGATCAGTCTGGATAAACAAGTGGTTGGGTCCTCAATCTAAGGTGACCTGCAACAAGTGGAATGAGAGACCATACAAATATCACATTCTGAGATTCTGGAGTCCATTGACACTACCTTGTTCAACAGCTTCCAACAAAACATCGATGCCCTCCTATAGTAATAATTATGCCTAATCTTCAAAAGAGTCGGCCTCTAAACACTAACAGACCTCACCATAATATAAGAAGAATTGGTAGTAAAGGAACCATCTTGAGAGCCTACCCAGATACACTTATCATCATCTTCCGACAGCGCCAAACCATCTAAAATCGAAGGACAATAAAGTTTAGATCTAATTCGATGATGAATATCCAGAACCACCTCTTGTAAAGAAACTCCACCACCCTCATATGTACCCTGAAGTAAATGACTTAGTGGCCTATCCCTAATCCAAATGTCATTAAGAATATCAATTTTATTGCCATTCCCAGGTATCCATCTTATTTTATCCCGAATAATCTTGTCAGCTTCCATACGAACCTATTTTGGCATACTTGGAAGTTGACTATTGCATCATGCTTGATAACGCCTTCTGGCATAGGATGCCTAGATAGACGAGCCATGCTTCATGTTCCAGAGTTGTTTGGCACCTAGAGAAACCTGCAAGTGCCATAAACTATGAACTCCCAGGCCACCTTCAATCTTAGGATGTTGGATAGCTAACCAAGCCACCAAATGTGGACGACTGCAGAGCAGGCAAAGGAGTTATGCGGATACACGGCACAAGCCCCTACAATTTGAGGTTGGTGATTATGTGTTCCAGAGAGTTTCTCCAACCAAGGGTGTGTTGAGGTTCAGTAAGAAGGGCAAGTTGAGTCCGAGGAACGTGGGTGCGTTTTAGATTGTGGAATGGATTGGTGAGACGACATACAAGTTGGAGCTTCCAGCAGACTTCACGGATGCCCACGACGTGTTCCACATCTCAATGCTAAGAAGGTACATTCGAGATCCCTCCCAGATAGTCAGTTATCAACGAGATGACTTGAAACCGGATATGTCCATGCCAGAGTATCCAGTGATGATTACAGGCTGACGAACACATAATTTAAGAAATAAGAACATTGAGCTGGTAAAGATCCGATGTGAGAATAGGCAAGGTGGTGAAGATACTTGGGAGTTGGCCGAAGAATTAATGTACAAGACGTATCCATACTTGTTTGAGTTAGCGTTAAATTATTTTTAGGTGATAGTCATATATGGATTGAACTATTGATTACGCTTATCTCTTAAATTTCGAGGACGAAATTCTTTTTAGGTGATAGTAATGTAATAACCGGTACGTTCGGATCGTAGATTACCGGGTTTGGAGGCCAATGTGTGGCCCATTGGTAGACCATGTGGGTCTACATGTGTTTATACATGTTTGTGTTGTAGCAACTCTGATTTTAAATCCTAAATAAAATTAAAATTTAATTAAATAAATGTAATAAATAGATTAAATTAGAATAAAGAAGGAATAAATGGAATAAAAAGGCATTATATCAAAACCCATTAAGTTAAATTAGGAATGGGTTCTACTAATGATCTAAACCCAAAGGAATGGGCCCAAATGTGAAGAGCCCATCATGGGATGGGAGTTAATTAAGTGAAATTCGTACCTAAAATTATTAATAATTAGAAAAGGGTTAAGATAAATACTAATTAACCGATAATTATCCAAAGGAGGAGCCCTCATCCAATCCTAACCCCTTAGCCACGAAATTGGACCTCTTCCCTATCCTTTTAGGTAGATAATGGCTAGGAAATAGGGTGATAATTATGTAAATTCCAAGTTTGAAGAGGAGAGAAGAGTTTTAAGGTTTTAGGACTCTTACACTAGCTAAAACACCCCTAATTCGGCTCTACCAAGCCTCATTTTGTTGCTAGGGCTCTGGAGGACGAGGAGAGAGGGCTAAGGACGAGGAGCAAGGAGAGGAAGGGGTTGGAGCAAGGAGGTTCTCCCTTCTTCTTCGTCGTCAACCCTAGGCTTTTATAACAACGCAAAAAGGTAGGCAATCTCTCAAACACAAATCGATTAACTTTGGCCATAAGTAGCCCATACATCCATCTATCAAAGCCCCATGATTTTCCTATTTTTCGTTGCTCCATAAGGGAGAATTAAATGCCGTCATCTCTGTCATCTCCTTGTACTCGAACCTTCATGATTACTTTCAATTCACGCATGTATTTAATCCCATACTAAGAAAATATTCTCATAAATACTACATGCTGTTAGCTTTCAAACGCCCATATTTTCCCCAATTTTCATCTTGTATCTTTTGCGAATTAAATCAAAATCCATGATTGTGCATGATTAGGTCACCGAAATGTAACCTAATTAAAGCATGTCCTAATCATCTCTATTTTCTAATTACTCATGCATGTTGATAGATCTACAAATTTATTTTCACAACAAGAAAATATAAATTTAGCGACGGACGTATTCCGTCGCTAATATCTTTTTGCGACGAATTACCGAAGGGTTAGCGACGGAATACGTCCGTCTGCTCGCTAATCCGCGCCGAATGTATGACGTCGCTAGTCCGTCGCTGTCTAGCGATGGATTAGCGACGGAATAATTTCCATCGCTAATTAACTTCAAATTATTTTTATCGCAAATCTGTCGTTGATTGGCAACATAATTGTATGGCGACGGCTTTGCAACGAAAGCCAATTCCTCGCAAAGTCGTCGCTGATTAGCGACGGACGTTTCTAACGCAAATTTGTCAATCTTCAGCGACGGATTAACGGTGGTACTGAGTGGACGGACAAATTCCTCGCTAATCCATCGCTAATTAACGATGAGTTTGCGACAGAAATATCTATCGCTAATCCGTCACAAATCTGTCACATTTTTAAAATATATATAATTTCAAAAAAATCATAAACTCATATAAATATTGACATACCCTGCAGGCAATAGACACACACATATACTAAAAAACTTACAATGCATTAAATGTTCGATCAATCATGTAATAAACTATTTAATCAAATACATTATAAAAAGTCAAATAATTCCTCCACACCTTCATCACGTGACCGTGTGATGCAACATCCTAAATTAGACATGTAAAATAAAACAACATTAAACACATAGATAGAAAATAAACACTACTAAAAAAATAGGATATGTAGACAGTGGGAAGCCATCTACAAAAATCAAAAAGCTGTCTACAAAACCTTTTGTAGACGACTAAGGAACCGTCTATAGAGCCATCAAGGAAAAGTTCGTAGCCAAATTATATTTTGACAGCTATTTATAATCGTCTACAAAAATAATATATGTAGACTGTTGTATATCCATCTAAAAAAATTAGATATGTAGAAGACTGCCTAATCGTGTCCAAAAAACTATGAAGATGGCTAGTATAGTAGTCTAAAAAAAAAAATTACGTAGACGACTATTATAACTGTCTACAAAAATACTTATGTAGATGGCTACTGTAACAATCTACATAAAAATTATATGTAGACAACTATATATAATTTTTATGTAGACTGCTATACAACCGTCTACATATCTTCAATTCGCATAAAAAAATAATTTCATCTGGAAAATTTGTTAAAAAATATACACAAATATATCATCATTGCCTTGAGTTAAATGCCGCATCAGGAAGATCATAGTTGACCACCAAATTAACCTTTGCAAAAGAGGATCAGGGCATTAGACTCTGGCACCGGCAAACATATAAGGTTAATAGTAAAAAAGGTACACCCTGAAGTACATTCACACCTGTGCTTGATCAAAACCGCGTGCAAGAAGATCAGTTGTTATAAGAACCTTGGTCAATCCATCTTCAAATTCTTTAATTATTTTATCCTTGTCTGCTTGCTCAATAGCACCTTGAATAGAAGTACACTCATAACCCTCACTAAGCAGTGAACCATGCAACATGCTGGCACTTTGCCCTGTCTTCACAAAGATAATCGTCTGCCACACCTTTTATCCAAATTCAAAAATCTTATCCTTTATCACTTCTATCTTTGCAAGTTCATCAGGGCAGTGTACTTTGTATTGCTTGACCATATCTTAAGTTAGTTGTTCTTTCTTTACATAAAGTTGGTTTGCATCCTTAACCACCCTTGATACAAATGCCAATTGGGGACGAATGAATTTTGTCGTTGATATTTCGCTGATTAGCGACGGCAAGGGTTGTCGCTAATTCCCGCCAATCAGCCACGTATTCGCGACAGAAACTTTCCGTCCGCAATTATCACAGCTAATCAGCGACGTCTCTGGGACGGAAAATCTTCGTCGCAAATTCGTCGCTGAATAGCTACCGACATTTGCGAGCAAATTATTCTGTCGCAGATGCGTCGCTGATTTGCGACAGATTAGCGACGAAAATATTTTCATCGCTAATGTGTCGCTGATTTGAGAGAGAATGTTTGTGCAGTAATTCTATCGCTGGTCAGCAACGGATTAGCGATGAAAATTTTCTGTCGTAAAATTCCATCGCTAATAAGGGTTTTTCTTGTAGTGTTTCATTTAAAATTAGTTTCATAATTTTTGGATCATCGTGCGATTTTATATCGATTTTAGAAGTGTGCTGTATCCTTAAAAGGAGGGAAGGACCAAACCCAAAAAGGGCAGATCCCTTATTCTGGGTCGGGTCGCCTCTCAAAAATCGTGACGGCCCGACCCGTCGCGATATCAGAGAGGTCGCAACCGACCAGTCCGTCACATTATAAACGCAACGGCCCGCGCCATTGCAGTTTCCTCCCGAACCGCGCCAGGCCGGCCGGTTCGGCTGTCGCGCCTGGACTGCCCATCGCGTTCTGAAACACCCGTCGCGATTTCAAGAATTGCGTCAGAACCAAAAATTACACTTATACCCCTACTAATTACACCATTTGACCCTTATTTACACTTAATTAAGCACTGTTATGATTAGTATTAATCTGATTATCAATATTTGGTAATAATTACATAAATTCAATTAATTAAAAGCCAAAAGCACAATTATACATGCTCTCATGATTTCTTACACTTGCACCCACTAAACATTATTATTTGCAATGAGACCCTATTAAAATGTTCAATAATATATCTGGTAATTATTAAGTGTAATTATTTCACTTAAAATTCCCTATTATTTAATTGACACTTATCTTCCTTTTATTCGCGTGCTTTGTACACCGAGATCGTGTCCCTCTGCCTTCGAGCACTCGAGACGGACAACGTTTCGTTACACACTTTTTCTTGGCATGCACCACCACTCCGTTGGGAATACTCTTGACAGGACTAGAGACTCATTGTCAAGGCCTCCGTAAGTCTCCTTGGCTTTAGCCACGTCCATTGCCGACGAGTTGGTTGTACCCTTAAACCCCGTTACACCCTTAGGGATCAGTACGATCCAACGGCCTTAGTGTATTTCCTCTTATCTTGGAATCACGCAGGAGCATCTAGTTTGTGTTCATAGCACGGCTAATGTGCGGATGTGACTTCTACCTGACTGCCGACACCTGACCTATTGCCGTGCAACTGTGACTATCGTCGGTTTAACGTTGTTTTACGATTACACCCCTATCTCATCTACTATCTCTATAATCTCATATGTTCACGTTCTCTCGACTCTCTCGTCTATTCGTCTACTATTCTCATCTATTCTTCGTACTCTATTTGGCCATCCTTATGATTGTCTATGATAAGAAACATAACTTATGCCAGTGCAATAGGGCTCGATCTGGTCCTAGGGAGAGTGCCCAAAAAGTGCCATTTGCCCATGGGAGTTAAAATGATCAGGATGTTGACATACATCCAGTGCCATTATACTATCAAGATTAAATCTATGACAATCAATCAGTTCAATCAATCAGTGCAATCAATCAGTGCTATCTATACAAGTGCTATCGTTACTAGTGCACCATTGTGCAACTTTACGTGCTATATCGTTACATGGCCAATCCATTATCGTACTTGATCTGCTATTTTCCATGTACAAGTGCTATCGTTCTCTTGCTATTGTTACTTTGCTCTATATGACTATGCTCTCTAGTTATCATGCTATTTAAGATATTAATCATTTAAAGCATGCATGTTCTTACGAGATATTAAGTCCTACTGAGCGTTATTCGCTCATCCTGTGTTATTATTTCATGTGTTTCAGGTGAGTCGGATGGAGATTACCACACTCACGAGGAAGGGAACGAGGATGATGTTCAGGAGTGACCCGTTCAACAACCACTGCTTAGTAGTTAGTTAGTTTAGTTATGAGTTAGACACTAGATAGTTGCTATGTAATAGTTTAGATTTGAATATAGTACTTTGGGCCCTAGTTTTGGCTCTGATTAGTGAATGTAATAGTTAGTTGATGAATTATTAATGCAGTTGGATTTCATTTGGTATTATTCCAATTGTGCAATGGTTTGATGTTTATTTATCGCTCTATACTATTTAATAACTGTAATTCTTCTCCGATATTCCGCATCGGGGCGTTACAAGTGTGGCAGGTTGGAAGGCTGGAGGGTTGGAATTTCCAGCCCAAACAAACCTCTGTCGGGCTCATTAAGAACGCGACGTAACCAGACGTCGCAATTCTTAGTTAAATGCGACCACCTGCCTTGTCGCGATTTTGAACTACTTTTACGTGAGCACCGCTGCATGCGCACCGCATGGCGCATGTAGGACGTCGAGGTTTAGACGTGTCAGCGAGGTACGTCACATTTCTAAACGTGACGGCCCAATATGTCGCGATTCAAACTCAGTAGGTTTTGAGCTTCTACTCTAGGCCGAACAGTGCAGTTGCACTATTCAGCTAGGAGGAGCTATGCTGCGGGATTTTGTCGATTTTTGGCTATTTGGCGTCCGTTTGTCGTGATTTCGGCGCGAGGAGGAGCTTCGGAGCATGAGGAATCCTTGGGTGGTGTCGGATTAGTGTTTCACTTGTTGGTAGGGGAATTCTACCCTGTTTTTCACTTGTGTGGATTGTGTAGGTTAGGGTTTATGGTTTTTGGATATGGAAATTGGATGAGCATGAGAGAGAGCATGTTCAGGATTTCATTGACACTGTTATTTCCTGCTTAAGCGTCCTGTACAACCCCTGTGTGTGATTTCCGAAATGAGTTATGAAGGTTTGCTTTTGAGATCTGAAAGTCGACGGAACCAGTTGTCGCGATTCATGTGAACGCGACGACCTAGCCCGTCGCGATACAGACTGTAAGGTGATGGGTCGGCCTGTCACGATTTAGTTTGATAGACGTCCACTGTGTCGGACGCATTTTGAAGTGTGGCCACCCGAGCTCTGGGGTTTTGTGGCCAGGCTGTCTGGTTTCTATCTCATGTTGCTTGGGCATTGTTAGCTATGTAATGTAGAGTCTGTATGGGTTGTGTCAGCTCATACTGTGGTTGATAACGAGTAGTTTTGCATGGAAATGTGTGCATAGCAAGTTGGGTTGTAACGTCTTCTGTGGTTACCTCTCCAGTCGGGTCCCCAGCACCAGGTGCTTGGGGTTTGTCCCGGTACAGTGAGTACCGTCAAGGTTTGTGTCGTCTTCTTGGACACCCTCACTCCTGAGTTTGAGTTGTACGTTTGGCTAAGGGAAAGACAACATTGGGCAGCGACGCGTGTTTGTGGGTGTGCGGTCACTTATAGTGCGCTCGTGGTTGGGAGACGGACACCAATAGACATACTGGTCCCCAGCTAGTCCTGTTTCTAGTGCCTCACTTTAGGGTTCTCGGCCGGAGTCCCTAAATGTGTTAGGCTTGGGTCTGCAGCAGTGTAGTCTGCAGGTGTGGTGTTGGTTTGTCTCCACAGTTCTTGACCCTATTGAGGTGGAGCGGCAGCTGGACCTTTCATCTGCAACTGCGAGGCTGAGAGGTAGACTTATGTTATTTGTCCGAGTCTGTGGTTGGTGTCGCGGACCAGTTCTCGTGACCCATGTATGGCGTGCCCTTTTGTAGCTTGTACATGCATATGTGGTTTGCCGTTTACTTACTTACAGTTGTAGCATCATGCGTAGGTAGTTATATCATTGAATGCTTTACAACTTTGCTTATTATAACTGTGGTACATTGTGTTTCTTGGCTTTGGGGATGTGACGACCCAACCAGCTAACTGGCCCAACAATTGTGCTAGTTGGTAGAGTTCCCAGGAAGGTCACCCATCTTGGGACTACTCCCAACTGAGCATGCTTAACTTCAGAGTTCTTTTCCTACTCGAGCTCTGAAAATGACTAGTCCGAGTTATTGGTAGTTTGTTGATTTATTCCATTTAACATATTCTTATATGGGGTGTTACAATCTACCCCTCTTATATAAGCGACGTCCTCGTCGCTGCTCACATATAGCACACAATGAAACCCCAGGCATGCAGGAATGTAGAGGTGGTCCCCACAGGCTCAAGAGGTGGCTCCCCTTATATACCACCTTGCGCCATTATGGCCTCATAAGGTGACTCCCATAGCGTAACACTTTGCCCTATGTGGCACTTAGTTCTTGCACTTCCGGCTGGGCAAGGCTCTGATACTATTTGTGACGACCCAACCAACTAACTAGCCCAACAACTATACTAGTTGGTAGACTTTCCAAGAAGGTTACCCATCCTGGGACTACTCCTAATTGAGCACGTTTAACTTCAGAATTCTTTTCCTGCTCGAGCTCTGAAAATGAGTAGTCCCACCCTCCTGCGAACTCCCCCCCCCCAACATAGCGCCCCCTCCCCCCCCACCCCCATCCCCTCCACCCCCACTAAAAGAAAAAGCAACATTTCCGACGGACACAATCCGACGGCAATCCATCGGAAAAAGTTTCTTCCGACAACTTTTCGTCGAACGGTCGTCGGAAGACGTCCGTAGGAAAATTTTGGTCAGAAATTACCGACGGTTACCTAATCCGTCGAAAAAACTGGTCGGAATATTGGTCAGTGAATTTCAGACGGAAATCCGTCAGAAATAGGTCGGAATATACGTCGAAAAATGCCGACTGAACAAATCAGTCGGAAATTATTCCGTCGGAACTTCCGATAGAAATACCAACGGATATGTTCCGTAGGCCAACTAGAAATTTCAGACGGAAACTATCCAACGGAAAAAACCGTCAGAAATATGTAATATTTTAAAAATTTTTTTTTTGCAGAAATTAACATTAATAAATTACAAAACCTGCTAAAATATTCATGCATTCCACAATAGAAGGTACTCACAATGAAACATAAAATCATAAAACATAACTAATACAAAATCATACACAATCATAAATGCTAAAAATCAAGACAAGTCTATTGGATCGTCTGCCGTCCCCGTCTCCTGATCGTCAGGTGCCGGAGGATCCTATATTAAAAAAATTAATATGAGAAATATTAATAAAAATTAATACACAAACATTATTTTCAAAATTTTAAGTTTAAAACATGTGATTATTCCTCAACTTTAATAAGAAAATATTTTGGATCCTTTAGACTTGGGTTTTTTTTAGATCTGTCATTTGAACGCCCAACCCAATCCGGGAATACAAATCGGATTCCGTCAGTTCGCACACGCCAATTTCACTTACCCAGTCGTGTCAGAGCGAACGACGATCGGATCCCTATTTGGGATTTTGGACCCCCGGGATGCGTGTTTTGATCATTTAGACTCGGGTTTTTTTTTTAGATCCGTCATTTCAACGCCCAACCCAATTCGGGAATCCAATTCAGATTCCGTCAGTTCTCACACGTCAATTTAACCCACCCGGTCGTGTCAGAGTGAACGGCACGCCGATCAGATCCCTATTTACGATTTTGGACCCTCGGGTTCTGTGTTTTGATCCTTTAGACTTGGGTTTTTTTAGATCCGTCATTTCAACGCCCAACCCAATCCGGGAATCTAAATCAGATTTCGTCAGTTCGCACACGTCAATTTAACCCACCCGGTCGTGTCGGAGCAAACGACACGCCGATCAGATCCCTATTTGTGATTTTGGACCCTCGGGTTGTGTGTTTTGATCCTTTAGACTTAGGTTTTTTTTAGATCCATCATTTCAACGCCCAACCCAATCTGGGAATCCAAATCGGATTCTGTCAGTTCGCACACGTCAATTTAACCTACCCGGTCGTGTCAGAGCGAACAACACGTCGATCAGATCCCTATATGGGATTTTGGACCCCCGGGTTGCGTGTTTTGATCATTTAGACTCGGTTTTTTTTAGAACCGTCATTTCAACGCCCAACCCAATCCGGGAATCCAAATCGGATTCCGTCAGTTCGCACACGTCAATTTAACCCACCCAGTCGTGTCGGAGCAAACGACACACCGATCTGATCCCTATTTGCGATTTTGGACCCCCGGGTTGTGTGTTTTGATCCGTTACACTTGGGTTTTTTTAGATCCGTCATTTCAACGCCCAACCCAATCCGGGAATCCAAATCGGATTCCGTCAGTTCGCATACGTCAATTTAACCCACCTGGTGGTGTCAGAGTAAACGACACGCCGATCAGATCCCTATTTACGATTTTGGACCCCCGGGTTGTGTGTTTTGATCCTTTAGACTTGGGTTTTTTTAGATCCGTCATTTCAATGCCCAACCCAATCTGGGAATCCAAATCGGATTCCGTCACTTCGTACACGTCAATTTAACCCACCCGGTCGTGTCTGAGCAAAAGACACGTCGATCAGATCCCTATATGGGATTTTGGACCCCCGGGTTGCGTGTTTTGATCATTTAGACTCGAGTTTTTTTAGATCTGTCATTTCAACGCCCAACCCAATCCGAGAATCCAAATCGGATTCTGTCAGTTCGCACACGTCAATTTAATCCACCCGGTCATGTCGGAGTGAACGGCACGGCGATCAGATTCCTATTTGTGATTTTTGACCCCCAGGTTGTGTGTTTTGATCCTTTAGACTTGGGTTTTTTTAGATCCATCATTTCATCGCCCAACCCAATCCGGTAATCCAAATAGGATTCCGTCAGTTCGCACACGTCAATTCAACGCACCCGGTCGTGTCGGAGCGAACGACACGTCGATCAGATCCCTATATAGGATTTTGGACGTCCGGGTTGCGTGTTTTGATCATTTATACTCGGGTTTTTTTTAGATCTGTCATTTGAACGTCCAACCCAATCCGGGAATCCAAATCGGATTCCGTCAGTTCGCACATGTCAATTTAACCCACCCAGTCATGTCGGAGTGAACGACACGTCGATCAGATCCCTATTTGCGATTTTGGACCCCCGGGTTGTGTGTTTTGATTCTTTAGACTTGGATTTTTTTTGATCCGTCATTTCAACGCCCAGCCCAATCCAGGAATCCAAATCGGATTCTGTCAGTTCGCACTCATCAATTTAACCCACCCGGTGGTGTCGGAGTGAACGACATGTCGATCAGATCCCTATATGGGATTTTGGACCCTCGGGTTGCGTGTTTTGATCATTTAGACTCGGTTTTTTTAGATCTGTCATTTCAACGCCCAACCTAATCCGGGAATCCAAATCGGATTCTGTCAGTTCGCACACGTCAATTTAACCCACCCGGTCGTGTCAGAGTAAACGGCATGCCGATCAGATCCTTATTTACGATTTTGGACCCCCGGGTTGCGTGTTTTGATCCTTTAGACTTGGGTTTTTTTAGATCCGTCATTTCAACGCCCAACCCAATCCGGGAATCCAAATTGGATTCTGTTAGTTCGCACACATCAATTTTAGAATAGCAATTTGAGTGCTCATGTGGCTTTTTTATCCTTCCATAAGATGATTGTATAAAGAGACCTTCTTTATAGGTTAATTATTTTAGATTTCTTTTTTTCCCTTTTGACATTCTTTAGTGGTTTCATTTCATTCAAACTATATGAAATTAATAGTAATACTGACCTGAGGGGCTGGCTGTGAGGGGCGTACTCCCTGCATGGCTTAGATCAACTGCTCGACCATAACGCCAAAGTGCGTCCGTAGCTCTTCCCGGATGAGGATTCTAATCTCCTCTACACCACTGCCAGGCGGCGCAGCAGTTGAACTCTCGTATGCCGGAGGAGCGACCGAACTCGCATATGAGGATAACACTGGAGTGGTATCAAGGCTGTCCCCAAAGCCGCACACTCGACCCTTCCTCGGCCCTCCCGCTGCATCGACCCAAGCCTTCGGATCCAAGTCTGGCTGGGGAGTGCCCTCTACATAGCGATCCGCCATCATCCTGTCATAGGTCTCCTGCAGAACAAATTAAAACTAAATTATTGAAAAAAATTATTTTAATATCTTAATTGAATTCAAAATTTATAGCTTGACTTACAACAATCATGCAAGCACTCTCGCTGACATAGTCATCCGTCCCCTTCCGCTTATGAGTCCGATCAAATAACTCGCGAAAAGTAGGGGCACGCTCGAGCTCGTGATGCTTACAATTCAACAAAATTAGTTAGTTTCACAATAATAATCAATGTATTAAGCAATTGAACAATAATATGCTTACCAATTTTTGGCTGTGGGTCGCATAAGATACGGACCCACTAGTATGCACATTCTTCTCCGGATGAGTTGATCGGTTGCGTTTTGCCGCCTGTGACCGCTCCTGCCATGGTTCAGTAGCCCAACGCTGACAAAGGGACTCCCAATAGTCCCTCCTCAGCCAAACAGCGCCGTAATCTAGCCAAGCCATAAGATCCCAGGTGCTTGTGGTCTTCATTACCAATTTTTGTACTGGTCCTCCGACCCTAGCCTCTTATGGCAAATGGATGATTAGGTGCTCCATTGAATCAAAGAATGTTGGAGGAAATATCTTCTCTAATTTGCAAACTGTCTGTATTATATTTTGCTCCATATGTTGCAAGTCATGGAGTCTGAGTTCTGATGCAGATAAAATCCTGAAGAATTGACTCAGCTCAGTCATTGCTCCCCATATTTGCTTCGGCAACAACTCACGAAAAGCAATTGGCATCAGTCTTTGCATGAAAACATGGCAGTCATCACTCTTCATTCTGTATATTTTCCCCTCGTTGACATTTACACAACGGGCAATATTCGAAACATATCCATCCGGAAATCTCAATTGCTTCAACCATTGAAACACTTCCTTAATCTGTCTGGCCCCAAGCACATATGAAGCTTTAGGTTGCACCACTTTTCCACTAACATGCTGCAGCTCTAGTTCTGGACGTCTGCAAAGTACTTTCAAATCCATTCGTGCCTTAACGTTATACTTCGTTTTGCCTTTGATGTCCATAACTGTGTTGAACACATTATCAAAAACATTCTTATCTATATGCATGACGTTTAGGTTATGTCGTATCAAAAGTGTTGACCAATAAGGCAATTCCCAAAAGATACTTTGCTTCACCCAATTGTGATCCTTCCCAAAGCTGGGGATTTGTCGGGTACTACCAGCCGGTTGTGATACAGTTGGTAAGTTCTGGATCCGCCTTGCCATGTTTTCACCAGACACCCGTTCCATATCTACCTCCTCCATCACAATTGTATTTTTCATAAAAGAATCCTTTTGCTTTCGGAAAGGATGGTCACTCGGTAGAAACCGACGATGACAATCGAACCAACATGATTTCCCCCAGATTTCAATACGATTGATTTAGAATCCTCCATGCAATAAGGACATGCCAACCTCCCATGTGTGCTCCAGCCAGATAACATGTCGTACGCTGGAAAGTTACTTATTGTCCACATTAATGCAGCCTTCAAATTGAAAATTTGTTTTCTGGATGCATCATAAGAGAGAACCCCATCTGACCATAACAATTTCAGCTCATCAATCAACGGTCTGAGATATATGTCTATATTTTTTCCTAGACTTTTTGGACCTGGAATCAGCAATGAAAGGAACAGATTCTCATGCTTCATGCACATGCCTGGAGGAAGGTGTACGGTGTTAGGAATACTGGCCAACATAAGTAAGATGCCACCAAGCCTCCGAATGGATTGAAACCGTCTGTACATAAACCCAGCCGCACGTTGCGTGGATCCCTTGAAAAGTAAGGATGAGTACAGCTAAAATCAGCCCAAGCTTCACCATCGGCAGGATGGCTGATTTCACCATCATCACGACGGACTCTTTCTGCATGCCAAGTCATATGTCCAGCTGTCTTCGGAGACATGAACAACCGCTGCAATCTGGGTGTGATCGGAAAGTACCGCAATGACTTATATGGAACATCCTTCTGCTTTGACTTGTCCCCTCTCTTAGGCTTGAATCTATCATGCTTACAAATACAACATGATGTCTTATCTGCATCACCTTTGTAGTACAACATACAGTGATTCGGACATGCATCAATTTTCATAAAACCAAGCCCCAGATCATTCACCATCTTCTTCGCACGGTAAAAATCATTAGGCAACCTCTCTGATTGAGGAAGCATACTCTTGACGTGTAAGAGAAGCCGATCAAAACAACTCTCGCTCATATGATATTCAGACTTCAAATTCAGTAGCTGCAACACTGCAGACAACCGTGTATGCTTCTCACAACCATCCCATAATGGCTTATCACCATCTCGAAGTAACTGATAAAATCTCTGAGCTGTATCATTCGGCACTTCTTCATTTGTTTGGTCATCATGAATATTGAACTCTGGACCAGCAGCATCGACAACCATGTCTACGTACGTACTTGTGGAGACAAAGTTGCTGGTTCAGACGACTGAATATTCAACTCACCATGAGATGACCATAACTAATAATGGGGAACAAATCCTCTCGTATACAAATGATGCTGCACATCCCATGTCGATATCCACTTTCTGTTCTTACAAGCCGAACACGGACATCAGATCAACTGCTACTGATTAATTACTCAATGCAAACTGAATGAAACTGTCAACTCCGTCTTTAAACTCCTCTGTCACAACTCCATTAACTATTCCACGGTACATCCATGACCGATTCTCATAAGACATTTTTCCTATACAGATTAAATGTCATGTTACGAGTTAAAATCCAACACACCCTCACATCGTTCAAGTAAGTCAAAATGAATAGGTAGGACATATATATATATATATATATATGGGATTTATTTAGACAAAGAGGGCTTTTATCTATGTATACTAATTGTGTTTATTGGTATAATAACATTTCTAATACTATAAAAAGAACTCATTATAATAGTGAAACTCATAAACTAAACATATTATTTAAAAAATTACGGCAAGCACATATATATAAATACATACGCCATTGTAGGATGAATGTATAATTTTTTTAAACATCTTAATGCATGTTAAAAAATGTAATATATATAAATACATGCATGATTTTACTTTCAGATAATTATTTTGCAACTACGCCAGACACCATACATATGATACATACGTTATATGGAGAGTCCCAGAGCTAATGGGTGAAACAAAGCGTTGACGTAAAGATAAATGAAGAGTAAGCATACATGAATATCAAATAAATTTGAGCACTATATAAATACTTAATGGTATTGAACATTAAAAAGAACACAAAGACTATTTGTTCATACACACCGTTATGTCTTCATATTAGGCCACCACCACTTGATCGCCTTTTTACTCACCAGGTTCTCATTAGATTTCCTAGGTTTTGAACTAACCACTGATATCCCTAAATATAGTTTGCCAAATATATCTCTTCGTACATAATGGGAAGACATAACTTTCAGAATGTCAAGTTCTTTGACACAATTGTTTTCCACGAATTTTGACCAGTCTTTTCCACTAAACATGTACATACTACCACACCAACTGCGTCATAAGATTACTGAATATCGCAGTCCTTTTTCATCTTGAACAATAACAGATAATCCACTTTTGTTTTCTAAACTTTGTCTGTCTTCTTTCCGAATAATCTTTATGATTTTCTTCATCTTCTCTTTCACCAAAAGTAAACCATCATGCAATCTTCGAATATCCATCGGTAATATCTTTCGTTCAAACAAACACGTAGTTTGATACGTTGGACATTTGTTCTTCTTTGAGTCTAATTTCCAATCGCGAACTCTCATCACTAATTAGAAAAAAATTGATAACAATTTATTCATAAGTAATTTAAATCATGAAATTAAATCATAATATGGTAAATATGAAAGAATCAATCAAATGGCTACAAATGAACATACGAATGTTGAAGGATTAACTTGCAGTGTGAAATTAAACAAATATGTGAAAGTAAACAATATGTTTAACAAAGAAAGTCATTACATTGTTTATTTTCATGTAAAGCGTAAAAAAATAACAGCGAGCAAGATAAACATAACACAATCACATCATAAACTAAACAGTAAACAAACCATGCATACTTAAGGTGGGAAAATTCCTCCTAAAGGTTTTACATATTCTTCATATCGTATTCAATCATAAAACCGTAATAAAATTGAAAATCATGCACGAACAGACAAGTTGATCCATAACATAACTTCATAGTTGTTTCATGTGAGTTTAATATCTTTATCATATCACACAAATCTGAGGAAAATAAAATAGAACTAAGACATGCTTGCTATAAGAATTTTGCATATTATCATCCCTTATTCTTATATAGAACGGTGGTTCGAATGTATATACAATGGGTTTCCTTTTTTACACTTCTTACTATTAAATAGTGTCTATAAATTTCATGGTAGGTACCAAAAGATTCATATTGGACTTCGATGGGAACTTCCCTTGAGCCAATAATGACACATTGATCTAGTCGCCATCGGAGCCACAAAGGGAGGGGGTCGCCCGTAGGGGGAGGGGGTGGCGGTGGGGTAGGAAGGGATGGGGGGAGGGGCGGTGGGGTATTGTAGAAGGGATGGAGGGGGGGAGGGGGTGGTAGAGGGGTGGGGTCGGGAGGAGGGAGGGGGGGGTGGGGGGTGGGGTGCAGGTGGGGAGGGGGGAGGGGGCAGGGGGGGGGGGGTCGGGGATGAGAGGGAGGGGTGGGGTGGGGGGGGGGGGGCCTTGCACAGAAAGTGGGGGAGGGGGTGGCAGGGGTGTCCGCCAGGGGTCGGGAGCAGTGGGGGTTGATAATCAGTTTATCTCCATGTAATTTAAATTAATTACATATCTATTTTAGTGATTAACAAAACAATGATAAATGTTTAATCTAACAATTTATTATGAGATTTTAAGCACATGAAATAAACCAAGGGTAAACAAGCAAATCAACCATGATGTAAGTATTCATCAGTCTACAACAATGTAAGTATGAAGCATTATGTCTGTCTAAGTTCATAATGATTTCTATGAAGATATAACTGTAATCACGGGATTGGTATCCCCTTTTGAAATAGATGGTGAAGGTGTAGGGATTAGGAAAGTACCGTGATCGCCACCAGAGTAATCGCCTCGTAGATGTAGACGTAGAGGGCTGACTACCTTGGAAAAGAAAGGTGAAGTAGAAGGAGTACCTGACAAAGCGACAGATGCGGTGTCGCCTTACTTTTTCCTGAACGCGACAGAGGCTAAGGCGCCTTCTTGAACGCGACAGTGGCCTTGTCGCCTTCTCTTCAGAGGGACAGAGATGTGGATTCTCGTCTTCCTGCTCCTCAGCCGGCCAAGGGACAGGAGCCTCACTTCGTTCTATCCTTCAAACACCTGCCAAGATGATTTAAACACAAAGAAAACCCATTAGAACTCACGCATAGAAGATCTATTCAATAAAAAACACATGTACATGAACTATTATAGGGGGAACTCACGAGATTGGGGCTTTTAACCCCTGGGGGTGCTAAGGATAGGTGTGTGTTTCGTGTTCTAATGTTAATCTAGAAGAAAAAATGAACTATGCATGCATGAAATTGATGAAATAAAGAAAAGAAGGGAGAGGAGATTGGATAGCCGCTGGGAAAACACCCTGGGGGGCTCTTCTGAGTCGTCTGGAGAGAAACTCTCTTCGTGGAAGATGAAGCTCTCTGGATTCCCGAACTAATGGCTCTGGCCTTGCCCAAAAAGATGGAGAAATAAGGTTTTTATGGGTGATTATTCCCAACTCGGGTCTGAGAGGAATAATGGGCAAGAGTCCGACTCTGGGCAAGTATGGCTGTGCAAGGGCCATTGGAACTCGGAAAGGGATATGTTAGGAAGGTCTGCTCCGAATTTAAGAGGATTTGGACTTGATTTGGACGTCCAAAAGAAGCAATTACCATCATTAGCATGGGTCCAAATTATCCTCGGATTGAGTTTCCTGTTTAAGGCCCAGAATACGACAGCCATCTTGTCGCCTTCCTGAAGGCGCCACCTCGATATGTCGCCTTCCTCATATGGAAGGTGAACTTGAGTTATTTTCAATTTTCTGAGGGATTTAAAATGTGGAATTATCAATGCGACATGGGGTATGTCGTTTTCAAGAAAGCGACACATGGCCTGTCGTCTTCTGGTATTTTTCTGCATTTTGACCATAAAATGTGTCCAATAGCCATGCACAGCCTTCAGGATGAAACATCGGACTCATGAATGAGATTGATTTGACCAGGAAGAGTTCTCCAGGGCGATGAACTAATGGGAATGATGTCATGATCGGAGAAAGCCAGCTTGACGATGATGAGCCAACGTGGGGCGTCAATGATACGACAAGGAATTTTGCTCGACTTATGGGCCAGAAATGGGTGTCTACAATAAAGATTTCCTTACATTCATAAAGATTTCATATTCGATAAGTGATCGCAACGATTTTCCCTCACAACGATTTGATAAGTGATCGCAACGATTTGCCCTCACAACGATTCGATAAGTGATCATAACGATTTGCTCTCGTAACAATTTCTTTAATAATCATAACAATTTGCTCTCGTAACGATTTCTTTAGTAATCATAAAGATTTGCTCTCATAAGGATTTCTTTAGTAATCATAACGATTTGCTCTCGTAACGATTTCTTTAGTAATCATAACGATTTGCTCTCATAACGATTTCTTTAGTGATCATAACGATTTGGTCTCACATCGATTTCTAAGTAAGAATAACGATTTGATCTCTATAACGATTCGATAAGTTACATATCGACTCTGTCAATGTAATGATTCATTAAGTTACATAGTGACTTGATCGTTGTAATGATTCGATACAACAAATAATGATTCGTTCACATTGTCTTTAACAACTTGACTATAACGACTCATGCGTAATGATTTGCTTATGAAGTCACAACGATTTGTCTCTACAATGATTTGGTTGTTAATACATCAGCATGCTTATGAGCGCACAACGACTTACATGAATATCAACTCATTTGCATAACGATTTCATAAGTCATGCATATAACGGTTTCGTAGAAAATAACGATTTGCCTTTCGAGCTGTTTTTTGAATTTGTTGAAAAGTCAAAGTCTTCTCGTATATCTTTTTGACAGCAATGCATTTATTACGATAGTACGTATCACTGCATGCATGCAGACGATATCTTCTATTCTCCTACTTATTCGGTAGATATCTTTTTAGAAGAACATAATGAAACTTCTATTTGTGTATAAAATCAATCTAATGTTGACTGACAAGAGATAGCTTAGCTGTCTATTATTTGACCTCGTAATGCGTGCAGGTCACTGACAGCACTCGTCATACAGCGTTGGGCAAAATAGAAGCCAAAGGATATTACAAAAGATCTTCTCTCTTTACGTGCATGAAAAGATAAAAGACTATTGACTGGAAGCTTCCAAGGGTCAAGCAGTCTAACGTGCACTTATGCATAGAGACAATGGACACTCCAAAGTTCGAATTTCAAACGTTGACATATATAGAAGAATGAAGTTCGACAATCCAAGAGGGTTAGAGAATAATAAGCTGCAACGCCTTCAACCTTCTGCAAGCAATTCTTAGAAAGCACAAACTCTCATTAGTATTAGCTCTTGCTCTCGGTGCTAAGTTCACATCTGTGTGAGAGCCTTTCGGTCTGAGAAGAGTCCTTGATTATAGATCTCTTCTTCTTCTCAGTCCTTGCATCAGATCAAGCAGTGCTCTATAAGCTTGATCTAGGGGCATCATCTCTTTGATCACTACTTCTTGAGTTGTTTCCTTCTGTTGTGAAGGAAGACCTAGTGGGATCCAGGGTGTGTCTTTCCCTTCGTGTTGAAGGAGGACCTGGTGTGGTATCTAGGGGTTGTCTTTCCCTTCGTGTTGAAGGAGGACCTGGTGTGGTATCCAAGGGGTTGTAATTCCCTTCGAGTTGAAGGAAGACCAGCTGCGCCTGGGTGTAAGGGTCCTTAAGGGGGACTGTTCCCTTGGTAGTGAAATCCTGAGATTTTGCTCAGGGACTGGACATAGGACTCCTAAGGAGAGGAGATCCGAACCAGGATAATTCCTTGTGTTGTGTGATTGTCTTTGTGTGATTGCTGTTTATCTTCACTATCGCTAACATCCATCGAAGTGTATTTTGTGTGAACGTTTTTGTGTACAGGGTTAGTAGATGAAGTTTTAAAGCCCCATTCACCCCCCCTCTGGGCTTACTAGCTGGGCATCAAGTGGTATCAGATCTAGTCTCTTCATCAAAGAAAAAGATCCAACGATCTGAAGAGAAAAGATCAAATGGCAGCTCAAGGAAACATTGAAGGTCAGTCTGTCAACCGACCTCCTCTCTTCGACGGTGAAGACTACACTTACTGGAAGGCCAGAATGGAGTACTTCTTGCAAGGATTCAATTTTCATATCTGGTCAATCATAGAAGAAGGAGATCTCGTTGTCCTAAACTCAAGGCAGAATTGGATAGACGATGATAGAAAGAAGATCTCCCTCAACTGTAAAGCTAAGAGTATCCTGTGTTGTGCTCTTAGCAAGAAAGAGTTTAACAGAGTCTCAGCTTGCAAATCTGCAATGGAGATGTGGGAGAAGCTGAGAATCACCTATGAAGGGACTGATAAAGTCAAAGAAACAAGAATAGATATACTAGTGGCTCAATATGAAAAGTTTCAGATGCAGCCGGGAGAATCTATAACCCAGATGTTCAGCAGGTTTACAGATATAACAAATGGGTTAGCTGGTCTTGGTAAGACATATGAAACTGGAGAAATGGTAAGAAAGATTCTAAGATCTTTACCAGTAGTATGGACTCCTAAGGTAATAGCTATAGAAGAGGCCAATGACCTAAAGAAGATGTCATTGGAGAAACTCATTGGGTTCCTCATGGCCCATGAGATAAACATGGAAAGATTAGGAGAGTCATCAAGCAAGAAGAAACACACCAATGCTCTCAAAGCAGCAGAAGGCAGCTCTGAGGAACCATCAGAAGACAAAGACAACATTGAAAATAGTGAAGACGAAGAAGCAATGCTGTCTAGGAAACTGCAGCGGATTTTGGCCAAGAAAAAGAAGTATCCGTCTGGCAGACGATATTTCAAAAAGGGAAAGGATTTCAAGAAACCTGAAGCAAAGGACATCAAAAAGAATGAACCAACTTGTTATGAGTGCAAAAGGCCAGGACACATCAGGGCAGAGTGTCCAAAACTCAAGAAAACTGAATTCAGAAAGAAGGACAGTTCAAGAAAGTTCAGAAGACATAAGAAGAAGACATGGCAGCAACTTGGGACAACAGCAGTGACTCGGACAGTGAGTCAAGCTCAACCAGCGAGGAAGAAGAAAAGGCTAACCTAGCCTTCATGGCAGACGTCACAGAAAAGGTAACCTCTGACTCATCCTTTGATTCCTGCAATGATTCTGATTCAGATAACTTAGAAGATGCTTTTAATGAATTATATGGTAAATATAGAGAAATATCTAAATTACTAAAAGCTAGTAAGAAAAATGTTACATGTCTAGAGAATACCAATTCAGACTTAAAATCAGAAAATGAACAACTAGAGAAGCAAGTTAATGAACTCAAAAGAAGAAATGAATTGCTATGCGAAAATCTAAAAGATAAAAATGAACAAATAACAAAATTAGAAAAACAAGAAAGTTCAGACGAACTAAAAATGAAATCAAAATTTTAACAGAAGAAAATGATAAACTATCAAATACCTTAGAAAAATTCACTAATGGTAAGAATTCTCTAATACTGAGAGGTGCTAGACGGTCAGGAAAAAGGAAATATGGACTAGGCTATACGCCCTCAGATAATGAAGACACAACAGTATACCCTAAGACATATCCAACTCCAAAATTTGTACTGAACAAGACATAGCATACAAAGCTAACCTTAAATATCTTGAAAAAATAACTAGAACAACATGCTGCAGTCACTGCAACAAACTAGGTCACAACAAGACTACATGTCCAACTAAATGTAAAAGGTGGATAATCAAAAGAAAAATGATGATACTAACCAACTAGGACCCAAAAGAACTTGGGTACCTAAAGCTTAATGTTTTTATTTTAGGGAAACCTTCGAGCATCCAAATGGTATTTGGATAGTGCATGTTCAAGGCACATGTCAGGAAATAAAAACCAGTTTTCTCACCTCGAAGCTGAAGAAGGAGCAGTCACCTATGGAGACAACGGAAAAGGGACTGTTATTGGCAGTGGTTCAGTAAGTAGCAAAGGAAAAGCAGTAATTGAAGAAGTTCTGTGCGTGAAAGGTCTGAAGCATAATCTCATCAGTATAAGCCAGCTTTGTGACAAGGGTCATCAGATAAAGTTTAAAGAATCCAAGTGCAGCATCATGAAGGATGGAGTAGTCATTTTTGAAGCCTACAGGGAAAAGAACTGTACGTGCTATGTCTTGAAGAATTAAAGGAGCAAGATATCTGTTTAGCAGTAAGCAAAGAGCAGTCAACTGAGCTGTGGCACAGAAGATTGGGCCATTGCAGTTTGGATGGTATGAAGAAGCTGATAAAGAGAAGCCTGGTGGAAGGTCTACCAAAGGTCAGCACAAAAATGGATGGTATTTGCAGACCATGTGCTAAAGGAAAGCATACTAAGAGCTCTTTCAAATCAAAAACTGTGGTAACCACCTCTAAACACTTAGAGCTCCTTCATATGGACTTATTTGGGCCAATAGGACCATGAGTCTTGGAGGAAAGAATTTTGGATTCGTTATAATTGATGACTATTCCAGATTCACATGGGTCTCATTCTTGGAACATGAAGATGATACATTTGACAACTTTGTAAGTTTCAGCAAGAGAGTACAAAAGGATAAGAGATATAGCATTGTTGGAATCCGATCAGATCATGGAGGAGAATTCCAAAATGAAAAATATGTCAAGTTCTGTGAAGATCAAGGAATTGAGCACAATTTCTCAGCACTGAGGACACCACAACAAAATGGGGTTGCTGAGAGGAAAAATAGAACTCTATTGGACATGGCGAGAACAATGCTGTCAGAATATGATCTGCCAAGATACTTCTGGGCTGAAGCAGTGAACACTGAAAGTTACCTCATAAATAGAGTAATGATCAGGCCCATACTGAAGAAGACAACTTATGAGCTGTACAAAGGAAAGAAGCCAAAGATCAGTCACTTCAGGACATTTGGATGTCCTTGCTTCATCCACAACAACGGCAAACGAGATATTGGTAAGTTAATGCCAAATCAGATGAAGGCATCTTCATGGGGTACACTTCTAAACCCAAAGGCTATAGAGTATTTAATAAACGCACCTTATTAATTGAACAATCTGTGCGCATTATCTTTGATGAGACTAATCCTTCCTTGAGAAAGGAAGAAAATAGCGATAATGACAATACAGATGAATTGTTCGAAAAGCTAAAGAATACATCATTTGAGGACAAAGAAGATCCACCTCTGGAAGATCTGCAAGAAAAAGGAATTCCACATCAAAACCTTCCAAAGGAATGGATACAAAAGGGATCACCCACCTGAGAATATAATTGGTGATCCAACTGTAGGGGTAAGAACAAGAGGTAATGTAATCCCTTACGATTACCTAGCATTTGTTTCACAAATAGAGCCTAGGACAGTTAATGAAGCTCTCACTGATGAATCTTGGATTTTAGCCATGCAGGATGAACTGAATCAGTTTAAGAGAAACCATGTGTGGTCACTTGTTCCTAGACCATCAGATCATCCAGTTATTGGCACCAAATGGGTGTTCAGAAACAAATTGGATGAAGCTGGTGTAATCTTAAGAAACAAGGCCAGATTGATAGCTCAAGGCTATTCCCAAGAGGAAGGCATAGATTTCGATGAAACCTATGCACCTGTCGCTAGACTTGAGGCTATTAGAATTTTACTTGCATATGCATCTGCACTAGACTTGAAATTATTTCAAATGGATGTCAAGTCTGCATTTCTAAATGGTTTCATTAAGGAGGAAGTTTATGTAGAACAACCTCCAGGTTTTGATGACACTGCATTTCCAAATCATGTTTTTAAACTACATAAAGCACTATATGGTTTAAAACAAGCACCTAGAGCCTGGTATGAAAGGCTTAGCTCATTTCAATTAAACCATGGTTTCAGTAGAGGTCAAGTAGATAGTACACTATTTATCAAGTCCAAGATCAAACATATATTACTTGTACAAATTTATGTAGATGACATAATTTTTGTTCAACTGATGAATCTCTTTGCAAGTACTTTGAAAAGCTTATGCAGGGAGAATTCAAGATGAGCATGATGGGGGAGCTAAACTACTTCCTTGGATTGCAAATCAAACAAGGAAAAGATGGGACCCACATCTGTCAAGCTAAATACACCAAGGAACTCTTAAAGAAATTTGGATTCGATAATGCCAAGCCACTGTCAACACCTATGAGCACATCAACGAGGATGGACAGTGACAAGAATGGTAAGAAAGTAGATCAAAAGATCTACAGAGGTATGATAGGCTCCTTACTTTACCTAACAGCAAGTAGACCTGATATTTTATTTAGTGTATGCATGTGTGCCAGGTATCAGACAGATCCTAGAGAATCTCATCTAATTTCAGTAAAAAGAATTTTTAGATATTTAGCTAAACTCATGATTTAGGTCTTTGGTATCCAAAGTCATGTGAAATTAACTTAGTAGGATATTCTGATGCTGACTATGCTGGATGCAAGATAGATAGAAAAAGCACCAGTGGTTGTTGTCAATTTCTTGCAGGATGTCTGATATCATGGTCCTCCAAGAAACAAAACTCAGTAGCACTGTCAACAGCTGAAGCTGAGTACGTACCTGCTGGAAGTTGCTGTACACAACTCCTATGGATCAAGCAACAACTTGAGGATTATAGGCTTCATATCAAGACAATTCCATTGTTATGTGACAACACCAGTGCCATAAATCTCACCAAAAATCCAGTACAGCACTCAAGGACTAAACACATTGAGGTTAGATATCATTTCATTCGTGATCATGTAGCTGATGGTAACATAGATATTTCATTTATTGATCATACAAACAATCAGTTAGCAGATATCTTCACAAAGGCCTTACCTGAAGAGAGGTTTACATCTCTTAGAAGGGAATTAGGCATGTGTAAATTGTGAAAGATTTATCTGTTTAAAACTGAAATATTATTTTTCAGAATTTAAATTATTTTTCCTCCAAAAATTTAAGCATAATTCTAATTACTGCTAATTCTTTTAATTTTGTCATGACAGTTCGATATTTTATAAGAGTTTATTCGTATCGAACTAGTCAGTTTTGTCGTTTTCTGCCATTATGGCATCTCTAAATTCTAAAAGTCATTCTTTTAATTTTCCTTTATATCCCGAAATCTGTGCGGCAATGATTCACATCTCTTCATCGTCTTCTTCCTTCTGCCTGAGGCGATACCCTATCGACTCTGGCATCGACTCTCTGAAATTTCAAGATTCCACCTCTTTCCCGTGAGAAATTTCTTGAGGGGTTCTACTCCTTTCTCCATTTCGATCATCCAGAAACTCTTCCCATCCAAAACCATGGCCTCTTCTGGTGTCTGCAGCAGCGTCGAGGGCTATGGAGCTGCATTTCTTACCGCCGAGCAGTAGGAAAGATTTGCTTCAGTAAAGACCAAGCTATGTGGCCACAAAGCAGTAGATGTGGCAGACCTGCAGAAGAATGGAATGGACAGTATCGTCGCAGCTATGGGCAGATTGAAGTGGACAAAGATTGCCACCCTATCAGAAGTAAGTTATCCAGACCTTGTGAAAGCCTTCTATGTTTGTCTGAAGATAGAGGAAGACAGAACCCTGACTTCCATGGTCAAGGGAACTCAGATTAGGGTCACACAAGCCCTATTAGCATCTCTCTTCGATGTGACTACCTCCGGACACAGTGGAGTTCATACTGTGGATATCCAGGCGAAAGGTCTAGGGATTGTTGGTCCCGAATACAGATTGAAGGATGGAAAGCTAGACATCAACCAGTTTGCGTTCAATCTTATTGCATTTCATTGTGTGTCAAATAGTAGTCCCAAGGAGTGCCACCTTCTCCACTTGCACAAAGGTGGATTCCGACCTGATGTTCTGGGCTGTCCAGAACCAAGAATCAACACTGCAGAGATCATGATTGAAAGGATGAAGTTTGCAAGCGCGCAAGTATGGGATACAAAGAGTAAGCTGAACGTTTCTCTACCTTATGCTCATCTGCTCACCAAGATATTTCAACACTATGGCATCAGTGTGGTGGGAGATGTGTCTGAGAAGATGGGCCAAGCTATCCGGTCCAGAAATTTGAGAAAAATGGTTTTTCGGTTGTCAATGGAGTTTGGACGAAGACTTCTGTGGCTGAGGGTGAAGCCATCATTGGTGAAGCCCAAGAGGTCCAAGACGCAGAAGTAGCAGCAGCAGAACCACCAGCAACAGCAGATCTAGTAGCTCCAGCAGAAAGAGCAGCAGCACCATCTGTGGAAGCAGCAGTAGCACCACCAGCAGCTGAATCTAGCAGCAGGATTGAGGATATCCCTCCAGAGGATATTGAGCCCGTTGGGCATAGTTCAGAGGATCCTCTTCCCAAGTAGGCTCAGTACTCAGAGATGTACTGGAATCCATCCAAAGCTCTTTAAGGGATCCAGTAGTTAGTGAAGTTCAAATTGCAGAAGCCGTGGCATCAGGCCACATTGATTCGATTGTTATGGAAGAAGCTCCCATTCAGGGGAGCAAAGAATAGAGACTGAAGATGTGCCTATGGAAGATGTTCCAGTTCAGGGGAGCAATCAATTGAGAAAGAGGCAGCAGCAGTTCAGGGGGAGCAAAATGCCAATGCCCCCATTGATGATCTGTTTAGAGAAGGCATTGTGGAAAGTGCCTCAGAAGAAGAAATTGAAAATGTTGATCATGAAGAGCCCGTGGTTAGGGCAAGAGAAGACAAAAGAAAAAATGTGGCTAAAGAAGTTCCTCTCCTCACCAGTAAGCCACACAGGAGATCTGGGAAAAAGAAGTTGAAAATCAATTTGAAACCTGTTGTTGAGCGCCTGGATGAGCAAGGCAAAATTTTGTGTTCCGTGAGGTCAGATATGGCCTCCATTTTATTAGTCAAAGCTCATCTGCCCGTTCATTAGGGGCACTGTCATCTGAACTTGAAAGCCTTCGAAAAGATCATGACAGTCTGAGGAATATGCTTGTAGATTTGTCAGTTTTTGAGGGAGCACTTACCATCTCATGCCCCTCCTTTGGTAGTGCAGGGCCATCAGGGCCTGTCATTGCAGAGCAGCAGCAGGAGGAAGAGCGGCCATCAGGGCCTTTGTCTGAAAAACCTGCAGGGCCGCCAGGGCCAATTCTTGTTGAGGATGAGCACACTGAACAAGTAGTTGCTGCTGAGGAATCTGGGCCAGCAGAGCCAGTAGAGGTTGCTTCACCTCCAGTGGAATCTGTGGCTGCAAGAGAAGAAGATCAGGCTGTAGCTCCAGAGCCCTCTGTCCTTCCTACCCTTCCCACTCCAGCACCTCCTTCTCCACCCACCTCATCCACTGCTCCTCCAGCTCCTCTCACCTTCAAACGACCCCGCTCCAGAACCATTTCCTCACCTACACCTTTCTCTTCCCAAACTCCTTCATCTCCTACTTCCTCCACCACCATTCCTCCACCCTTATCTTCTGTTGAGGTTCTTCCTGCATCTTCTTCAGCAGGAGCCTCTTCTAGTGGTCCTTCTTCAGGGCCTTCTGATCTCCTTCCATCACCCCTGCTTCCCTCTTCCATCCACAAACACCCCCTTATTTCATTACTATTATTCCTGAGGGTGCCCAATTAGCTCACACAGAAATCCAGGACATCAAGGATGAATTCGAAGTAGCAATACTTCGTTCAGTCCTGGCTGTTGGGACCCACTCTCATAGGACAGGCTCTTCCAGTCCTATTCCTAAGAAGAGGAGACTCACTTCCACCCATCCTGTCTCTTCTGAACCTTGTTATCCTCCCCTTTGGTTCTCTCTTTCCATTTCCAATAAGCAACAACCTATCTATGAGGAATTTCTTCAAAAGGTAGTGTTTGCTCACCTCTTTGGCCTTCCTTTCCAAAATCTTTCGGCCCATCTCAATACCATTTTCCCTTATGCTTTTCTTTCCAAGGCTCAACAGTCAAAATTTTTTTCCATGACTGAAGCCAAAACTGAAGAACAATGGGCTCGGAGCAACAGAGATCTGTACAATCACTTTCGTCGTACTCAAGCCGCCAGATATCCACCCAGAGAAGCTCCTCTCCCTCTCTCTGAATGGTTTCAGATTCATCATAAAAATCTTTTTTGACCCTTCATTCAGAAGGAAATCAAGTTCATCCGGCAATACAAAATGTACTGCGATTACTGCTATCTTCATAACATTCCCGAGGTGCAGCTGGGCCAGTTCAGGCAAGCCATCCATGATCTAAGTTCCAGGGTTGCTCACACCGAACCTCTCGAGTTGACTTTGCCACTTTGGTCATTCCTGATGTGGTGTTCCTTCCTCCACTTCACTCCCTGATCATGGATTCATCTGTGGGAACTCTCATGTTTGAGCGAGCTGCTCAGGTTATGGCTAGGCTCTCTGTGCAAGAAGGTCGTAACCTCGCTTTTCATAGATTTGTCTTCAAGTAGTATCTTCAGGGGTACCTCAAGGCAGATGTCCTTGCCCCTATTCTATCTGAATGTGAGCGTCTGTCACCTGCTGATTGGGAAAAGCTCTACACTTTGTCCGCTCAACAGCTTAAAGAGTTGAATACTTCTCAGGCTCGCTCCCATCAACCTCTTCTGACTCCCGCTGAATTTCTGGATGCAAATTCTCTTCACCTTGTCCGGGACTCCTTCCTGAAATGGGAAGAACGGTACAAGGTCTTTCTAGAATTAAAGAAGGAATTTCGGCAGCATCAGATCTTCTATCCCTTTAAAATCACTCAGTTTCTTCAGTTTGCCAGTTTTGGTTGCTTCATCTCCTACAAGGTAGCTCTTGGCAACGACAAATACTGGGATTTCATATCAGATCAGAGACAGCTTCACATCAAGAGGATGACTCCCACCATGGGACCCTCCTATTGTATTGAGCTTGGAGCATTTCAAGCCTATTTTGAAGAGCAGGAACGCCAAGCGCTACCTATCATTAGGCGCTTTGCATCTCTCTTGTCTCCTGCCTTCTATCTCTTTGAACCCTCCAATGCTCCATAAATCTCTTTGTTTCTCTCTTTCTTTGCTCTTTTCTTTTTTCAAGCTCTTGTATCTTTTGCTTACATGACAAAAAGGGGAGAAATATAGCATTTCTGAAATATTTCCCTTATATTCTTTTCGCAAGAATGCTTAGACTTATTTCAAATCATCTTTGCTAATTGTTAAGTTTTGTCATCACCAAAAAGGGGAGATTGATGATCAGTTTATCCCCATGTAATTTAAATTAATTACATATCTATTTTGGTGATTAACAAAATATGATAAATGTTTAATCTAACAATTTATTATGAGATTTTAAGCACAGGAAATAACCAAGGGTAAACAAGCAAATCAACCATGATGTAAGTATTCATCACTCTACAACAATGTAAGTTTGAAGCATTATATCTGTCTAAGTTCATAACGATTTCTATGAAGATATAACGATTTCCTTACATTCATAAAGATTTCATATTCGATAAGTGATCGCAACGATTTGCCCTCACAACGATTCGATAAGTGATCGCAACGATTTGCCCTCACAACGATTCAATAAGTGATCATAACGATTTCTTTAGTAATCATAACGATTTGCTCTCGTAACGATTTCTTTAGTAATCATAACGATTTGATCTAGTAACGATTTCTTTAGTAATCATAATGATTTGCTCTCGTAACGATTTCTTTAGTACTCATAACGATTTGCTCTCATAACGACTTCTTTAGTGATCATAACGATTTGGTCTCACATCGATTTCTAAGTAAGAATAACGATTTGATCTCTGTAACGATTCGATAAGTTACATATCGACTCTGTCACTGTAACGATTAATTAAGTTACATAACGACTTGATCGCTGTAACGATTCGATACAACAAATAACGATTGTTCACATTGTCTTTAACAACTTGACTATAACGACTCGTGCATAATGATTTGCTTATGAAGTCACAACGATTTGTCTCTACAACGATTTAGTTGTTAGTACATCATCGTGCTTATGAGCGCACAACGACTTACATGAATATCAACTCATTTGCATAACGATTTCATAAAGTCATGCATATAACGATTTCGTGGAAAATAACGATTTGCCTTTCGAGCTGATTTTTGAATTTGTTGAAAAGTCAAAGTCTTCTCGTATATCTTTTTGACAGCAATGCATTTATTATGATAGCACGTATCACTGCATGCATGCAGACGATATCTTCTATTCTCCTGCTTATTCGGTAGATATCTTTTTAGAAGAACAGAATGAAACTTCTATTTGCGTATAAAATCAATCTAACGTTGACTGACAAGAGACAGCTTAGCTGTCTATTTTTTAAGCTTCGTAATGCGTGTAGGTCACTTGACAGCACTCGTCATACAACGTTGGACAAAATAGAAGCCAAAGGATATTACAGAAGATCTTCTCTCTTTACGTGCATGAAAAGATAAAAGACTGTTGACTGGAAGCTTCCAAGGGTCAAGCAGTCTAACGTACACTTATGCATAGAGACAACGGACACTCCAACGTTCGAATTTCAAACGTTGATATATATAGAAGAATGAAGTTCGACAATCCAAGAGGGTTAGAGAATAATAAGCTACAACGCCTTCAACCTTCTGCAAGCAATTCTTAGAGCCAAGCACAAACTCTCATTAGTATTAGCTCTTGCTCTCGGTGCTAAGTTCACATCTGTGTGAGAGCCTTTCGGTCTGAGAAGAGTCCTTGATTGTAGATCTCTTCTTCTTCTCAGTCCTTGCATCAGATCAAGCAGTGTTCTATAAGCTTGTTCTAGGGGCATCATCTCTTTGATCTCTACTTCTTGAGTTGTTCCCTTCTGTTGTGAAGGAAGACCTGGTGGGATCCAGGGTGTGTCTTTCCCTTCGTGTTGAAGGAGGACCTGGTGTGGTATCCAGGGGGTTGTCTTTCCCTTCGTGTTGAAGGAGGACCTGGTGTGGTATCCAGGGGGTTGTAATTCCCTTCGGGTTGAAGGAAGACCAGCTGCGCCTGGGTGTAAGGGTCCTTAAGGGGGACTGTTCCCTTGGTAGTGAAATCCTGAGATTTTGCTCAGGGACTAGACGTAGGACTCCTAAGGAGAGGAGATCCGAACCAGGATAATTCCTTGTGTTGTGTGATTGTCTTTGTGTGATTGCTGTTTATCTTCACTATTACTAACATCCATCGAAGTGTATTTTGTGTGAACATTTTTGTGTACAGGTTAGTAGACGAAGTTTCAAAGCCCCATTCACCCCCCCTCTAGGCTTGCTAGCTGGGCAACAGGGTTGGAGAGGGAGGGGTGGGCGTCACGAGCTGAGGGGGAGGGGATGGGGAGGGGGAGGAGGCTGGAAATGGGAGTGGGAGAGGGATGGGGTTCGCCAGGATGGGGATGGGGAGAGGATACACACCTCTCGATCTGGCGGCGCGGGTAGTGGCGGTGCGGAAGCTGGGGCGGCGACAGCCGGGTTCGCGACGGCCGGTGGCACTGCACCGCGAGAAGAGAGAGAGAGAGAGAGAGAGAGAGAGAGAGAGAGAGAGAAGAGAGAGGAGAGAGAGAGAGAGAGAAGCGAGAGAGAGTGGGTTTCGCGGGGGGATGGGAGGGAAATGATGGAATTCCGACAGATATTTTCCGACGGAATTATTCCGTTGAAAAACCGTCGGTAATATAGAAGTAACCGACGGAATGTTCCGGTGGATTCATCCATCGGTATTACCGACGGATAGTTCCGACAGAATAATTCCGTCGGAACTACTGACGGATATTCCGACGGAATAATTCCGTCGGAAATATCCGTCGGTAAAACCGCTTTTCTTGTAGTGCCCCCACCCCCTGCGAACCCACCCCCCCCCCAACCCCCTCCCCCCACCCCCCCCCCCACCCCCTGCGAAACCCCCCCCCCCCCGCCCCCCCCCCCCCACCCCACCCCCATCCCCCACCCCCCGCCCCGAGGCTCCCCCTCCCCCTGCCCCGCCCCCATCCCGCCCCCCCTGCCTCTCCCGGGGCTCCCTCTCCCGCCTCCAAACACATCAATATAAATTTTAAAAATTGTATTATTTTTTACGAAATATATAACATCACATTTTCATAATTTAAATTTAAAGTTAAAAGCGAACTCAACATCAATTTTTAGGTAGAAATAGTTTTTTTTTAATTGCTCCCAAACACCCTATAATCCTCCGAAATCTGCAATGAGAAGTTACTGCCCTCAAAAGCAACACATTGTGCATAGGAACAATTTCCTTGTCTGTCATATATAGGGTTTTACATACCTTAATTACATCTGCTCTCTCAAAAGGGTAAGATGGAAACCTACTATAACTTGTAATGTATGGTAAAACTCTTGATATTACCCAGTTTGCAATGCCTGAAATTCTAGGCTCAGAAACGTAAATCAAAATTGTCCAAACATGAGTAATTGAGGATCAGTGGTTATGAAATTATTCTCAAACTCCAAACTAGCCATGAGGTAAAGGATGTTTTCTGTAGTTTTTTTTTTTTCTGGTTCTTGTTCTTTTTTTAAGTTGTGTTTGTGAGGCCCTGGCCGAGTCTGGGACTTAAGTACTATGTTATCCTCTATTTCGGACTAGTTGGTTGTGGATTCTATATCTAAAAAAAAAAAAACCAAAAAGTTGTTTACTCTGAATATATTGACAGAAGTATAAGATCATCATCATTTTTTTCCCATTCATTTACTCCTTCTATATTTTTTAATTTATCAATTTCTTTTGTTTAAAATATGATTTCTTTTTTTGCATTTTGTAGGATGGAACATAATTATATAATTGATAGGAGTTGGATTTACAAGTATAAAACCAAGCATAAACGAATCAAGTTGGATTTTTTAACTGGAGTCCAACACTTCATGGATTTTGCGATAAAAAGTATAAATGATTAAGGACTATGAAATGCCTCAATTGGCCAAGGCACAAAACCCTCAATTCTTACTTCATCTTCTAGCCATAAAAGCTTCCATTGAGTAATATTTCAGGTATGCATTTTATATGTCCGGAACTGTAGCAACCTGAATTTTTAAGAAAAATAAAAATTTAAATAAATAATTAAACCTAGCTAAATAGATATTTTAAATGAAAAGAGCATTAAATAAAACCCATTAATAAAAAAAGGTAATGGGCTTTGCTTAATGGATCCTCTAGAATTTATTGGGTCAAAATATGAATTTACAAAGGAGAATAATAAGAAATACCCTAAATTCGGAGTTTAATTATCTCATAATGGAAAGGGTTATTAACGCAATAAAAGTGGCAATTAGAGTTGGAATTAGATTCCTAAACCTACCCCATATAGTCTAGCACGAATTTAGATACTATCCTAACCCAATTAGAGATTGGAAAGCAAGAGAGGAAAGGTGGAGTTAGGAAATCTCGGAATTTAGAGGAATTTGAGTAGTAGTAGGAATAGGAACTTGTGTTTATATAAATACACCTCTTAAATCGTCATGGCCGACCCTAGCTCGTTGAAAGGGGTTCTTGGACGTGGAGAAGAGGCCAAGGAGGAGGAGAAATCGAGGAGAGGAAGATCCATCAAGCTTCTTCCTTCGTTCTTGGAGTTCTAAGCCCTAGAAGATAAATCGAGTCAAAGGTAGGCATTCCCACAAGCTAAAATTCTGAAATCTCGAATGTAGGTTGTTCCTACTCTCTTGAACGAAACCCCCAAGTTTCATATTTTTCCATCTATCAAATCTTTTCTTATGAATTTTCGGAGTTCTGTACACTTCATGACCCCGAGCCCCTTTCTTTGGTGCATATCTTCAAATCCACTCGTCCTCATATCATGAAACTTTTTGAGTAAGGACTGAGGGTTGATAGGCATCTTTTGCCCCCGATAGCCCTAAATTTGATTCACTCTAGTTGGCGAATTAAATCGTCTATTTCAAGTTGTTTACTGTTCTTGATCTTCATGTTGCAGAATTTAAAGCCTATCGATTCTTTGAAATCTGCAAATTCCTGTTTACTACATGTACCCTGGCCTGTGTAGGGTTGTTAGAAATTTGTTTCACGAATTTTCATAAACCATGTGAATTGTTCTAATTTTTCAAAGCACTCTGTATCAATTTGATTCATGTTGGCCGGCAATCCAAAGCCTGGTCTGATTCCTGTCAGAGCCAGGCGCAGACCACCAGATTGCGACGAGCCGATATGTCGCCTTCTGTGGTCTGATTGCGACAGCCTACCTGTCGCGTTCAGAAGGTGACAGGTAAGCCGTCTCTATCCCTGTGCCTGTCCTGTCGCGACCCTTTTTCGCCTCTGTCGCGTTCACAAGGCCGTCGCGACAGTACCCATGTCGCGATCTACCTACCCCTGTCGCAATCCTTACTGGCCTATGTTCGCCTTCACAGTTTTTGATGAAAACCCATAAAAATTTATTTCTGTCACTTTCTAAATAATTCTTACGCCTTTTTACAGTTATACCCCCAGTAAAAACTTGTTTTAAAATGGAGCTACATTCAATGATTTGAAATACATATTCACGACTTATTTCTAGCTATGATTTCTCTTACACATGCACACACATGAACCATCCACATATGGCTGAAATCTGGCATAAAATATCTCATAATGTATCTGGTAATTTATTGCAATAAAGCATATTAATTGCCCTATTTTAAAGGACTTGTATTCGTTTTCTTGCGTTGTTTATTTACCGATATCGGCACTCCACTATCCTAAAATCCTCTAGAACGTCAAGCACCTAATACACACTTCACTTGGCTTGTGGTGAACTCTTCGTCGGATATTCCTTTCGTCGGACTAGTGAACTCTTGCACAAGGCCTCCGTAAGTCTCCTCTGATCATGGATTCCCACATAGTCGACGAGCCGGTTCTACCCCAACACCCATTACACCTTTAGGGATCGATATGATTCAACGGCTATTAGAAGTTCGCTCTTACCTTGAATCACGTCGGACCTCTGGACCTGTGCATAACATGGCCAGTGGGAAGATCGTGAGTTCCACCTGACTGCCAACACCAAGTGCGCGTGTTGTTGCAACTGTTACTATCGCCTGTTTACTCGTCGCATTACGTGCAATTACCACTAGCTCTCGTCTATACTCTACTCGCTCGTCTATTCACGTTCACTCTACTATCTCGTCTATTCATCTAGTGCTCTCATCTACTTCTTGGTACTATATATGGCCATTGACTGATTGTCTAAAGATAAACAATATAACCATGCCTGGCAATAATAAAGGGCCCGATCTGGTCCTGGGATGTGCGCCCGAAAGTGCTAGTGCCCATGAGAGTTAAATGATCAGAGTGTTTGGCATTACACTCAAGTGCTATCTATCTCGACTATCTATATGACAATCAAACACAAAACGTGCTATACTCTCTCGATGTCTAGAATGACAAACAAGTGCTATACTCGTCGTGCTATTATTATACTTGTGCTAGTTGTGCTATGGCCATCCTGCTATTCGTGCTATACTCGATACTTGTGCTATTTTGGAAACTATACTCGATCTCGTGCTATTGTGCTATCCTGTTACCTGTTGTGCTATCTCTTGCTGTATTTTGACTCTCTTGTACCTGCTATCTTTCGATACTCTGCCATTAAAAGCGTTAATTATTTAAAGCCTACTGAGCTGAGATTTAAGTCCTACTGGGGGTTATCGCTCACCCTACGTTATTTGATGTTGTGTTCTCAGGTGAGACCAAGGATGACACATACACTAATGAGGAAGGGAATGACCACGAGTGAAGCCAGGAGTGCTCTCGAGTCGTTATGTTAGAGTTGTAGTTAGTTATTCCCTTTTATGGCGATGTAATTGGGCCCTATAGAATGGCTCTGATATTAGTGGTTGTAACTAGACATTTGAAAAGTTATTAATGAGAAAGATTTGCTTTAGTATTATTCAATGTGCAATGGTTTGATGTCTAGTATACGCTCTATACCTTTTCTTGCAACTGCCTTCGCGCTCCGATATTCCACGTAGGGGCGTGACAGGAACACCCATTTCTATTTATTTTTTTTCGGTGACACATGTACCTCAAATTAGATGAGGCAATAACTGCTTTTCTTTTTACATGATCTTTCCTTCTTCTTTTTTAACATAGCTGGTCAAGGAAATACCTCAATTGGCCAAGTCACAAAATCCTCAATTCTTACTTCATCTTCTAGCCATAAAAAGATTACATTGAGTAATATTTCAGGTATGCATTTTTATGTGTCTGGAACACCCATTTCTATTTATTTATTTTAGTGACACATGTACCTCAAATCAGATGAGATGATAATTGCTTTTCTTTTACTTGACCTTTCCTTTTGTTTTTTGAGCATAGGTGGTCAAGAAAATACCTCAAAGGCACAAACATAGAGTCCACAATTCTTGCTTCATCTACTGTCCATAATAAGCTTCTAATGGGTGTCCCACCAGGCATATGTTATTTTAAAATTAGCATGTATGGATATTTAAAAATATGTGTGATGTTAATATGAATCAGCATCTTTTGTTGCATATGATACCATTGCATCTTTAATTTTTGCAGTTGTTCCATATAATGGACGACACACATATGTAGAGGGAAGGAGACTTGGTAGTGTTGTTGCTCAAGGAAGTTAGTTTTGTTTGCAAGAAAATTATTATATTAGTTTGTCATAAGAATCAAGAAAAGCATTTCTCTATTCAATATGTTGATCTTGTACCTGACCTTTCCTTTTGTTTTTTGAGCTTAGGTGGTCAAGAAAATTCCTCAAAGGCACAAACATAGAGTCCACAATTTTTGCTTCATACTGTCCATAATAAACTTCCAATGGGTGTCCCACTAGGTATATGTTCTTTTAAAATTACATGTATGGATATATATAGAATCATCATCTTTTGTTGCATATATTACCATTACCAATTGAAAGTCTAAACCCATTTCAGATGAGCTGATAATATGCAATACGAATCAGCATCTCATATATAGAGGGTAAAACCACATTACAACATGACTAAAATGCCCCCTGAGATGGTTGACTATGACTGAGACATAATCGAGTCATAAATACTTGAAGTAATAACCTGAAAATATGCGGAAAAAAAAAACAAAACACCTGTTTTTTTATTGGTCTTAGAGTATAGTAAGGTTTTGGGATTGACTTTACCCAAAGATCAAGGTAAGGCTGATCTTTTTTTGAGAAGTCTAAACACATTGCCAATTGAAAGTCTAAACCCATTTCAGATGAGCTAATAATTGCTATGTGTAGTTATATATTCAATGTTTTATTCCTAGGTGTTCGACACAATGGTGTTCAGATGGATTGTCATGAGAATCGAGAAAAGAATTTCTCTATTCAATTTGATGGACAACAAATACATGTAGAGGAAAGGAGATTTGGTGGCCTTGCTACTCAAGGAAGTAAGTTACTTTTGAGGAACATGTTTGTTGAGTTATTCTTTGATGTCTTACATGAATATGTATATGTGTCTTTATTTTGATATGTTCTAATGAATGAAAGGTGTTTCCCAACATCCACTCCAACAAACCATAATTTTGGGGAAGCTAACTGCCAGTTTTTATGTCAAATGAGACATTAGAAGCCATTAATAGAGCTGAGATAGAAGTAGAGTTCACTCTAGCAGATCTTAGTAGAGAATCTGACCGACAAATTCATTTATCTTGTGAGGTGTTAGAGGCATATTTTGAAAAGATGACTAATAATAACACTAACACTACAACGACTACCTTCCCTTTAATTGTCCTTTGAGGAAGACTAGAGGCCCAATCCAAGAGACAACAGTTACTCCTCCCAAAGGACAAAAGTGGAAGTGTTTAATCATTGATGGTCAGCCAGTTGGACAGGCAGCTTGCAAGCTTGCAATAATTCTGGGATTATATGCACGAATGGAGGATACTTCCCTCCTTACAAACAATGGAAGGAACAATCTCCTCAAAGCTTCAAAGATGTTATGAAAGACATAATGGTAACAAATTAATTTTTCTAAATTTCGGTTATTATAAGAATTCTTTTGTACAAATATTAACTGTTGATTTTTTTAGCGAGATTATGACTTTGTTGATATTGAGGGCATGCAAGCAAATATGGCAATTGTCACCCACTTTTGCTATGAATCCTTGAGAAAGAAAGTAAGAGATTGGCGTTTTTGGTTAAAGACACACTACTACATTGACGGGGTTCCCAATGAAGTGGTTATGAGGCTCCAGATAAAAGAGTAACTCAAAAAAATTGGGAGTTACTTTTGAAGTATTGGGAAAGGGATGACAAGATTTTAGAGGCAGAAAGAAACAAAGGAATCATGGGGAAGATCGAGCAACACATACTCTTGGAGCGAAGTCCCTAGCTCGTCATATCATGATGAGGTAAGCTATAGTTATATTTGTCATTCATATACATACATGCCCAAAGGTTGCTTAATGTGTTTAATTTCAGCGAGAAAAATTGGGTGATGATTATACATCACTTGGGGAATATCTTAAGGCTCATCAAACAAAAAAGGAGATTATCCAAATGAATACACTCATGAGTGTGTGTAGGATACTATTAATTCATCTTATACTCCCACACTCACTTTTGCTAACTCATTTCTTCATTATCCGAGAGAAAGTTAGACTGACATGTGTTGAAAGAGATATCACAAATAGTTCATCCATGCATATTGTCCCATTTTTGACAGTTTACAAAGGGCATCATGGGGGGTATGAGAGAGGTCGTGGATTGGGATGGTCCAGAGCTGTGCTTGGAGTAAATTTGAAGCTACTGCTTCAAATGAGAGTGCCCAACATCTAACATATGAGCTTCAAAATACAAAAGCAGAGATAGAGGCCATGCACATAAGAGAGAGAGAGAGATGGAAGCACGACAACTGGAACAAACAAAAGCTATGAGCAAGAGAGAGAGACATGCAACACGTTTGGAGAGGATGGAACTTTATTGTCTATGCATTTTTCTGATGGCTCGGTAAACTCCTATTAATGCACATACTCTTACTTTTTTTTATCATTAATCTGAAAATTGTCTACTTACTTATTTCTGTTTCTTTATCATCAAAAATTTGAAGTACCATGGCAAACATTTTTGGTTGGACAGCTTCTATGAAATGTACAAGAGTATTGTATAATATTGGATATCTTCATTATCTGTATGATGATTTTATATGATACTTAAGCTTGATATTGGCATACTGAACAACCAGAGTATCATGGCTATGATTTGGTGGGTTTGACATGTTCTATATTTTATTTTATTTGACTCTGTCAAAGGAACTGCTCCTTGTTTTCTAAATGTTAATAAACAATTGGATTGGAGAAACATAAAATTTCTGTTGTCTTACCATTACATTTGCCCTTTCTGTTGTCTTTGGAATAAGAGCAATAAGGGTCGCAGTGATAAAACTTGGCAAAGGCTTTTATACAAGAAGAATGTGAGATACATCTTTTAACCTTGTAAACTCCTTTTAAGCATGGGTTTGAGAGGGTTGAGAGAGCCACTAACAATATCAAGATGGTGCTGTAATCTATCTAATACATATTATTTAAAATAAAATTTGTACATTACAGTTCTCCCTCCTCGTTCTTAACCTTTTTTCAATTTCTTCGGCTTTGAGATTTCTTTTCTCAGACAGGCTTTCCCAGAATTTGAGCTAGTTAGCATTGTCCCAAACTCTAGATAAAGAATTTAAAGGTATATATAATTGCCAGCCAGCTCCAGGAAGCTATCATTACATAGCTCCATGGCAAGTTCACCGTTAAAAAATTTTACTTGGGATTTTTCCCCCCAACGCAATCCGCTGTTCAACATTACCCTCCCAGATTTGATGACAATTTTAATTAGAACACCTGTTGAGGGCAAACATAAGTAATGGAAATGACTGAACAGTCACAACAGCAACACTAGCCACTGTCGAGTAACAAAAATTTGGGGGAGCTCAATCTGGAAAAAAGATTTCTTTGTATTTAGATTCTCACTATGATAGCAGAAATTATAGTTAAGTCAAGCACTGAGACTCATCACTTCTTTCAGTGATTTAACAACGAATGATTTAATTCCTTCTGTAATTTGAGGCTACTGGGAACAGAATCCCGGCACATGCCGTAAGACTCTCAGTACAAACCTGAATAAAACCACACCAGGACCTCTACAAAAGAAGTTCAATATAGCCTTTTTTCCTGTAATAAACTCACAGAAGCACTACTCCAGAAATAAAAGAAAGTCATCTGCTTGCAGTTAAGAGGATTTTTAGATATCTCTGGGAACTTGTGATTTGGGTCTATGGTTTCCAATGGATGCCCTGCTAATCTAATTTCATATTCTGATGTTGATTATACTGGGTGCAAACTTGACAGGAAGAGTACTAGTGGATATTGTCAATTCTTAGGAAATTGCATGATACATGGGCATCCAAGAAGCAACACTCAGTTGCACTAGTCTACTGCAGAAGCAAATATGTTGCTGCAGGAAGTGTGCAACTCAAGTGTTGTGGATTAAAAGTCAATTGCTTGACTACAACATTGATATTGGATGTTCATCTATCATGTGTGACAATACTAGTGCAATCAATCTTTCCAAAAACCCAATTCAACACTCTAGAACAAAGCATTTGAAATCAGACATCACTTTCTAAGAGATGAAGTTGCAAATAAAAAACATCGAATTAGAATTCATCCCTGCTGAAAAACAAATTGCAGATATTTCACAAAACCTTTGGCTGGAGATAGATTCACTTCCTTAAGAAGAGAACTTGGAATATGCAACTTGGAATAAAAATAAAAACTTGATAAGAACTCTGTGATTCATTATGCTAAGATTATGAGGTGTATCAAATGGTGATTAGTGGAAGAACAAGTTATGCTTGGTTTGAAAGCTATCATTATGTGTGAGGAAAATCCTCCGCCTAGTACCCATGATCTAAACTGTGTAAGAATCATTCTGTTCTTTCTTTGTGATTGATCATGTTTGTTTTCTTGATGAATTTGTCTGCCAAAATGTGAATGTTGAATGGCTCGTTAATTCACATATTGAGGGGGAGCTTGTTGCTTGAGAATCAAAGGCAAATGTCTGAAAATTGAATTCAGAATCATAACTGTTTATGATTACCAATAGATGAGATCAATAACTCAGGGGGAGCTAAAGAATTCAGTACCATTTTTTCTCTCATTAAACCAAAGTTAATTCAGTGTGCTGATGAATATCTCTACATGAAATGTTCATTCAGTCTTCTAAAGAACATAAGAGATGATTTCTTAAGTGCTATAACATGTTCTTTCTGTTAATACTCCTTTTTACTTTGAATTCCTCAAGTAATTTGATTTCTTTCATGGATTTTTTGCTCAATCATGTATTGATTTTAAACACTTCCTACAAGACTGATGAAAGGGTAAAGCTGTGTCAAAGTCTCAATGTTCATTAAAAAAAAAAAAAAAGGTTTTGCAGAGCAATGGCATAACACTGAGAAACTGCACACCTTCATAAACAGTGAAGTGCCATGTATGTCATGAAGTGCTGTGTTATCTCTGTTCTAAGGGGTAAATTAAAAAAAATATATCCAATGTTAATTGAGTAACTGGAAATATTGGCGTCTGATAAACGTATATTTCCATGTAAAAAGGTTTTCATTCACCCCTTGAGGCAGGATAATTAGTAAATCTCCAGTAACCAGGGATTCTGGTGTGTAAACAACATGTTTACTTGAGTGAAAAAGATTTACTATATTTGACTGCTCATTACTTCAAAGTGACAAAAAAAAAAGGTCAAAGAAAAATGAACAGCTTAACCCTGCATTAATTCTTCTAAAAGTGTTCAATCTCTATATGTGTTGTCAAAATCCTAAAGCAATCAGCTCACTTTTGGTTAAAAAAAGTGGAAAAGGTTGACACTGACTATATCGAATAGTTTATATCACTTAGACAATCACTCTAATTCTTTAGAATTTCTTGGTGATTAATTTCTTGTCAGATATCTTTCAGCCCACTAATTAAAAAGGGATAATGTTGAAAAAGGGTATGATTTCTTTATCATATTAAAAATCCCTGAATAATTGATTTTAGATTTGACTCATCATACCATATCACTTCTGCTTGATATCTTTTTGGATGATGTCAAAGGGGGAGAAGGATTCATGTTGAGAGGAATACATTTCTGGTTGATGTGAATGCTTGGTTGATATGAATGCTAGTACATTTCTTGCAAACACATTTCTTGCAATTACTGAATGTTTGTATGACTGATTTGTCACAAGTGAATGATATGGTTGTTTGCCAAGAAATGAAAATGTTTGGATGAATCTGTGAAAAAGTTAAAGTTACTTAATGAATCATAGTTGCCATCATCAAAAAGGGGGAGATTGTTGGATCTCTGATTTTGATGATAGCCAAATGTGATTCATTAATACTTTGAATTCATGCTTTTTATGCTTACATTCTATCTCACATTGTTTCCTTCACATTTACAGCTCAAAAGTACTTAGTGGTGTCGACACAGCTCAACTGTGTGTCGACACTAGTGCAATGGCTCAGCATAAAGACTTCAGAAATGACTCTGTAGTGTCGACACAGCTCAACTGTGTGTCGACACTAGTACATAGTCCCAGAACAAAATCATCTGTAATTACCCAGTGGTGTCGACACAATCTGGTTGTGTGTCGACACTAGTTCCAGACTCCAGGGACAGGTTTGTCATGACTGGGACAGGGTGTCGACACAACCTGGTTGTGTGTCGACACTAGTTCCAGATTCCAGGGACTTCTTTGTGATGATTGGGACAGGGTGTCGACACATAAGTAAGGTGTGTCGACACAGTCTGTTTAATTTTTCTTTTTCTATTTGATGTAAATAACAGGGACACGTGGAAGCTTTTGGGAAAGGCTCTTTGGGCGGGAATTTCTATGCCCACAGATCCCAAGATATTTTGTGGACCCATGGGGCTATAAATACCCCTTATCTACTTGGCTTTAACAAGAGAGTCGAGCCATATACTTCTGTTCTTCCAGACTCCAGAGAATTCCGATCCACTTCTGAAGAAGGCTTCAACCTGGTGAATTGCTCCCAGATCTGAAGGAACCAAAGGTCTGCATACCTTGGATGATCCAATTGGAGGAGAATTTCGATCCATCTGAGTCTTCTTCCTGGAGCTGAAGCAGAGAAGCTGATCCCCATTCTTGAAGCAGAAACAGGGATCTTCGAACCAGTCCTCTTCAATTCGGAATTCAATTGCTCCGACTGGTTTCTCATTTCAATCTCATTCTACATTGTGTGTTTTTGTGAAAGTGGTGCAATCCTTGTGCCCAATTTCACGTGTGTGTGATTGAATCTAAGATTTTGGTATCTCAGAGTGTGTGTGGTTCTTTGTGACTTTTCTGAACTGGCAAGATAAGCCACAATTGTGTGTGTGTTTGGATGGTGGATGTAGGATACACTGTTGTGTAATCCGAACCACCTTAAATCTTTGTGTCATTGTGGTTTGCTTATCTCTTGCGCTAGATGCTTGATAGGTTCGTCTAAATCTTATCATCTAGCTTGCCTGATTTGTTTAGAATTTCCATTAACACTCAGATTTCACAATCAATTAAGTTTCTCGAAGTTTCACTTTAAGTGATTTTTAAAATTTATAGAAATCTATTCAACCCCCCCCCCCTTCTAGATTTCTGATAGTAGTGTTTTCCGCAACATTTCAGGTACATGCTGCAATACAGCCATACATTAGGTGGCGAATTATTGTGAGTGAGTCATATAAATGGTCCTTCTACAACTAATGACCTCAAGGCACCTTCAAGTCTCCTACGTAAATGAGCATTTTTGGTTTTTCAATTTTCCAATATATTTACTTTTGTTGATCTAGTGGCTTCTGAATTTACTGTCACTATCCTATCGTCAAATAATTTTGGCCCTTTGAATCTACACACACAATACATTATATTATAATCACATACAACAAATAATGCCCATGTATATATTTTTTATGCTGCAATTGTAAATCAATTTTTGAAAGAACAGTTTTGATGCACCATCAGCTAATTCTGCACTCATTTATATAAACATATGATCCATGTATTTATATATATGGATCATATGCAACTTCTGTAGCTCCACAGGGGCAAAGCTTCAGGCCATGCTAGACAGAACATGAAGGTAACCTATTTCATCAGTGCTCAACCAAATGAACCAAATTAATAACCTTTTGAAGCCATAACCTACTGCATAAGAGGCAGCAGTTAAGAAATATCCTTGCAATTAAGATATCAGAAATGCTACTGAAAACTCACGGAATGTGCATCCTGTTTAGTCACACTTGCACTTTCTTTTGGTGCCACTCCACCATCCACACTATCATTTTCCTCCTACATATAAAATAATAAGTGGATCAGACAATAATATTATGTGAACTATAGTTATTCCAAAAAATTTGAGTTAAATGACCTGAAATTTTGAGTCTGTTCTCTCCAACTTGGCAATCCTCTCCTCAAGATCCTTAACACGGTCACCCAACTTCTTATTTTCATCGTTCAAAATATCTGTACTCCTTCCCCATAAAGTTGCAGGTGTCGGTCCGGTACCTAAACCTCGTACACGACCAGGTTTGTCTTCACCAAGCACTTGAGAATATATAGTTTGGAGATAGAATGAGATAGAATGGCTGGCATTAGTTCCACTTACCTTCTTATATTTGGCTGACAATACATAGTTTAGAGATAGAATGAGAAAGAATGGCTGGCATTAGTTCCACTTACCTTCTTATATTTGGGTCCTTACTTAGAGGATCAGCCATATGTAGAGAGTCTAGAATAATCATACATGGCCCACAATCCTTGTGAAGTGGCTTCCCAAAATTACATAAAATAAGAAGGTTCCAATGGCCCCTGTAAGAAAGAACATAGAAATTTTAATATGAAATAAATATTCCATTCTAAGAAATAATTTAATCACTCACCCATCCACAATAGGCACAAAAGTATATGTGTTTGAGAAGACTCCTTTCTTTAAAATCCATTGGAGCACATTATCAAAGCCATTCAAGAACATGCTAAATAATAAGCAATCTACATATTCCATGTCGACTTGTTCTTTGCCAATTTCCATCCACATATGCCTATGAATTCAATAAAGTTAGCATCTTTATATAACAATAAGAAAAAAAAAATACAATAATGGCAGCAACAAGAATAGACTCACTCCATGTACGATTGAACAATATTTGAATTCAACTTGGACTGTTTGAAAGTGTTTGTATAAATGTCTTCAATATTTTTCACTTTCTTTGCTTGATGTGGGTTTGACGATGGTGATGGACCCCACATGCCTTTTTCACTTTCTTCACTTTTTTGACTTGTGGTGGTGAAGCACAAACCCTTCATTTGTCTCTTTCCCCTGTCTCAAAAAAATAATAATGATAAACATATGTTCATATGTACCCACAAAATGTAGATAAGAAGTTAGTAATACACTTACATATTCATAAATTTCTTAACTTCTCCAAATAATATCAATAGGTTGTCTAATATCTGCACAATTGCACATCATTGTTAAGAAGAAGAGATTGGGTAAAAAATCGTAAGAAGAAGAGGTTACATGAGTGCATAAAACGTATAAAACATATATGAACATTGTCATGCGACATAACAAGCATGAAGAAAAAATTAGAAGAAAAATAAAATGTCCCAAAACCATTGAAATCAGCATAACAAGTGTGAAAGCACTACTTGCTCAACAAGGCTAGGATATGCAACTAATTGACAACGGTCTTCTAGTTCTTCTACAAGAAGTGCAGTTGAACTGTTCGACAAAGCTGTGTTGAAACACCACTAAAGCTATATGTAGACAACAGCAACTTTAACCACAGCATTACTAGCAATAAATTCTTACCAAAAAGAGGTTGAGCAGGTCTGGATGTTGATTTCCATCACATGGTAGATTCAGGGGAAAAAAGAAAGGAACACATAAGAAAATTCTTTCTGCCAAAATCAGAGATAAAGTTATAAGCTGATAAAAAAGTTATTGCACACATAAATGTGCTCGGAATATTACTAAGAAAAGGTACCGAGTGCTCTCATCCCAAAGTGCAAATTTTACCTGGCCCTCAATCATAGTCCCGTCTTACAATATCGAGTCATAGTTAACTTTTTAGACCCATTCAAAAAAGTGATTTCTGAATCGGCCATTTAAGATTTGAGTGCCAATTGACTCGATTTCCCACACATCTCTACAACTCAGAATTGAGGGGATTCCCCACTTTGAATAACTAGTCATCAATACATAAAGAAAACTCTTAAATCACATGTATCCATAAACATGTACATATGGATGGTTATTATGTTGTAGCAATCATTAAAGTATGCCTGTAGTTGCAAACTGGCATGAAACAGGGCAGTGGGCAAAGAAAGCTGCGTGTGCATGGCCATGCCAAGACAGATATGGAAAGGGTTTCTTTCGCACTCAATTGTGAGCATCCACTGTACTTATGTAAGATACAAAGAGATATAACAGGTGGTTTCCAAAATAGGTATCGAGATATTTGCGTACTAAGAAGAAAAATCATAGGAAACAACTAATGTAGGCCAACTATAGAAAGCATAGTTTCAACCAAAACTAGGTAAGCAAAATCCCTGCAAATCAAGTCAGTTTCCCTGTAAATAAATATAAGTTTCTCATTTAACCTACTTGCAAAATAACCAAAAAAATTGGCAATATGGTAAAGCAGAATAGTGTCTAAGATCAATACTGAAGGTAAATCCAGCCATAATTCAAATATAAGTGTGGACAATTGCACATCAACTAGATTAACTTTACATCTCTTTTCCGTCAACATCATCTCTCTCCCAAGTTATACCCACATCATCAATGACACTCTTGCTCTGCTTGTCAACATTATGTATGGTCTCAATATCTATAAAATCTCCATCATTATTTTCTCGATCTCCAATTTGAAAGAAGTCACGTGGTGATGTCTTGCGAACAATATACCAACCAACATCCTGAAGATCTTCAACATACCATACTTGATCAACTTGTGATGCCAAAACATTAGGATCATTAGTTCTTAGTCTGTATGATGGATTAACAATTGTGAACTCGCCATCTTGCTTGACCCCTCGATGAACGTCAATCCAATCACACTTAAATAATACTATTTTCATCTTTCCATAGTAATCAAGCTGGACAATTTCATCAAGAACACCATAGTATGTAACATTCCCGTGGATGGGGTTTTTGTCTTTTGAACTTGAGAAACTTGATGTAGTCGCCGACATTACAACTCCAGAATTTGTGTAACTCGACGACGTTCAAGGTTCTTTATGTGAAACCTAAATCCATTGACTATATAGGCTTCATACCTTTTAACTACAGTAAGTGGACCATCTTTGCTCCAACGAAGGTTGGAGGAAATAGCCTCAAGTCTTCTTTCTTGCAATTTGTCCACCTGATCAGAAAGATTGGATAAATTGGGTGACAAAAATATAATCATCGATAAATAGGTTGCTCAATGTGAATGCGACTTACTTGTGTTTTCAGCCAACCTAAGAATTGAGATGTATGGATACGTTCCATTTCCATCTGACGTGAGTGAGGGTACATATGTACAATCTCATCAAGATGGCAGCTGCAGTGAAGTGATTCACATTTTTCTATTAACAAATTAAAATAAATCTAACATTATTAATAATGCAGCAACTTACTTTATGTATGGTCTAATTGCCTCACAATTAAATAACACATATGTATGTGCTTGAAAAAACTCCTCAGGTTGCAACTTTGTGTTAACCCCTGCCGATTGGGCGATATGTATTTGCAAATATCTCAAATCCTTTCTCCACCACAGTAGGATGACATTCTACTTGTCGAGAAGGCCTATTTAATGATATCTCCACATCATCCCCTAAGTACCTAGATGCAAATGTGAGTGTCTCCTCAATTATATATCCCTCTGCAATTGATCCTTCTGGACAAGCTTTATTTCGCACATAAGATTTCAATCTCACTAGATATCTATAGAAAACAAGTATCATTGACAGCGATAATAAAAGGCATCACATAAATATAAGGAAATATATTAGTAAAGCTATAATACCTCTCAATAGGGTACATCCACCTATAATGTACTGGACCAGCAACTCTAGCTTCATCTGCTAAATGAATGATCAAATGTTCATGATATCAAAGAAACTAGGAGAAAAGATCATCTCCAAACGGCACAAAACCAATACAACTTGACTGGCAAGTTCATAAAATTCTTCTGATGTGGCAGTCTTCGAGCACAAATCTACAAAGAAATGACAGAAGTCACTTATGACGGTGGATATTTGCTTGTGAGAAAGTCCTCGTACTGCTATTGGAAGTAGTTGTTGCATTATGACATGATAGTCATGACTTTTTGAACCCCACAATTTATTTCCCTTGTTGGAAAATCGTTTGGCAATATTGGATGTATAACCATCTGGAACCTTCACTTTTTGAAACAAGCTGAAAATAATTTCTTTCTCTTTTTTACTACATGTGAACTGAACTGCTAGCAAAATGATTTTACTTTCACCAATCTGTTGTGCATGAAGAGATGTCCTTATTCCCATATTTTGCACGTCCTTGCGAGCCTTAGCTCCATCTTTGTTCTTCCCTTCAATTGCTAGAAGAGTTCCGATGAGACTTTCACATACATTTTTTTCAATATGCATAACATCAAGATTGTGACGTAACAACAAAGAACTCCAATATGGTAGAGAGAAGAAAATGTTATGCTTTTTCCATCCTAAATATTTCCCGGGATCGACTTTTTCCACTTTTTTTCTCCTTTTACCTTTTTTCTTGATACTCTTTTTCCCCACCTTGAAAGAGAGACCTTGTAGTTGCTGTAATATTTCATGCCCAGATAATGTTGTGGGTCTCTCACCCCATTCTTCATGTCCATCAAATTGTTGGTTCATTTTTCAAAATTTGTGGTCACTAGATAACCATCTTCTGTGACCTGTGTAACAATATTTTCCACTAGCATCAAGCCATTTAGAACAAGTGTTTTTATTACAATTGGGGTAAGCTAGCCGACCTTTAGTACTCCAACCAGACATATATGCATATGCTGGGAAATCATTAATTGTCCACAATAACGCTGCACGCATACAAACATCGCATATCTAGCTGCATCAAATGTGTCAACACCATGCCATAAAATCTGCAACTCATCTATGAGTGGTTGTAGATAAACATCAACATCGTTGCCAGGACCTTTTGGGCCAGAAATGAGTAATAATAAGAAAATATTCGGTGCTTTCATGCATTCCCCTGGTGGCAAATTATTAGGAACTAGCAAAACTGGCCATGTACTGTGACTAATGTTCATAGTACCAAAGGGATTAAAACCAACACTTGCTAATCCAAGACGTACATTTCGACAGTCTAACCCAAAATCATCAATGGCATCTAAAATTTTCCAACAAGCAATATTAGCAGGATGCCTTAACATGCCATCATCTTGACGCTTACTTTCATGCCATGTCATATTCACATAAGTTTTAGATGACATAAATAATCTCTTTAATCTTGGAATAATTGGAAAATGACGAAGAACTTTTCGAGCTACTCTTCTCTTCATAGTGCACTCATTATTTTTCCACCTAGATTCTCCACATTTAGGACAACATTGAAGGTTCTCATACTCTTTCCAATATAAGATGCAATCTTTAGGACATGCATCAATCTTTCGATACCCATAGCCTAACTTATTAAGCATCTTTTTATTTCATAGAATGATGAAGGTAATGACTCTCCATCTGGAAGAAACTCTTTCAGCAACATCAACAACATGTCAAAATGCTTATTACTCCATCCACCCATACACTTAATATTAATCAATCTAATCAGGAAAGAAAGTTTACTGAATTTGTTGCATTCTGGATAAACTGGCTGTTCAGCATCTTGTAGTAAGTCAAAAAAAGACTTTGAATCATTATCAAGTGGCAGTATGTTTTCAGCAAACTCTTTGTGTTCACTAAGATTTTGCAAACGCATTTGAAAGGCATCAACCAACATTTCATGCATAGGTGAACTAGAACAAACATTTCTTGACCCATCATCTGTTGCTCCTTCACCATAAAATTTCCAAAACTCTTTGTCTTTTATAACACCATCCAAATACAAGTGCTCTTTGACTATCTCTTTTTTCCACTTTTTCAGACAAGTGCATTTGATACAGGGGCATTTAATTTCTTTATGTGGTGGTAAATGTCTATACGCAAAATCAATGAATGCATCTACACCATCATAATAACCAACAACATTCCTTGGCAAATCCATCCAACTCCAATCCATAACTCTATAAAATAAGAACATACAAGTAGAATATGTAAGAACCCACAAAATAATGTTCAGTCTTCAGTAAGATGCCCATAAAATGTAAACAACATTCATCCTTCCATATACAACTAAAATGCTAAAATTAAATTCATCATGCAGCAGAAAGCTCTTCAAAGATATGCAAACAAAATTGAGAAACAAATGATCTTATGTATGAAAATTGTAATCCCTAAAGAGAGGACTGATCAATTGGAATTAAGAAACAAGCTTCAATGAGACGGCAAATTCAGTTGATCAGAGACAAATATTATGAATATCAAATCCTCAACACCAACTCTTTATCTACCTGCACTTCTCTATGTATGCATCTCGAGCCTAGGTCATGGATACTGTTAATTGGTTTCATCCAAATGCACATGTAAATATCAAGCACATAATCTTCTCCAGTAAAAAATAGTATCACATGCACAAGAAATCAAGAAAAACGAAAAAAAAAAAGACACTGGCCATTATCAAAACAGATTAAAACCAGCAATGCATGTAGATAAGAGCTTTCTTAGTTGGAAACCAGGTACAAAGGGGACCATGCATTCCCTATGAAAGAAGTGAACAGTGGTTCTTCTACAGTGATCTGTGAGAGAGGAGTGGGGAAAGACATACGAATAGCTAGGTGGACCACTATCCCTCCTCCGTCCCCCTCAAAATAAAACCTCTGCAACCCTATAAGTGGAGAAACAAGATCAATAACAACAAACAACCAATCTCTGTACTAATCGGAATTATGAAAAATCACATTCCTTAACATATCAAAACCAATATCCAAGTCCAACTCTCCTCCTTGTAGTACCGTGTTTGCAAGTAGACTCTTTCCACCTCCCAGGTGCCAATTACATGAGGTGAGTATCAGAATACATTGAAGGCCCTGTCTTATTTGCTCCTAGGTCCAAAACCATGAGGAAGAGGCGGCTCCATATTCAAATCTCGAAACTAGAATTTAAAAAAAGAATCATACAAATCATATAATCCATCCCAAAAACCTGCCCTAAAATGGAATAACAAAAAAATGTTCCCAACCCACTAATATCATGCCCACTTCCATTACAGATACACACACATCGACCAATTTAAATGAACCACCACACAACCTAAAATACATATCAAGCCCACACACCTAGAAACAGGTCATCCATGTCCTGACGCACAAATCGGTCAAGATGGACAAACGTCCACATGAACAAAAGGAAATAGCTAGGTACATCCCAGAAACATCAAACGGCCCAACATCTACTCTGCATCTTACCTTGAACTTGAAGGAAAGGGGAGGCAGAATGACGTCGCGCGACTAGGGCACTATAATAATGTGCAATTATCTTCTAAATTCCATATATATATGCTACTTGTTTCCACATACATGAGGTGATGATTGGACACTATAATAATGTGCACACCATGCAAACTAATGAACGTATCTGTTACATGCTAGTTTGTTCCTATTTCTGTGTGGCCAATTGTAAGTGGCTAGATTTACAAAAAGACCCAACACAATTACAAAATCAGTATTTAAATTAAGTATTACTTAAATTTAAGAGATAAAACAAGTAAATTCGCAACAGCTGAAGTTAGAATCTGAATGAGGCTCTTACAGCCCGATCTCTTTAAATACCCACCCAAATATCCCTTTGACTGATCCACACAACTACTGAGACGTGCTTGAAGGAGAGAAGGACAACTGGAAAAGAGGAAAGCATGGAGAAACCCTAGAGGTCTTGGTCTTTATCACATTCTTTCCCTAAACTCTCTAAATCACTCAAAGGTAGATATTCTCATGGACTAAATCTAATTAAACCCTTAATTATGTAGGTTAATCCCCTTACTAGAAACATGTTTTCCCCAATTTCTCTAGTGTTTATAGCTTGTATTTCATGATCAAAGACTCTATTTTCATGTTCACATGAGTTCTTAAAAGTCCTTTGATCAAAACACGATCAATCCTTGTTTATATGTCACTTCATGATCGCTATACATTTATAAGCATGTTAGGAAGGTTTTAAAAGTGGTTTGATGATTTTTTATGCATTATACGTTGAGATCTTTGTGTTTTATTCAGGACATATCACTCATGGGTTAATCACTACGTATGAACAAGGCGGTACCTTTGACCGCCTCTTGAACACACCATTACCATGAAGAGTGTTCTAGATGCACCCACTATATCTCCCACATTCACTTAACCTGAATGTGTTTGGCTATATGACCACCTTGTGGATGCGACTCATATATCGGCCATGTTCAGATTGTCGGTCAAAAACCCTAATTTCCCTATAAATACTGTCATAACTCCATCATATTCGTGGCTCGGTTAGCAAGCCCATAGGTTGGGGCAGGGGTGAATGAGTTGCTTAAGGACTTCTGAAAGTTAAAAATTGACTGTTAGTGTTAAATAATGAAAGAATTAGACACAAACAATCACACACAAATAACACAGGGATTTATCCTAATTCGATCCTTCCAAATGGAGATCCTACGTCTAGTCCCCAAGAATACTTGAGATTTCACTATGGGTACAGTCCCCTTAAGGACACTTACACACTAGCCTAGCTGGTGTTCTCTTCACACCCAAAGAGGAACAACCCCACCAAGCACCTTGGGTCCTCCCTTTTATCAAGGGGAACAACAACACCTCGGATCATCCCTTCTACAAAGGGGAAATCCACTTGCACAACAAGTTCTCTCTACAACCAATTGCACAAACCTGAATCTCAAAGAGATTTCAAAGGGTCCCTAGACCAAGCCCAATATTAACAATAGGAGGGCTTAATCTGAGACCAACTGTCATGCCTCGCCAATTTAGCAGCGGAATAAATCGGGGAGGCATGAACAACGAGTATGGTAATGTAAATTGCGCATACATTCGCAAATATCAGAGCAACTAATGAATAATAATTGCAATAAAACTCATCATTTTATTGATAATTCATCTAAACCATTACAACTACTAATTCAGAGCCAAAACATAGGGCTCAATGACATTATTACATTGGAAAAGAAATCTAAAGCAAATATCTAACTAAACTCTAAGGTACTAAGGAGATTCCATCGCTATGACTTCAGGACGCTCATCACTCCAGTCCAATCCCGTTGATGTGTGTAAAGTCATCACCTGACTTACCTGAAAACACAATAACAAATAATGAAGGGTGAGCGATAACGCTCAGTAGGACTTAATATCTCGTGTAAACAAGCAAGCTTTAAGTGATTAATGTCTTGTAACGTAGGTTAACTAGAGAGAACGATCATGTATAGTCAAGAGAGTAATAGTACAAGATAACAAGTGAACGATAATACATTTCTCAAGAGTATTGCAAAATTAGGATGACAACATAACGAGATAGCGTGTAACAAGATAGTGTATAACAAGATAGCGTGTATCAAAATGACATATAATAGGATAGCTTGTATCAAGGTGGCGTGTAACGAGATAGCTTGTATATCAAGATAGCGTGTAACGAGATTGCATGTAAAGAGATAGCGTGTAAAGAGATAACATGTATGGTTGCACCACAGAGCACTAGTCAAGTACGACAATAGTCACTTTGGGACAGTAGCCATTTCACGATAGTACAGTACGTCTGAACTCCTCAGACTAATAGTCAAACAATTAGATGTCTAGCCAAGTCAGTATAGTCAATCAGAACCGGTGCAATGCAGAACACCGTCAATAGCCCCTGCAGGTATTTTCGGGTGGCTCTCTGCCCCCAGGACTAGATTGGAGCCCCTCGGACACTCTCCGTGCCCTACACAGTAGGCATTCAAGTCAGTAGGGTCATGTATCGTACAAGTAATGGGAGCCACAACAGCTCAAGAGTCTCAAGAGAGTACTAGATGAATAGACGAGATAGTAGAGTGAACGTGAATATATGAGAGTACAAGGATAGTAGATGAGATAGGGGTATAAACGTAGAACAACGATAAACCACGATAGTAACGGTTGCACAGCACCAGGTCGGGTACCGGCAGTTTGGTAGAAGTCACATCCGCCCCACTAGCCGTGCTGTGTACACGAGCCAGGTGGTCCGGCGTGATCACAAGATAAGAGAGATCTCACTATGTCCATTTGGATCGTACTGATCGCTAAGAGTGTAACGGGATTTAAGGGTACAACCAGCTCGTCGGCAATGGACGTGTGCCAAAGCCAAGAAGACTTACGGAGGCCTTGACAAGGAGTCCCTGGTCCAGTCGAGAGTATTCTCGATGGAGAGGTGGTCCAAGTCAAGAGAAATTGTGTAACGAAACGTTGTCCGTCTTGCCCCGAGTGCTCGAAGACAGAGGGACGCGATAATGGTGTACAAATCACGCGAATAAAACGAAGACATGTGTCATTTAAATAATAGAGAAATTAGGTAATTAGTTTCACTTAATTACCAGATACATTATTGAGTAATTTACTAAGGTTTAATGGCAACATGATGGTTAAGTGTGTGCAAGTGTATGAAATCAAAAGGGCATGATGGATTGTGCACAAAGCTTTTAAATTAATTACATTCATGCAATTTATTGCACATTAATATTTATTCAGATCAAATTATGAATAATAATGTTTAATTAAGGCTAAACAATGGCTAATTGGCAAGTAGAGCAAGGGTATATAAGTAATTTCGGGTTCTGGCTATTTTTCTGTTAACGCGACGGGGGTACCGTAGCGACTCCAGGTCGCGACAAGGCGGCTGGGCGCGACAAGCGAACCAGCCGGTTTGGCTCAGTTCGGGGTGGATATCGCGGCGGCTTAGGTCACCGAGTTCTGAACGCCACGTGACGGCGGGGAGCGACCCGGCTGATATAGCGGCGGGTCGCGCCATCGCGATATCAGGAGAGTCCGGCCTTTTTCCCTTTTTCTAGGGTTGATCAGATTTGACACAGGGCTCTTCTAAATTCAATATAAAATCGTATAGTGACCCAAAAATTACGAATCCAGTTTCAAATGAAAGTAGACACATAGATCTATCAGAATACACGATTAATTTGAAATTACACAAGATTTAGGCATGCTGGAATAGTTTACATTCCGATGACCTAAACAGGTGCAGTCAGGGATCAAAGAATTAATTAGAGAAGAATACATGATAAAAAATTCCGAAACTAGGGACGTTTGAAAGCTAACAAGATATAGTATTTATGATAATTTTTCCATGGTGTGGGATCAAGTATGCACGGAGTTCACAAGAAAACATCAAGGTTCAGGTGCATAGTTCTGACAGAGATTCAAAGAATTAATTCTCCCTAATGGGAGATCGAAATAGAGCAAGACCAGAGCCGTTTGAAAGATAATAAGATGCAGTATATATGAGAATTTTATCATGGCATGAGAGCAAGTACATGTGGGGAATTAGAGAAAACATGAGATTTTGGTTCATGGTAATAGCAGGGCTTTACGAATTAAATTCGCCCAAATGGATGAGCGAAATGAAACCAGACTAGAGGGATTTTGAAAAGGATCATGAAGTCTACCTAGGGTAGTTTTTCCACGATTTTAGCTTGAGCGATTGCCTACCTTTTTAAGCTGTAATGATCCTAGGGTTTGCGGATGACGAATTTCCAAGTTCTCTTTGCTCCAAACCACCTTCTTCTCCTTGCTCCTTGTCCTTATCCACCTTTCCTTGTGCTCCAAAGCTCCATCAACGAAAATGGGGCTTGGTAGACATGAATTTGAGATTTATTAGGTTGTGTAAGAGTGCTCCTTCCTTAAAACTCCTCTTTCCATTCAAACTCTTAATTTTCCACATTTATCTCCCCCTTTTCTAACATTTATCACTTAGTGGCTTGCGGAGAGATCCAATTTCGTGGCTAATGTGTTAGGATGGGATTAGGACTCTTTTAGGGATATATATATGTCATTTATTATTTATCTAATCCCTTTTTTCTAATTATTACTATATTTAATCCGAATTTCAGTTAATTAACTCCCATCTCATGGTGGGCTCTTCATATTAGGGCCCAACAATCCATGTTAGGACCATTAATAAAACCCATTACCAATTTGACTTAATGGGTATAGATTTAATTCCAATTATTCACCCTTTATTCTTATGTAAATCTATTTATCACACTTATTCAAGTAATTTCATATTTTTAATTCGATTAAATATTATTTATGCCAATATTTCTAACCTTCATCATTTGGGCTCTTACCCTTGGCCCAATAACTCGTGTGAGCTAAATTGTACAATCCATGTACTTACTTTACTTAATGGATTTTTAATTATCCTTTTATTAGAGAATTAATTCATGGGCCAAGATTGTCCGTTGGTCCATATATCATAATGGGCTACCGACCCATATTATTTAAAGTCTACCCACATGTTTATTTTTATTTATAATCCACTTTGGGTCAGAAAATAATGGGTTCTTCGACTTATTCCTTAATAATGCTAATAAGTCGCATAAATTCTTAAACTAAGTCCAAACGATTTTTCTATGCCCAAATTTCATGATGGGTCATTAGAGAACATTATTTAAAGTATACTAATTATTTTTACGGAATTGTTATATGGGTATATATGCATGTGATAGTAATGCGTACCTTTTTAACTGGTTGAATTTATTAATTGATAAAATTTTGATTTATCCATAATTTTTGATTAATGGATTTTATGGGGTACTACACCAACAACCATTCTCTCTGATAGAAATTTATAATAGGAGCGCAAAGAAAGAGTGAGAGAGAGAGAGAGAAAAAAAAAAGGAAGCTTGAAGATGATGGCTATGATGCTCAACTCTCTTCACTTCACAAGGCTTGAAATATGGATCGCTTGCTCTTTCAGAGTTGTTGCCTCACTATGTGTATTCTCTATATGCTTTGAGTTCCGCAAGCTCCATCTTTTATAAGCTCCATGAACGATATATGTTGAAGGATCCGTTGAGTCTTCAGCTTCGGCTTATACAGGTTTCCAATGTGTTTGTTGTGTCAAAAGTTTGCTTCAAGAGTACTAGATACCTACTCTCATTTAATGCACAGAGGAGGGTGTTAGGTAAGAAATGATATGTCGATCAACACCCATACCCCTTGTCTAAAAGACTGCATTTTCAACTGACATTCTGCTATTCTGGTTGACTTCATTCTTATCAGATAGGGATGGAAGAACTTTCAGTGACATGTTCAAGGTTGAACATATAGCCTAGGTCTGAAAAAGTGTTGTATGCACATTTAATATTTGAGTCTTTTAGATGAGCAGAGATTTTGCTCCAAAATTTTATAATCAAATGAGCAGCCGAGAGATTCAAAGGTGTAAGCAATAAAAATGAATCTGGTTAAATACTACTCTTGACCAATCAATAAGACAACTTAACCAATCAATACAGGAATATGTTGTAAAGCACTTGTTCATAAATCAGTGTTATTGACATTACATAAGTCAATCAGAGTCCAAGTAACACAAATCGATGTAAGAAAGTCTACCATGCTTAAGTCAAAAGTATATGCAATATATATTAACCAATTGATACAATATAAGCTATGATAGTCAGTAATCTGAACATCCATAATGCTAATTTGAATCAATCAGACCACTTGTTCACCAATTGGAACATTAATCGGTGTGAATAAGGCTATTTGTTAACTAATCGATATGAAATAACACTAATCGGTATGAGTTAGGTCACTTGGTCACCAATGGATATGGTGAGACATAAATATTCACCAATCGTAACAACTACTTGTTCACCAATATGAACGGTCTTCATCAATCGAAAAGGTGTTCACTAATCGGTGTAATACTAAACAGTAATCGATAGGAACACTTGTTCTCTAATCAAAAAAATACTTTTGTTCTCTAATCGGAAGAACACTTAAACATCAATCGATTGAAGTATTTTATTCATGAATGAATTGAACACTTAAAAACATTTATTCGTGAATCGATGTGTAGTTTAACATCAATTGGTATGAATCTTATTCTATCATCGATATGTACTTAGAAAAATAATGAATAACTTTAAGAATGTGTGTTTGAGATACTTACATTGATAATCCTTAGAGACGTACCTTTACTTACTACTGACAGACTTAATGAAAAATAAATGTTAATCACATAAAACTAGAGTTTTTGTTATCATTATTTATTAAAAATATTTGATAATTATTAAAAGTGTTGTCATCACTAAAACTTAGGAATATATGGAGATGATAGGTTCAACACATATGTTTATTGTTAATGATAGATCAATGTTAAAACATCCTAACAGTTGAATAAATGTGATATAATCTCTTTTAATTATGTTTAAGTTATCTTTCATGTACCCATTGATTATCTCTCATGATATATATATATATAGCCCTCAAGAAAACTATGATACCCCGAAATTTCATTCTTTATATTATGCATGTGTATTTACTTGTAGTGTGTATAGCATGAGTATTCAATTGTGCATATTACTATTTTTATGCTTCTCATGAACTCATGCATGTATATACATGATATTATAAGTGAGAATAGGTAATTAGCTAAATTGATGCATCTTGTGTATACTAAAATCCTAAGCATATAATACTTAAGTAATATTGTGCATGTTTAATCTAATTACTGATGTACATGTTGTATTTATCTATTTCATACATAATGTACATAACTATGTTGTATACGTGTGTGTATATATTTATACATATGTCAATTCAAGTGTGTGCATGCCAAAATTCAAGTTTAGGACTTTAATGTGAATTGTTTTAATTCTGAAAACAGTAGTATCATGATTAGGTTAACTGAGACATGTGCAATTGATAAATAATACTTATAAAGTGATTAAATAGTTTACGTGAAGTGTGTAATAAATGAGAGAAAATGTGATAAGATGAATAGGTAATAATTGGGCCGAGATTGACACTGCTACCCTAGAGGCTTCGAGAGCTGTACCATAGAAAAGTCCCTATGGGAGGCTCTACATTGAGAAACGTATATCCTAAAGGCATTAGGATAAAAACTTGGAGGTGGACAAGTACCACTGGATAGGGTGGAGAGGGCTTCTACCCGGTCTGCGCAGTTACCAAGATTCACCACTACATTGCCTAGGTGGTGAGTATGTGATTATGAGTTATGTGATTATGAGTTGTGTTATGAGTTATGTGCTATGAGATGAGCTGTGTGCTATGAGATATGAGATATGTGTGTGTCCTCTAGTAAGTAGTTAGGACCATGTGTCATGGCATCTTAAGCGATGGAATATGAATAAGGTGTAAGATGATATGCGAATGTGGCACGTGATGAGTGCAAATGATATGATATGTGATAAGTGAAAATGAAAGAGTAAATGATATGAAGAATATGTGAAAAGATATGTAAGGGATAGTTAATGTTAATGAAAGTGTGCTTGCATGTGAAAACCAATGTATTAATGCAATATGTTCATATTTTTATGTAATAATACCTCAATTTCAATACCAAGTTTAGCATCATGTCATGTAGTTTATAAATATTCATATAAGTGTATGTGAATAAACATATGTAACCATGTCATTTATGCAACATGAAAGATGAACATGTAGGATTGTTAAATGGATAAGATAACATGTGAACAAATGTAATTCCATGTAATTGAGTTTAATTCATGTCAAAACAGCAAGTAAAGTATGGTTATGAATGTGATAAATACAAGAAAGAATATTTAGGTTCCATGCTAGATGTGATGTTTACTTAGCATAAAGTTCCATGCTTAAGTGCTTATTGTTGCAAACCAACTTGACTATGTTTTAACTTTTCAATTCATGTTAATAAATGTGAAACCATGTGTAATGAGATTTATTTACATTAAAACAGCAAGCAAAATGTGCATTTAAATATGAAAAATGAATAGTCATCATGCTAGGTTGTTCATTTTTTTATGCTTAATTCTATGTTCTAGTTTGTAGAAATGTATCATGAAATGAATTAATGTTTGGATGGATGATTCATGCTACATGATAGGGTAGAAAACATGTTCAAATGTATGTTAGCATCCAAGATTTAAAATAAACACGTGATAGTCTAAAAGCATGTCTAGGTGATTTAAATATGTGTTGATAGTTAGGAGTATGTACCATGTGTATTCTTGTAGTTTAAATGATAGTATGTATTTCCTTAGTGTATGATAGCTTAACATGAATGTGATATGCTTAAGGTTAAGTCTTTGGTTTGCTTGCTGAGTCTTTAGACTCATACTTGCTTCGGCGTACAGGTTGACAGGTATCCCGTGCTAGAGGGAGGCACAGCGGAGGACGACATCTTGGAAGAGTAGTTGTGGAGTTTGCTTAGAAATTGTACTTTTTTCTTTTCATAGCATGAATAAAGTTAGTTGTATGGACATTATTCTAGACAATGTAGTTCTTTATCATGTAATAATGTGGACATTGTCAGTTTACTTCGCTATATAGACTGTGGAATGTGTGATGGTCATGGATTAAAGTAGAGTTGTTTATTTTAATTCCACTGTACTAAATTACTATCCACGTACATATCAACCTATCGGCCAGTGTTGGGTTATTATCCCACTGTGACGACACTCTTTATACCGATGGGGATTGGTATAATCGTATCGGTATGAGGTGGGTTGTTACAGAGATTGGTATCAGAGACCAAGGTTGAGATTGTACATGGATAGACCATCATCATGACAATATTGCAAAATCTTTATAGGAAATTGTCCATATATGTAGAAATTACTAATAATGAATGGAAGATAGTTAAGGAAAATAGTTAGGATATAGTAACCTAGATTCTAACTAAATGACTTATTTTGCAGGATATGGCTGGACGTGGTAGATGTAGTGCTCAGTCTAGGAGGTATGAGCAGAGCCGCAAGATAAAGAAGTTTGTGAAGGGGCTCAAACCATCGTTGAAAGCTAGGCTTTTGGAGTTTGATCCCCGTAGTTTGGAAGAGGTTCTTGGCATGGCAAGCAAGCAAGGGAGTAGAGTGGAATCATATCAAGGAGAGAAGGAAGCTCAGAAGGAGGGAGTACCAGAACCATTCCAAAGGCAAGATAGGAAGACAAAGAAACTCATGGAAGGTCAACAATCAACTGTGGTATCAGGCAGCGAGAAGCCCGAGTGCATTCATTGCGGGAAGCGTCATGGCGGGAACGCATGTTGGTGAAAGGAAGGAAGATGCCTTAGATGTGGCAGTAAGGATCATCGGCTTAGGGAGTGTCCGAATCTGAAGACGAAGTTCATTTCACGAGGTGCTTCATCAATAGCAATAAAGGAGAAAGGATTGGCTGGAGATGACCTCGGCGACGTCACCACAAGTACTCGATTCGATCTTCGAGGACGAAGATCTTTTTCAAGGGGGGGAGAGTGTGATACCCCGAAATTTCATTCTTTATATTGTGCATGTGCATTTACTTGTCGTGCGTATAGCATGAGTATTCAATTGTGCATATTACTATTTTTGTACTTCTCATGAAGTCATGCATGTATATACATGATATTTTAAGTGAGAATAGGCAATTAGCTAAATTGATGCATCTTGTGTATACTAAAATCCTAAGCATATAATACTTAAGTAATATTGTGCATGTTTAATCTAATTACCGATGTACATGTTGTATTTATCTATTTCATACACAATGTACATAACTATGTTGTATACGTGTGTGTATATATTTATACATATGTCAATTCAAGTGTGTGCATGCCAAAATTAATTATTGTTGTATAGATTATTCTTAGTTAACTTATCTCATATTGCATCTTAATGATATTATGCATGTACTATCTAAATCTTGAAGTGCATATTATACTACCTATTCCCTGGATATTGTGTGTAAATATATGAAGTACATATGTATACATGTACGTTATCTTATGCATGTGATATCTAGATAATTCTATACGCATTAAGTTATCCATAGTATATACATATATTGTACTTAAATAGTGTTGTGCATACGATATGTAACTACTGTTACCTCCCTTGTAAATATATGTGAGTTATTTTTTACACGTATAAATATATATATGAATGTGCATGTATTATCTAGCTATTAATGTATGTAATAGCTTTATAAATCTCATGCATATTGTATGTGTTGTGCACATAGTAAGAAGTTATTATCATACATCTTGTAAACAATTGTGAGTTTATTTCCGTGCATGCAATATAGATTTAAATGTGTATGAACTATTTAATTATTGATGTGCCTATTGTATTTAATTATTTTATGCATGTTGTAAGTAACCATAGTGTGTATATGTATACATACATATGTTAATCTTGTTTAAATGATATTTATCTACTTTAAGCATGTTAAATTATTTATGATGTGTAGGGTACTTAAATAATAATGTGCATGTAGTATTTAACTAATGATGAACACATTTCATTCATAGGTTCATGCATGATGTATGAAATCATGTAGTGTGTAAGTATATATGCATGTATGTATGTTATTTATGCATATTATCTTTAATTAAGATTAGTGTAAGTTATATTTAAATAAAAATTATGAAATGCGTGTACTTTATGTGGTGAGGATATATGTAATTATTTTTACGCATATTAAATTATTTGGGTGTATTTATGCATTTATTTTAAGGTTTGCCGGTGTTCTGGCTGGTCTGCCCTGTTGGCGGCCAGCCTGCCAGGCCAGTGCTTGGCGTCCACATCCCTGGACGCCAATGCATAGTTGGCGGCCACCCCCTGGACGCCAATAGCATGTTGGCAGCCAGACCCTGGACGTCAACTGTCAGGTTGACTACAACCGATGTTGACGTCAATATCCTCATGTGTAACGGTTCCAGATTTGTTAACGCCCGCGTTTTGGCCAGTTCTAGATTAGGAAACCCATCCTAATGCGTAGGAAACCTACCATATTGTGTACCCCAACCCCCAAGCCTATAAAATACTCATCTTAGGGCGAGGGGAAGTCTTTTTGGCATTGGTGAAACCCTAGCTCGCAATGGAGAAGAGCTGATCTTTGGAGGGCCGGATCTGAAGATTTGAGGTGTTCCCCGTGGAGCTACAACAACTGGGAGATAGCCTATGCATAGGAGAGGAAGTTCCAACTCCGAGGAACCATCTGCATCAACAGAAGAAGAAGATCTAATGAGAGTTTGAGCACCTTCTTGGCAGGGCCGAGGAGGGCTTCATCGGCACATTTTGATCTTCGTATATTTTTTTAGAGGCAAGTAAACCCTAGATCTCAATCTTATACATGTCCCCTAAGTCCAAGGTATTTTTATGGATTTTTCCTCGAGTCCTGGAACCCCCAAATTCCCCTTTGTATTGAGTGCTATCTGTGTGTACTGATGGGAGGAAGTTGGCGGCAGCATCTGTTGCAGCAAGTTCTTCAGTTGGTGGCCAGGGATGCTGCAGTTGAAAGTAGGCGGCCTCATCCCTTGCAGTTAACTTCTTCAGTGTCCTGAAAATGTACTGTTTGATCTTCTTAAGTTGTTTAAATGATTTATGGATATAGTTACATGCTGTAAATTTTATGTGTGATTGTATACAGTCACTAGGTCATATCATGAGGTTGCCCTAATTTTCTATGAACTGTGTTAATTATTAAAATTCAATAACTGAACTATGAGCATGATGTGAGCATGTTTAAATCTTGCATAAATGGGTTTTGTTGTGAATTGGAATTCATAATTTTTACATGACAGAATGAATACTGATATTAGATTTCTGAACTGTTAATACCCAACCATGCTAATGTGTACCATGTTTAATAATATTTCAACGAATATGTCTGAAACCTTGATTTAATTGTAGAAATTATATTTACTGTTCGAAAAATCTGGAAAATTTCATATGTGATTTACTTACTGTTAATAACCTGTGATAAAAATTTAGAATTAAATTGATGACATCAAGTATAATTACTAGTTAAACTATGGGAATTGCTAATATTAGATGTGTTGAATCTAATCTTGTATAATTCAGTAAATTAACAGCATGTTTAGGACTTCAATAAGAATTGTTTAAATTCTGAAAACAGTAGTATCATGATTAGGTTAACTGAGACATGTGCAATTGATAAATAATACTTATAAAGTGATTAAATAGTTTACGTGAAGTGTGTAAATAATGCGAGAAAATGTGATAAGATGAATGTGTAATAATTGGGCCAAGATTGACACTGCTACCCTAGAGGCTTCGAGAGCTGTACCATAGAAAAGTCCCTATGGGACACTCTACATTGAGAAAAGTATATCCTAAATAAAAACCTGGAGGTGGACAAGTACCACTGGATAGGGTGGAGAGGGCTTCTCCCGGTCTGCACAGTTACCAAGATTCACCACTACATTGCCTAGGTGGTAAGTATGTGATTATGAGTTGTGTTATGAGTTATGTGCTATGAGATGAGCTGTGTGCTATGAGATATGAGATATGTGTGTGTCCTCTAGTAAGTAGTTAGGACTATGTGTCATGGCATCTTAAGCGATGGAATATGAATAAGGTGTAAGATGATATGCGAATGTGGCACGTGATGAGTACAAATGATATGATATGTGATAAGTGAAAATGAAAGAGTAAATGATATGAAGAATATGTGAAAAGATATGTAAGGGAGAGTTAATGTTAATGAAAGTGTGCTTGCATGTGAAAACCAATGTATTAATGCAATATGTTCATGTTTTTACGCAATAATACCTCAATTGCAATACCATGTTTAGCATCATGTCATGTAGTTTATAAATATTCATGTAATAGTGAATGTGAATAAACATATGTAACCATGTCATTTATGCAACATGAAAGATGAACATGTAGGATTGTTAAATGGATAAGATAACATGTGAACAAATGTAATTCCATGTAATTGAGTTTAATTCATGTCAAAACAGCAAGTAAAGTATGGTTATGAATGTGATAAATACAAGAAAGAATGTTTAGGTTCCATGCTAGATGTGATGTTTACTTAGCATAAAGTTCCATGCTTAAGTGCTTATTGTTGCCAACCAACTTGACTATGTTTTAACTCTTCAATTCATGCTAATAAATGTGAAACCATGTGTAATGAGATTTATTTACATTAAAACAGCAAGCAAAATGTGCATTTAAATATGAAAAGTGCATGTGAAAAGTGAATAGTCATCATGCTAGGTTGTTCATTTCTTTATGCTTAATTCTATGTTCTAGTTTGTAGAAATGTATCATGAAATGAATTAATGTTTGGATGGATGATTCATGCTACATGATAGGGTAGAAAATATGTTCAAATGTATGTTAGCATCCAAGATTTAAAATAAACATGTGATAGTCTAAAAGCATGTCTAGGTGATTTAAATATGTGTTGATAGTTAGGAGTATGTACCATGTGTATTCTTGTAGTTTAAATGATATTATGTATTTCCTTAGTGTATGATAGCTTAACATGAATGTGATATGCTTAAGGTTAAGTCTTTGGTTTGCTTGCTGAGTCTTTAGACTCATACTTGCTTCGGCGTTCAGGTTGACAGGTATCCCATGCTAGAGGGAGGCACAGCGGAGGATGGCATCTTGGATGAGTAGTTGTGGAGTTTGCTTAGAAATTGTACTTTTTTCTTTTCATAGCATGAATAAAGTTAGTTGTATGGACATTATTCTGGACAATGTAGTTCTTTATCATGTAATAATGTGGACATTGTCAGTTTACTTCGCTATATAGACTGTGGAATGTGTGATGGTGATGGATTAAAGTAGAGTTGTTTATTTTAATTCTGCTGTACTAAATTGCTATCCACGTACATATCAACCTATCGGCCAGTGTTGGGTTATTATCCCACTGTGACGACGCTCTTTATATCGATGGGGATTGGTATAATCGTACCGGTATGAGGAGGGTCGTTACAAAAACTCTTAAATCTTTCTGGTCTTCACCATGTTGATAACCATGAAATCATATTAATAATCATAATACATGATGATCGTGAAATAAAAATCCTTTATTAATAATACTTGAATTGTACTCATTTTACATTGATGTTTGAATATCGTTCTTGTTGCCCCGTCTACCGTGAAATTTCTATGACACTGAGCAAATCGTTTCCACACCCTCTTGACATCGTGAGAACCCTTCTATGAGTATTCCACTTGTCAGACTAGAACTCCTTCGCTAAAGCCATTGCTAGCCAAAAAATCCTCAAGGACGCTGAGCAGGTTGTAACATAACCATCTATATATACACCTCCTAGAATCTTGCAAGACCTATATGAGACGATCCAACCAGCCTTGTGTCTCTGATTCAAAATGAACTCTGTCTAACACCAGCATTCAAATGTGGTTGTATTAAGAAAGATATTTACTCGTGATATGGCCAATTCTATCTTTTTATAATTGATACATGTTCATGAGATTTGCTAGCTGTTGTACTTAATGTCATCATGTTCTTGCTCCCATTAACTCATTACTTATCATTAGTTATTCTAGTTCTTTTGGTTACATCATGGATAAGATATCATATGCCTCATTAGTGGGGAATCTCATGTATGCCATGGTATGCACATGTTGTGATTTAGCCTATGCAGTTGGTGAGGTAAGTAGATACTTGTCTAATTTAGGTATAGAACACTAGGAACCAGTAATGTGGATTCTAAATACTTGGATGTAGTGAAGTGGATTCTAAGGTATCTTAGGCACACATGAAACCACTATTTTTATTTTGGTGATTTTAAGCTAGGGATACAAGGATTATTGGATTCAGATATGGGAGGAGATTTGGAATCTATAAAGTCAACATCTAATTATGTATTTACATTTGCAGGGGAGCTATTTCATGGTAGTCTAGATTGCAGATGTGTGTTGCCCTATATAGTATAAAAGTAGAACATATTGCACTTACAGAAGCATGCAAGAAGATGTTGTGGTTGAAGAATTTTCTCCAAGATATAGGTCTTAGTTAGGAGGCTTATATGTTGAATTCTGATAGTATGAGTGCTATACACTTAGCAAAGCATTCAACTTATTACACAAGAACAAACCATGTTGATGTTTGGTCTCACTGGATTTGAGATGCTATTCAGAAGAACCTCTTGCAGCTGGAGAAGATCCATACAAAGAGGAATTCATCAGACATGATGTTGAAGGTATCACCAAAAGAAAAGGACAACAAATGCAAGGGCTTGGTGGGGATGGCTACTATTTGAGTAGTTTAATCTTTGTGTGGAATCCACTATAGCAAGGCATAATCTTTCCTATAATATTGGAGGGGGGATTGTTGAATCCATCCATCCTAAGGTGAGACTTGTCTGAGGAGAGAAAATATTGGTTTCCAGAAAAAATCTCTTCCCTATATATCACGGCAGCAGCAAGCAGCGTTCGTACCCTACCCCTCTTTCGCACGTAACTACATTATCATTCGCACTCGATTTGGGGACTTGTCGGTGGGTTGGGGGCAGGCGGTCACCGGACTGGTGATTGGGAGGTGGAGGGGGCGCCGACAGAGCCAGGGTTCGTGGTGGACGTGAGGGGGAGTCGGATTGTGAGGGAGATGGAGGGGATGACTGGCGGGGAGGAGGTGCAGTGACAGGGGATGCTGTTGGATTTGAGGGGGGAGGGGTGTTGCTGGTGGTTTGTGGGGGGTGGGGGATGGGGCAACATATTGGGGGGAATGGGGTCACCAGACTGGGCATTGGGAGGGGGGTGGAGGGGATGACCGTACACATTCTCTGGGGACAAATATCCTCAAAGATTACCTACGAAAATAACTTAATGTTGGATTAGAGGACAAATATCTCTCTGGCAATTTGTCACAGTTTTTTCATTGGTATATGTGGTTGATTTAAATTTGTTCCTTTGTGGATTCCTCTCTCTGCCCTTTCTCTTGTTTTTCTTTGCCCCTCCCCGGCATGCGCTTCGCCTTCTGTGCAGTCTGTTTGCGCGGGTGAAAGGAATGGAGATATTACAATATTGGCAGATGCCTCAAGATCACATATTTCTTGTTCTTCTCTTGTCTTATTATTTTTTTTCTGGTTGCTTACCTTATTTGTTTCTCTTTTAATCTTTGATGGGGCATGATGAAGCCCCACATACTCTACCTTGTGCGTTGTTGTTCCCTATCCTTTCTTAGTAATTTCATTCTCATGTGCCGTAGAAATTGTTTTTGTTTGGATTTCATTATGGTGCTAGACTCCTGTTTCCAAGTAATTCTACACACTTAAGCACTTTACAGACTTGTATAAAATAGCAGCTACCATGAACACCTGTTTGCCTAATTTGACTGTTCTACGAGTACACTTGTGTTTTCATGATCCGAACATCTATAGTTCGTACTCCACCAAATGGTGTCACATTGAAACTTCTTGTCCTGTTGTTAGATAATTCATTGGAAATCTTGCAACAGTTTTGTAGGACAAATCTTTTGTACTCTTTGTAAGAGACTGATGAGTGTTTCCAGGTCAAAATCTTTTGTAAGGCACTTTGAACAATGACAATTTAATTCCCTTCTACTTTCTTTCTCTTTGTTCTTATGATAGATCAATTATTTCAAGTAGCTGCTGATCTGTATATGAATCTTTGAGGATATTGTCAAAAAGCATCCGATTTTAGTTGCCTCTCACCCTTATTGATATTTGTCATAGTTTCTTCATGCCCATTGAAAAATATTCATGAATCATGAAACCATGAATCACAAAACACTCTGTATCTGTTTTAGTGCACAAGTAGCTTCACAATAAAATTAAAATTATTTATTGTGTGTGGATTATGCACTTAAGTGTGTTACAATTGATCGTAGTAGGATTTATTATAGTATGCTGAATATAATGTAAATGAGCCTTTTTTTTTGTAGTGAGACGTTATGGATTGGAGTTGGATGGATAAATTGAATAATATAAAGGAATATATAGATGGAGTTGACTCATACATTCAAGTTGCTTCTGCTCACTCTGCTCCATCAACAAAGATTAAATGTTCTTATTTGGAGTGTGTATGCCTCTTGAGACATGAAAAAGAAATAGTAAGACAACATTTGTTTCATTATGGAGTAATTAAAGACAAACAATTTTGGGAGTTCCATGGGAGTAGTTCTTCTTCAAGGCAAATGTCCACGAATTTTGCATGCACAACACTTCCGAAGGATGTTGGTCTACATTTGATGTTGGAGGATGTTATTGGTGAGGAAAATTTGAAACATGCAGAAGTGAAGTCAATGGATGATAAGAAAGGAGAGTATGGTGAATTTCAACAGTTGTTGGCAGATGTTGAACGACCTTTGTACCCTAGTTGCAAAACATTCAACAAGCTTTCATTTATAGTCAGATTGTTCAACATAAAATGCAGAGGCAAAATGAGCAACAAATCTTTCGACATGCTTCTGAAGCTGTTGAAAGAGGCTCTTCCAGAAGGTGATGTGTTGCCAGCTACGTTCTATGAATTGAAAAAAAAATCATTGGTAAAGTGGGATATGATTATCACAAGATTGATGCATGTCCTATTGATTGTATTTTGTACCAGAAAGAGTATGAGTCTTATGATCATTGTCCTAAATGTGGAGAATCTAGATGGATGAAAGGAACTGAAAGAAGTGATCATAAAAACAAGATTAAGGTTACAAAGAAAGTTCTTTGGCATTTTCCATTGATTCCAAGACTGCAAAGATTATACACTTGCAGTAAATCATCTGCAACCATGTGTTGGCATAGTGATGAATGCCAAGAAGACGACATTCTAAGACACTCGGCTGATTCTCCTTGTTGGAAGGGGTTAGATGCGATTGATGGTTTTGGTTTAGAACCTCATAATATGCGCCTAGGCTTGGCAAGTGATGGTTTCAACCACTTTGGGGTAATGAGTACGAGTCATAGTACATGGCTTGTGTTGTTGACACCATACAACTTACCTCCATGGTTGTGTATGAAGGCACAAAGTATTTTTGTGTCGTTACTCATTCTAGGTCCTAAAGGTCCAGGAAATGATATTGATGTCTATCTTCAGCCACTTATTGAAGAATTACAAATTCTTTGGCATGGAGTTGAAACATTCGATGCTTATAAGCATGAAATATTTTCTATGTGTGCTGCACTACTTTGGACGATTAATGATTTTCATGCATATGGTTATCTGTCTAGTTAGAGCACTAAGGGCTGATTAGCTTGCCCTACATGTAATGCAGATAAATCATCTTTGTGGTTAAAAGGCAGTAGAAAATTTTGTTACACTAATCATCGTCGATGGTTAGGTGTGGGTCATAAGTGTTGTTCTATGAAACGAAGGTTTGATGGAAAAGAAGAAATAAGAAATAAGTGTTGTTCTATGAAAAGATAGAATTTAGTGATGGAGATCGATGGTTACATCTCAGTCCATAAGGCATCCAGTGATGGAGATCGAAAATCAAATAAAGAGAACTTTGAGTAGGAATTTGAACAAAATTTAAGCAGCAAGTTGATATGGGATAGATGATTACATCTCTGAACAAGGTCCACTAGCTCAAGGAATCATGATAGATGAAATAGCCTCCCAACCAAATCAGCAGGAAAAGGAAGTCTAGGGGAAGCTTGCTAATCAATCACCTCTTCACAACTGAGCAGTCTTGAGATCAATTTAATGTTGAGAAATTATCTTCTTTGGCCCATTTTTATTATGCATATTATTTCTTTGTTATACATATCCTCACACACAGTACTTATTGACCACAAAATCATATGTTCTTAATGTCCCTTAATTCAATTTTCTTACCTCATTAGTGTTGCTCTTGCAGTTCGTCTGCTGCAACCTGTCTTAGTCCAAGGAGAAAGCAAGCTGATTTGGAGAAATCACAAATCTTCTCCCATCACATGTGAACAATTTGATTTACTAACAATTAACTTCCTCTTCTGAACAGATCTTTAGCACCAGTATGTGAATGTGAACAATTTGATGCATTTGATGTTGATGTAATAATTTACTTTCACCAACATTATTGTTTGTTAAACTTTAATGTGTTTTATATTAATAATGTGTGTGTATTGTGAGTGAGTGGGTGTGAATGTGTGTGTGGATGTCAATGTGAATATGGATCTGAATGTTATGTGAAAGTGTTGAATGTGTGTATCTAAATGTGGATGTGTATATGTTGATCCAAATGTTTGTGAATGTATGGATCCAAATGTGAATGTGTGGATCTAAATGTGGATGTGTATGTGTGATCCAAATGTTTGTGAATGTGGATCCAATTATATGTAATGTGTATCCCACCAGTATGTGAATGTGGATCCAAATGTATGTGATGTGGATCTCTAAATGTTGGTGAATGTGGATCCATTGAATACATTACTAATTTTTTTCCTGAAAAAAAGATGCTTATGGTCTACGTGGCGTAGGTAAACATGCTTATGGTTTACATAGCCATAGGGATGGACGCTAGCGTAAATGAGTCTATCCTACAAAGAATATGACTATGGTTTACATAGCCATAGGGGAAAGAGGATATCCTTATGGTGTTACTTATGGCTACAAAGATCGTGAGTAAAGTTCTAGACTTACATCGTTTAAAACACCGTAGCCATAGTCCTTTGCATTGGACCTTAGCCGACGAAACCCTATCGTAGGGTAACACCGTAAGCGAAGGCTATGCTTACGATTTTCGGTTCTCTACTTACGGTGTGTTAACGAAAGTAAAGCCTAATTTTCCTGTAGTGAATGCAAGCTTGGAATAGACATAAGGTGACAAGAAGCAAGGCAGTCCCTCACACACACTGGAGAGAGAGAGAGAGAGAGAGAGAGAGAGAGAGAGAGAGAGAGAGAGAGAGAGAGAGAGAGAGAGAGAGAGAGAGAGAGAGAGAGAGTGGAGAAGAGGTCGAAGAAGAAGGGAGAGGGGTAGCGGTGTCTCAGGATGTCCTCGAGTAACTCTTTCCTTGGGATTCTCATTTTGTGTATCAACCCCAAGGTTTACCACTAGAGTCTCAGGTGTGGTCTCCAATAAAAAGACATGAGAGTTTTAGGTGTAGTGATATATGGATGGCTACCTACAAAGATCTCACTACGTATGTGTGTAGGTTATAATTCTATATTTTTGGCTTGTGTCACTGTCGGGATCATCCTCAGTCGTTCACGCGAAGGGGAAATGGCCGTTTTTCGCAATGGACCATACTTGAGGAAATCAATTATATTTCTCATATATTTATAATTTTCCCATCATAAATAAGAATTACGAATTTTGTCTTTACACATAATTAACCCTACCAAGTTAATGCTTAAAATCTAATAACTTTAACCTCAATAATTAGTTCACCTTAATTAAATGGTTTATTTATAAGATATCAATTTAGAAACATTAATTCCAAACCCCAATTTAGTAGTGGAATAAATCAGGAACGTGAATAGATATACATAATATATAAAATATCGAGCAATCGTGTAAGTCAGAGCAACTAAAGACTACAGTTGGAATAATACAAACTCTACGTTTCATTGATAATCAAATCACTAAGTCCAACCACTAATTGGAGCTATTACATAGTGCCCATTATGACACTATTACATTGGAAAGAAACTAAAAGCAACTAAATAGACTCTACTATACTATGACGTTATGACAACTCTACTAAGATGACGTCAAGTCGCTCATCACTCTTGTTCATCTCCATTGTTGTGTGTAACATTAGTAGTGTCACGCCTCTCCAATTTAGTAGCGGAATAAATCGGGGGAAACGTGAGCAAAGTGTATGGTAACGAGAATTGCGCATACATTCGCAAATATCAGAGCATCTATTGAACAATAATTACAATAATTCTTTATTTTATTTATAATTCATCTAACTATTACATCCACTAATTCAGAGCCAATACATAGGGTCATGACATCATTACATTGGAAAGAAATCTAAGGAAAATTTACTAGACTCAATGTGCTAGGATAACTTTGTCAATGACTCTGGGTCACTCATCACTCTAGTCCTGTCTCAATAGTGAGTGTATCGTCATCATTCGACCTACCTGAACACACATGACAAATAACATATGGTGAGCGATAACGCCCAGTTGGACTTAAATCTCAGGATCAAGCAGGCTTTAAATAATTAATACTTTAAATGGCAGAGTAACTAATGATAGAGAGAGTCAGGTAAAGTAGAGAAAGTAATAGCACAAGTAACATGGTTCAAATAATAGACGAATCAAGTATAGCACGATGATTAAAGTCAAGTCACGCTAGAAACGATAACAACGCAATAGCATGTAGCGACAATGGCAAGCGATAGGTATAGCAAGGAGAGATAGTAGTTGGTCATGTAAAGAGTAAATTGCACTTTGATTGATTTTCATCAATCGAGATAGTATAGCACTTTTGATTAACTTTTGTCAATCGAAATAGTAATGGCACTTTGGTTATCCGTAGATAGCCGAGAGAGTATAGCACTTTTATTGTCATTAGACAGCAAGAGAGTAGAGCACTTTGAATGCGATTAAGTCACGATAGTACACAATAACTCAAGATAGCAAGTATCAAGTAGAGCAAGTAGAGCGTATGACAAGATAGCGTGTATGGTTGCACAACGGTGCACTAGTAGAATACGACAATAGACACTTCTAGGACAGTAGCCGTTCAGTAACAGTCTGCGATAGCACAGTAATCGCACAGTATGTCTGAACTCTTTAGACTAATAGTATAACAGTTTGTGATAGCACAGTAATATCACAGTACGTCTGAACTCCTCAGACTAAAAGGATAATAGTCAGATGTCTAGCCAATACAGTATAGTCAGAACCGGTGCAATGCAGAACACCGTCTATAGCCCCTGCAGGTATTTTCGGGTGGCTCTCTACCCCCAGGACTAGATTGGAGCCCCTCGGACACTCTCCGTGCCCTGCACAGTATGCATTGGATACAGTAGAGTCACAAGACCCATATTATAGCGCTAGACAGTCATGAACAGTACAAAACAGTAGGAGCCACACAGCTCAAAGAGTACCAAGAGAGTACTAGATGAATAGACGAGAGAGACGAGATAGTAGAGTGAACGTGAATAGACGAGCGAGTAGAGTATAGATGAGATCTTATGGTCATTGCACAAGAAACGTCGAGTAAAGCGATAGTAACAGTTGCACAACACACGCGTACGGCGTTGGCAGTCAGGTGGAATACACAACCCTTCCGCTGGCCTCGTTATGCACAGGTCCAGAGGTCCGGCGTGATTCAAGATAAGAGCGAGAGCAACTAAAGTGTTTGGATCTTGTCGATCCCTAAAGGGTATCATAGGTGTTAGGGTACAACCAGCTCGTCGACCATGTGGGAATCCATGGACAGAGGAGACTTACGGAGGTCTTGAACAAGGATTCACTAGTCCGGCAGAAGGAATATCCGACGGAGAGTTCGTCCAAGTCAAGGAAAGTGTGTATATAGAAACAAGTGCCCGACGTTCTAGAGGAATTCTAGAACAGTGGAGCGTCGGTAACGGTATTCCCAAACAATGCGAGAAACGAAGACAAGTTCATTTAAAATAGAGCAATTTAATGTACATTATTGCAATAAATTAACTAGATACATTATGAGATATTTTGTGCCAAGTCAAGCCATAATTGGATGGTTCAAGTGTGTGAACGTGTGAGAGAAATCATAGATAGAAATATTTCGTGTTATTACATTTTAAATCATTCAATATGACTCCATTTTATAACATGTGTTTTTAGCAAGTTTGATAACAAGGCAAGAAGTGGATAATCGGCAAGTAGAGAGCATGATCATGAACTTAAAATCAATTAAAATTATGTAAACATGTTTTAACTTTGATATGGGTTGATAAATGCATGTTAAGACTTTCTAGAACCTTCTAGAAGAGATCAAACTCACACATGCAAGGAACGACGCAAAACGATGGAAACCAAGATGTATGCCTTTTAGAAGGCAAATGCAATCCCATCCCTTCACTTCCTAAGGTCATAACTCATTGATTTTTCATTCAAATCTCACACATGAATATACCAAATTGAAGCCCTTTGAATGAGGAATCCAGCAAAGAAAATGGCTCGTCAATCTGAGGTCTATAGAAAAAGTTATGGCTGATTAAGTGGACACAGGCAGAACGCGACGCATTGCCTGTCGCCTACTGAAAGTGAACGCGACCATGAACTTGTCGCCTTCTGAAAAAGACCACGAAACGACCTGATTTTTGTTATGGGTCGCGACCATGATGTTGTCGCATTATGGTAGAGACATGTCGACCTGTCGCTACCTGAAAATGACGTTTGGGTTGCTTTTTCTACCTATTTCCAACTCCGACTTGGATTGGGTTTGATAGCTGTGGGTTTGAAAATTCAAAACAAATGCTAGGGTGATCCAAATCGAGTGAAACCACCTTTGTTAGTTAGATTACTTCCAATACTTTGTACAGTATCAAATAATTGAGAAACAAAGGTCGTTTGACTAGGTAATAAAATGTATTGTGACTGACTGTGTGAATCTGACATAGTGGTAATGTTCGGACTAATACTTTCACTACATCAACAAAAATTGGGAAAACCAGTGCCAAATGAAAGTAAACGCATGAGGTAACAAGTTCTCTGTTGAACACTTGGTCTAAAAATGACTCCACAAAGAGGTATGGAACTTGTAACACAAGTCAAGGTTAAACCGCAACAGTACATTGTCGAAATCATGCAAGATTTAATTGGTGACAAAGGATGAATAAAAATTAGGGCTTTTAGGGGCAAAAGATGCCTAACATCCATCAGTAACTCTAGTTAAAATTTGAGAGCACGAGGTTGAGTATACATGGAGATCAAGAATAAAGAAGAAGGGTCGGGTTCATCATATTTGCAGAATTTCAAAAATAGATATCAAAAGATTGGCTCGATGAAAAAGAGTGAAACAAGAGGGCTTTTTCCTGATGTATGGAACAATCTACAGATGGATTTAATTGAGTTTTGCTCGTGAGAATGCCTACCGTTAGTCGTTTTACTCTTCTAGGGCTAGAACTTGAAGAACAAAGGAAGATGCTTGAGAGAGCCTTCTCCCCATGAATTCTCCTCCTCCTTGGCCTTCTCTCCACGTCCAGCAAGCCCCAGCAAAGTTTCAGGGCCGGCCATGGAGAGTTAAGAGAGTATTTAAGCTAGTGAGGGTTCCTATTCCTACTACTACTCAAATTTCTCTTTAATTACGAGATTTCCTAACTCCTTCTTTCCTTCCTTGCTTTCCAACTTCTATTTGGGTTAGGTTGAGGTCTAAATTCGTGCTAAACCATATGGGGTAGGTTTAGGAATCCAATTCCATCTCAAATTGCTTATTTAATGCATTAAATGTCTTTTTCTATTTAAGTAATATTTAAGTTGCGAATTTAGGGAATTTTCCCATTATTCTTATTTTTAAAATCCTTATTTTGGACCACTAAATTCTAATGGGTCCATTTAACCAAGCCCATTATTTATTGGAATTTATCTTATAGGTTTTCCCTTTTTAATTAGGGAATAATAGAGTTATGAATTTTTATTGCATTTTCTTATTTGAATTTATTCATGGGCTATGAGAGGTCCATTGGTCCAAACCCAATAATGGTTAATCATCACATGCTGTTGGAAGTCTCTCCGACATGTTCATTTAATTTATGGGCGCGTTATCTTTCCGTGTTAACGGTTTTCCGACTTAGTTTCCTAATTTAGATAATTCGTCACATTGCAACGAATACTTGGTCAGTCGGATTTTTCGTTGCACGCATTTCTTCGTGGAACACTTAGGGATAATATTTGGGGTTGATTGATAATTTTTAAGGAATTTTTAGATGTGTTCTTGCACATACAATATTGGTACGTATGTGTCTATTATTTCGATTTAAAGAAATTATTATTCGGATTTTTTTAAGTATTAAATTTTCAGGTTGCTACAGTTAGCTTACCTGAAAAATAAATAACACTTGATGAACGATAACGATCAGTAGGACTTATATCTCATGAATCATGTAATGCTTTAAGTAATTAACATGTTAATAGGCAGAGTAACAACAAGATGCATGTCGAGTCATGATATTGAGCAATAGCATGGCGATAACAATATGCATGTCGAGTCATGATATACAACAATAGCATGGCGATAACAAGTAATAATGAGCAAAATGTCTAAGTATAGAGCAATGACTAGTAACATGTATAGCAAGAGAGTGAACTGGGCATATTAAGAGTAGATACCCACCGGGATAAATTGCACAATCATTGTAATAGCACATTTTTGTAAATAGCACGAATTGATTGCCATAGATTAATCGAGATAGTATAGCACTTGAGTGTAATGCCAAACACCCTCGTCAATAAACTTCCACGAGTAAATAACACTTTTGGGTGCACCTCCTAGGACCAGACCGGTCCGTTTATATTGCTAGCATTAATTATATGTATTATCTAAACAATCAGTTAATTGCCATATAAAGTACCAAGAAAAAGACGAGAAGTGTAGATGAATAGATGAGTCTGTCATGAGAGAAAGAGAATATATGAGAGAGAAATGACTAGATGCGTGTTTCTGCACTATCTAGAAAAATATTGGGTATGCAAGAGAAACAACACATAAAAGTCTTGATAGTAACCACTGCAGACAGAACACTCTGGTTCTGGCAGCTTGGTAGAGAATGGGGCCTGCCTCCTAGATGTGACAAGAACGTGGTCAAAGGGTCTGGCAGGTTAACAATAAAGATGCGGTCCTCCTGTCTGTCGCGTTAAGAACGTGTTAAGGATAGAGGGCGCGTTAATAGAGAAAATATGGTGGCTGGTTGGATCATATCGTACAAGTCCAACATGGTCCCTAAAAGTGTTTCTGTGTTGATGGTATAACCAGTTCGGCATCCTAGAGGAATTCAAGACCCACAGGGAGTTAGAGAGGCATTGGTGAAGGGGTTCCAGTCCAGAGGAGGATTACTCGAGAGGGGGTTCTAACATCATCAAGAAGAACTTGAAACAATTGCTCGGCATTCTAGAGATCTTCTAGAATAGCGGAACGATGATAATGGTGCTCCAAAACAACGATAGAAACGAGTACAAATCGTGTATATAAATTCTTGTTATTTTATATTCTTCATGTTCAACCAATTTAAATTATATTAGGAATTCTGATAATGTAATTCTTTTATAGCCACCAACATGATGATGACCCAAGTTAATGTTTAATGGATGGTTATACGAGATAACATAAGGTAAAATCAAGGACATCATGAAGAGATTAAGAAATCATTATACTTAATTGCATGAACTTCATTATTATGTTGATTTATCGTAGGACAACTTTAGATGGATCAAATAGCTATTAAAAGCCAAGTTTCCAAGTTTAAGTGCACAATTCACGATTCAAAATAGGGTTCTGGATAGAAAGTCAGAACACAACGGGGTGGAACGTCGCGTTAATAATGCAATCTAGGGATGCGACGCGCTATGCTTAAGTGAACATAATACGGTAGTGTGCCGCATTCAGAACGCGGTGTATTGTGTCGTCGCGTTCTGGACGCAGTTACTAGGGCTACTACGTTTACACACAGAAAGCCCGTTCGCGACATAGGGGCAAAAAAAATGCTTAAATCTTGAATTATAGTTCATGAAAAATTGCCAAATCTGCTTTAAAAACAAGAAAACATACTTATAAACATGCAAAAATCATGAAATAGATAGGTAGACATTGATTGCACATGTTTTGAGAGGAAGAATAGAGGGTCGGATACATGCATGTTCATGCACTTTGAGATCAAAATGCTCTTGAATAGCGTGATGAAAATTAGGGAAAATGTATGTATCATATGTTTGTGACAAGAAAAAATACCTATGGAGAGATTTAATTAGATTTTTCTTGAGAGAATGCCTACATTTGTATGAAGTTGAGATTTTAGGGCTAGAACGTGAAGAACTTCTTATAGAATGCCTAGAGAACCTTCTGCCCACGAGATCCTCCTCCTTTGACCTTCCCTTCACGTCCAAGAGAAACTCCAGATGGCTATAGGGTTGGCCATGAGGGGATTTTGGGTGTATTTATAGGAATTGTCTTCCTATTCTAATACAACTCTAACTCTCATAAATTCGGAGTTTTCATGTTAATCTTCATCTCTTAAGCCTTCCGAACTCTAATTTGGTTGAGAAAGACTTGAGAAAATGTGATTAACTTGTTAGGGTAGTGATAAGACACTAGTTTAGATAATTATGATCTTTATTTAAGTAAGGGGATAATGGACATTACGAATTAAATAATAATTTCCTATTATTCTCTTATTCTAACTCCTATTTTGGGCCAATAATTCTTTTATGGACCCCTAATTAGGCCCATTACTATAGTTTTACTTGTTGAAGTTTATTTTAACCCGTTTATTCTATGCTAATTTTTGGTCCAATAATTTTAATATGGACTATTATTTAAGCCCATTAATATCAAACTTTATTTTAATTCATTTATTCATTTGAAAGTTTAATTTATTTCTTAATAATTTGAGTTGCTACATTTAATTACATATGTTTTCCCACGTGATCAATTATTATCCAACAGGGGCTGTATGCCTCCGCAGGACTAACTTGTTCCAACAATAGGTCACTTCGCTTAGCTAGAATTTGTCGTTGGGAACCTAATTAAGACCCGACGGCTTTAGTGATCATGAGGAGTTAGACGTGGCGTTCTCCCAGGTATCTCTTAATTGGAAGATCGATCAAATTAACCCACTACATGGCCTCGGGCTGCACGATGTTATCTTGGGCTTTCTCTCTCTAGTTTTCTAGAGAGAGAGGCTCTGGGTTTCTAGTGGCTGCGGCCATGGTCTCCCAAGGACACCCCCCTCCTCGGCCTCTCCTTCCTCCCCGAACCATCCATCATCTCTGCCATCAAAAATCTATGCTCGAGCTCTTGCATATGTGCCTTTGTTTGCACCGGTCTCCATCGTCGTTCATCAACCGGCTTTCACAGATCTTGGAGAACCGGCGGTTTTCTTCTCTTCGGAAGAGATTGCTGCTACTCTCAAGCCTCTTCAGTTTTCTATAGTAGCTAAAACTCCACATGGACATCCTCCTTTTCAAGAAATCAAGCAGCTGCTTCAGCAACGACTTAGTCTTGGCCGCGATTTCATCATTGCAGCCTTGGATAATCGGCATCTTCTGCTCCGATGTACTTCTGAGGATGATTACTTGCGCCTCTGGCTGCGGGAATAGCTTCTTGTGAAGGGTTTTCTATTCATGCTCCTTAAGTGGACAATCGACTTTGAATGTGGGAAGGAGCCCCCAATCGTGCCGATCTGGGTAGAATTCCATGCCTTGAAACCAAATTTGTTTCATGAATCGTTTGTTCGCTCTGTTGCAGGAAATATTGGGTGAGTTTTACAGGTGGCACTTCGTACGTCTCAACATACAAATGCTACGACGGCTTATGCGTGCGTTGAACTCGATCTTCTGAAGGATAAGCCCTCCAGGATTTGGATAGGAATGGGGTCTACTAGTTTTTGGAAAAAGATTGTTTACCAACGTGTGCCAGAATACTGCACCTCTTACTACTTGATGGGTCATGTTGTCTCCAACTGCAATCGCTTTCGAATGCCTGCTTCCAAAGACGATCTCTCCGGGAAAGCACCAGCGCTTGAGTAGGATCTATCAAATCGCCAAAGGTGGACGCCGAAGAAAAAATCACAATCTGGCAGCTTGGCGAATAAGGGTGATTTTTCGTCTGCAAGAGATGTGTTGGGCGATGCAAGCAACGCGGTGGCGCTCACGGCGGCGCCTTCCACCACGGCAGCGCCTACTAGCTGCCCTGCAGTGGCGCCTTCCCCTCCCAGCGACTTGCCAATTTGCGTGCCGAATCAGGGAAACTCCGATTTTTTCAGAGAGAGCCTAGGGGGAAACGGTTCCTCTCTTGGCGCGATCCGGTCCCAAGGAAGGGAATCGCGATCACCAGATGGCACTTGCCATGGTAATGGCATGCAATCCTTGTGTTCCCCGAAAGACTTCCATTTTTCTGAACCTGCCGCCTTACGCCTTGAAGAAGCTTCGCCGGGTCTACTGGACCCATTGGTCCCTTCGGTGGATGAAGGGGGCCCATTTATCCATGCCGCACTGGATTGAGTGGAGCCTATCGTGGATACTGTCCAAGCTTCTAAGGAGCCTATACCATTGCAACATCATACGGGAGAATTACCCACTGCCAGTGACTTCAAAACATCCAGTGAGACGGATTTTCCAGCTTCTACTCAGGTGCAAATGGGGCAGGATATGGTAACTACCCCCTTGTCCTTCGCACAAGTAGTGCGCCAGTCTCCTAAGTCCCCAATTATTCCGGAGAAGACGAATCAGGGTGAGTGCTCCAACACACTTTCTAGTAGCTCTTCTTCTGGACGTCGGAAAACTATTTCACGTCCATCTCGCAAAGGAGGGGTTAGGATTTCTTTACCGATTGTCCAAGATCGTTCACCTAGTCCGGTGCGGCAATTAGAGGTGACTAATGCACCAGATCTATCTCTGCAAGATAATATCAAAGATTGGAGGACAAAATTTACTTCTGTGGCCGAACTTGTCAGAGCAGAGAATATTTTTATGCCGGGATTTAAATTTGACTCAGAGGCATCTGGATTGGATTCAGAGGAAGATAACATGCAGCGTTGTTCTCGAAGACCAGGGCTACGACCCCGGGCAGTCCTTCGTCGTACTCACTCCTGGGATAGATCTTCTATGGAGTTCTAGTTATCTCTTATCTTTCTTGGGTCTTGTAGTCGGTTTTATGCTCTGATTTCAGAGTTATTTCTTATATATATAATAAATCGGCCCTCTTAGGCTTTTGGAAAAAAAAAACCACTACATGGCCTCCAATATTGAGTTTGATTATTAGGATGCTTGCTGTTTTGTAACAAGAACTGACACCTTATTGTGAATGTGTATGCGTCTATCTAAAATTTTTCATTTTTATAAGGTCACAGCTATATATCTAAGTTTGAGGCTTACCTTTTGTTAAACTAAATTAATATTAATTAAGTATTAAATAATACACACACACACACCCCCATCTGGATCAAGCTACATTAGTGCAACGGACAATCTACACTTCCCTCCAACAGTGCTATTTGTCAGGTTCTAAGGTCAGTGGCACATGCATGACGATATATATCTAGACAACGAGACAGCTAACCTGATACATGTAAGAATCTCACAAGAGTTTCCATAAGGTAATGAATAGTCTCCGGAAAGAAGCATAGTACAGCTGTGCGAAAGGGCATATGATTATGTGCTACCTCCGCGGTATGTGATTACTAACTGAAACCCAACATGTTAATACCTAAATGAAGGTTATCCATCGGCAAGATGCCACCTCTTGTGCAAGATACGATAGACGTCAAGCAGGCTCAGGTACCTTCCAGTGATCCTTCCTAGATCACTGAACAAAAGAACAAAAGTTTAGCATACGTTAGCAGATAAAACATAACCGCGGACAAATGTGAACTTAAGGCCTCGGCTACGTACGACCGCGGACGTATAGTCTTCCGCGGCTATATTAGTCGCTGACATATAGATGTTATATCTGCGGTTCTAGAACCGCTGATATACATTAAATGTCTGCGGCTAAAAGGAGCCGCTCACAGTATTAGTCAACAGTGATATAACTACAGCAAGGCGCTGACAAATATAAAAATTTAATTTTATTCATTTATTAAAATAAAAGAAAACTACAAATAAGAAATATATAGAACATATAATTTTTTAATAATAACTTACTTTAGTTTAGTGATTGATATATACATATGTTTTTATATTTGTAATATATATGTATATTTGTGCTAGATATATATACTTGTAATCTCAAATATATATATATATATGTCACTATAAATTATAAATATAAATATACACAAATTTAGTGAACATATATAAATATATGTTTATATATATTTCTATGTTTCTAGATTAGTGAGTTAATTTACATAAATATTTAATTTAATAATTATATATATAATAAATTATTCTTATAAGTAAATATGTATTAAAATTTTATTTATTTATTATTGAACGATGATCAAATTAATCTTACAATATGAGTAGATATATATAGATCGCGTAGGTCATAATAATAATTCAACTGTCAGTTGATCTTTATCAAACTTAAATCTAACAATTGGAATTTGAGAGCAGAGTAAATTTATATCTTTGAAAGAATATACCCATGGAGCAAACTGATCAACTAATCACACACACTCACACACACACACACACTATATATATATATATATTTCCCACACACTCTCTCACATATATATAGTGTGTGTGTGTGCGAGAGAGATCATGAAATTGTAAGATTTTAAATATGAATCAAATTCAACCGACTAATTTTAAAGATGAATCAAATTTAATAGACCAATTCTAATTTACTTATAATAATAGGGATCTTGATGAGATGTAGTCCGTGATTCAACGATCATATATATATATATATATATATATATATATATACAAACTTAAATGTAAGAGTAAGAATTAAGATCCAAAGATATTCTAACCTATGGTAGATGTACTGATGATGAAGAAGTTTAAAGTAAGTTTCTTCATTTATCCTTTGTTTATAGTGATCGACATAGTTGACTTAGGCATTAGAAGCCAATATCAGTTCTGCTCGTCAATTGAAAGTTCATATTTTCTTATACCAACTGACCTAAGCATTAAAAGTGAATATTGTTGGATCGAGATGGCACGAATGATGTCCTAGAGGGGGGTGAATAAGACTTCTTGTGCTTAAAAAAAATTCTGAAATTAATCAACACTAAATAGAGTTGTTAGTATTTAGTGTAGTGTGTGTGAAACAAGTGAAAACTTGGCAAAAACAATCACACAAATGTACAAGAGATTTTATCCTGGTTCGGCCCTTCCCACATGGAAGGCCTACGTCTAGTCCTCAAGCAACCTCTTGGGATTTCACTAAACCACCAAGAGAACTTGGCCATCTTTCAACCTGAGAGGTATTACAATCCCACTTGCTCCCAAGCAAGTCTTCCCTTCAAAGGGATACAAAGACTACCTACACCAGTAGGTCATCCCTTCACAAGAGGGGCACTGCAGGGAACAAACCCTCTGTGGGTTATCTGATCACAGAATTAAGGAAAAAACACTTGAGTGCCTACACATAAAAATGAGCAGACATAGAGAAACAGAAAGGAATACAAATCAGAATTGAAGCTCTAACACTTTCTGAATCTAAGTGGGTGAACTGAGAAAGATCTACAGCCACAAGATACCACCCAACAGAAAAAGACTTCTAAGAAGTGATGTTCAGTCCATCTCCATATAATTTGTTAATTACCATATGTATTTTTGGTGATTAACAAAACACTAGAAATTATTGACTAACATTGTTTTCTAAAGTTTGTCAACAGGTCTCAAATAAAACCAACTCAATAAGTCATCTACACTCATTGTTATTTGTAGTTAATTGCATATAATTTGTCTAAGTCTACATAGACTTCACATTAGAACATCAATTTCAGTTCTACATCGACTTCATATTAGAATATTGATTTTGGTTCAACATCGACTTCATATTAGAACATTGACTTCATATTAGAACATCGACTTAATTTAGAACATCAAATTCACTTGAACATCGATTTCCGTTCAACATCGATTTTATTAAAACATCGACTTTACTTGAACATCGATTTTGGTTCAACATCGACTTTACCTGAACAACGATTTCGGTTCAACATCGATTTCATCTAAGAACATTGACTGCCCTTGAAAACGACGACTTCATTTGAACATCGACTTTAGTCAAACATCAATTTCAGTTCAACAACGATTTCATTTGAACATCGACTTCAGTCAAACATCGATTTCAGTTCAACAACAATTTCACTTGAACATCGACTTCGGTTAAACAACGATTTCATACAGAACATCGACTTCACTCTATACATCGATTATTCTTCAACATCAACTACATCTATACATGGATTATGTTCACATCGACTTCATGTCAACATGGATTACATCTCCACATAGATTTTGGTTATATCTCAACATCGATTTCATTCTAACATCGATTCCACTTACAACGACTACATCAGTTGTGTTTGGACATCGACTACCTCTTTGCATAGATTGTCTCTAAACATCGACTTTCTTTTTACAACGATTATGTTTTAGACAGTTGATGGATATTATTATTATAATCATTCTAGATAGTCATGAATATAATCTATCCTTCGTGATATTCAAATATATTTTCAAATCATTGTGTATTTCAAATCTTCCCACGAACCATGTTATATCCTATGTACTCAAACATTTATTGTGTTTGGTACAATATCTCTTCACAACATATCTTTTGGTTTACCATATTCATATCACATAAAGTAAAGCCTTATAGGATGACAGAATGGAATTTCCTCTTTGATATATCATCCTAAAGCATGGCTACTGATGTTGATTGACAGTTTAGACACAGTAAAGTTGTTTATGCTTCAGAATTTATTGTGTGCAGGTTTCCGGTGGTCACAAATGTTACAATGTTTGACCTGTCACTCTGACAGAAGCAAGAAGAGATTCAATAATCTTTCTCTTTGTATGTGTATATCCTAGCATTTAATGGATGTAGGTTTTCTTGATTCTTACATCGGACCAGACACATCTAACGTGCTTGAAGATGAGAGACAACGGATACTTCAACAGTTAATTATCTCAAGAGAAGATAAATAGAAGATTGTTGACTCCATGAAGATATACTTGACACCTTGAAGAAAAGGCAAGAAGAGATCGCTTCTTCATTCAAAAAATAACTCTTTGCTCCCAGCTCTCCACAACGCTGTCTTTTAGATTTTTGAGAGCTTGTTCAGATCTGAGAGACATTCTTCTTGTGCTATTCTTTTGTCTCTCAGTGTCCGCCTCAGATCAAGTATTTTCTATAAGCTTGGTCTAGGGGCCATCCTTCTTTACTCATTCTTGAGTGATCCTCTTCATCTGTGAAGAGTGGATCTATGGTGGATTAGGTGGTTGTTCCCTTTGGTATGAAAGAAGACCTGTTGTATCAGGTGGTGTAGTGCCTCTTCGTGTAGTGAAGAAAAGGCCAACTTGGCATTTATGGCCAATATCGACGATTAGGTAACTTCAGATTCGTCTTTTACTTCGTGTAATGAATCAATTCTGATAGTTTAGAAGATGCATTCAATGAGCTATACAGTAACTATAAAGACGTTCGTAAACAATTAAAATCGGTCAAGAAAAATTATGCATGCCTCGAAATAACAAACTCAAATTTCAAATCAGAAACGAAACAATTGGAAAAACAAATTTCGTAACTAAAAAAGAGAAACGAGTTTCTATGTGAAGATGTAAAAATTAAAAATGAAAATATATAAAGTCTAGAAAGTCAGGAAACCATTAGTAAATTTAAAAGTGAAATTAATGTATTAACAAAAGATAACGAATATTTGACTGCCACAATTGAAAAATTAACAAATGGAAGATCTTCTTGAATACTAAAAAGAGCAAGAAGATCAGGTAAGAAAAAGTATGGAATCGGGTATACTCCACCAGATAATGAAGAAATAGTTGTTTATCCCAAAGTATATCCAATGCCAAAATTTATAGCTGAACTAAATCCTAATTATAAATCAAAATCAAATAAAAATAATAAGCCAAATAAAATAATAATTAACATTTCTTATTGCATTCATTGTAACAAATTAGGTGATACAAAAATTACCTGTACAACCAAACATCTAAAATAGATTTCGAAAAAAAACTCTGAAGAAGCTAACCAACCAGGACCCAAAAGAACTTGGGTACCTAAACTTTAGTGATTTATTGCAGGGAAGTCTTAGAGCGTCGAAGTGGTACCTGGACAGCGGGTGCTCAAGACATATGATAGGCAACAAAAGGCTAGTCTCATCTATCAAAAATGAAGAAGGAATAGTAACTTATGGAGACAATGGTAAAGAATCAGTCATTGGTTGTGGATCAATTGGACTCAAGCATAACTTAATCAGCATCAATCAGCTATGCGATAAGGGTCATCAGATCAAATTTTAGGAATCTAAATGCCTAATCATGAAAGATGGAACAATAATTTTTGAAGTCTACAGAGAGAAAAATATGTATGTGTTACATCTAGAAGATTTGAAGAGTCAAGACATCTGTTTGGCAGCCAGCAAAGAGCAAAATGTTGAACTGTGGCACAGAAGACTAGGTCATGCCAACTTGGATGGAATCAGAAAACTCATCAAATATGATCTAGTGGAAGATCTACCAAAGACGAATTCAAGATTGGATATCATCTATAAACCATATGCAAAAGGAAAGCATGCGAAATCCTCTTTCAAATCCAAAACAATTGTAACTACCTCCAAACCACTAGAACTACTTCATATTGACCTGTTTGGACCAATGAGAACTACAAGATTGGGAGGGAAGAATTTCGGATTTGTTATTGTTGGCGACTATTCTAGATACACTTAGGTATCATTTCTTGAGCACAAAGATGACACCTTTGATAGCTTTGTGAAGTTCAGCAAGTTAGTTAAGAAATATAAGAAATTCAGCATCATAAGTATTTGATCAGATCATGGAGGAGAATTTCATAATGACAGGTTTACAGAATTATGTGATGGTCTGGGCATAGAACACAACTTCTCGGCAGCTAGAACACCACAACAAAATGGAATAGCTGAGAGGAAGAATAGAACACTTCTGGATATGGCAAGAACAATGTTATCTAAATATAATCGTCCAAGATATTTCTGGGCAGAAGCAATCAATACAGCTTGCTACATAATAAATAGAGCCATGATCAAGCCCATTCTGAAGAAGACAACATACGAACTTTACAAGCAAAAGAAGTCCAAGATCAGCCATATCAAAACATTTGGATGCCTATGCTTCATTAACAACAATGGTAAGACAGATATTGGTAAGTTGAATCCCAAATCATATGAAGGAATTTTTATGGGTTACACTTCTAATCCCAATGGGTATAGAGTTTTTAATAAGATAATTTTATTAATTGAGCAAACTGTACATGTTATTTTGATGAATCTAACCCTTCCTTGAGAAAGGAAATTATTAGTGGTGATGAAGATGCAAAAAGTCTTTCCAATAAACTGAAGGAAGGAACCATCAAAGATGATGAAGATCCACCCTTGGAAGAACTGCGACAAAAAGATATCATTCATAACGATCTTCCAATGGAATAGAGATGTAAAAAGGATCACTCAAAAGATAATATCATTAGAGATCCATCTGTTGGGGTAAGAACTAGAAGTAATGTTATTCCTTGTGATTATCTAGCATTTGTTTCTCAAATAGAGCCGACAACAGTCTGTGAAGCACTAACTAATGAATCCTAGATTTTAGCCATGCAAGATGAACTAAATCAGTTCAAGAGAAATTAGGTTTGGTCCCTTGTTCCTAGACCATCAGATCATCCTGTGATCGGCACCAAATGGGTGTTCCGAAACAAATTAGATGAAACTGGAATTATCACTAGAAATAAGGCTAGAATGGTTGCTCAAGGCTATTCCCAAGAGGAAGGCATAGATTTCGATGAAGCCTATGCACCAATTGCTCGACTAAAGGCTATTTAAATTTTGCTTGTTTACGTATTTACATTAGATTTAAAACCTTTTCAAATGGATGTAAAATTAGCGTTTTTGAATGGTGCTATAAAAGAGGAAGTCTATGTAGAACAACCTCCTGGTTTTGATGATTCAGATTTTCCTAATCATGTTTTTAAATTACATAAAGTATTATATGGTTTAAAACAAGCACCTAGAGCTTGGTATGAAAGATTTAGTGTATTTTTATTAAACCATGGTTTTATCAGATGACAAGTAGATAGTACTATATTTATTAAATCTAACGCTCAAAACATATTAATTGTACAAATCTATGTAGATGATATTATCTTCAGATCTACTGATGAATCTCTATGCAAGTATTTTGAAAAGCTAATGCAGGGAGAATTTGAAATGAGCATGATGGGAGAACTCAACTACTTCCTTGGACTTCAAATCATGCAAAGCAATGAAGGAACTCACATCAGTCAAAACAAATACACGAAGGAACTGTTGAAGAAGTTTACATTTGAGAATGCCAAACCACTATCTACTCCTATGAGCACATAAACCAAGTTGGATAGTGATCCAAAAGGTAAGAAGGTAGATCAGAAACTCTATAGTGGTATGATTGGTTCATTACTCTATTTAACCACAAGTAGACCTGATATTTTATTCATTGTATGCATGTGTGCAAGATAACAATCTGATCCTAAAGAATCTCATCTAATCCCAATAAAAAGAATCTTTAGATATCTACCTAATACTTATAACTTAGGTCTGTGGTATCCTTAAACCTGTGAAACATATTTAATTGGATACTTAGATGCTGACTATGTTGGATGCAAAGTGGATAGAAAAAGCACCAGTGGTTGTTGTCAATTTCTTGCAGGATGCTTGATTTCATGGTCTTCAAAGAAACAAAACTCAGTAGCTCTATCAACAGCTGAAGCTGAATATGTAGCCGTTGGGAGCTGTTGCACTCAACTCCTTTGGATCAAACAACAGCTTGAAGATTATGCACTACACATCAAGACTATTCCATTGCTATGTGACAACACAAGTGCTATAAATCTCACTAAAAATCCTGTGTAGCACTCGAGGACAAAGCATATTGAGGTTAGATATCATTTCATTTGAGATCATGTAGCAAATGGTAATATTCATATTTCATTTGTAGATACACAAAATCAGTTAGCAGATATGTTTACAAAAATCTTACCTGAATAGAGATTTAATTCTCTGAGAAGGGAATTAGGCATGTGCAATGTGTAACAGATTTATTTGCATATAACTGTAATAAAAATAATATTTTTAGAACATGTTTTATCTCTCCCCTCGTTATTTAATAAATCTATTCATTTCCGCACCATCGTCATCCCTTATTTTGTCGTTTTGTGCAATAAATGCTCCGCCTTTTCGAAAGTCACTTTATTTATCTCTGTTGCGGAGGCAACTCATCCCTTACCGATTCTCTCTCTCTCTCTTCGCACCCCTTTGACTCTCAAGTCTGCAAAACCCTCCATCGACTCCAGAATCCTTCTTCCCCACTCTCGAAGGATTTGATTCTTCCCGCTCAAATTTCTTGAGGGGTTTTGTTCCTCTTCCTTCCACAATCCCTTAGAACCCTTTCTTGAAATTTTCCATGGCCGCTTCTTGGAGCTCCAGCCGTTTGGGTGGCTACAGTGCCACCTTCCTCACGGCAGATCAGCTTGAGCGATTCCAGAATATTAAGATCAAGATTTGTGGGAACAATGCAGTGGATTTGGATGATTTGGAGCAGCACGGGATGAACAGTGTGATTGAAGCCCTTTAGAGGATGAAATGGACGGGGGTATGTACGGTTTCTGAACCCAGTTACCTGCATCTGGCCAAGGCGTTCTATACTTGTCTCAAATTTGAAAAAGATGGGTCTCTCACCTCCCTTGTCAAAGGTAAACCCATTCACATTTCTCATGACTTGTTGGAGTGGTTGTTTGGCGTTTCTAAAGTAGGGCACAATTTAATCAACATAGTGGACATACATGCTAAGGGCCTCGGAATCATAGGAACAGAGTACAAGCTTAAGGATGGCAAGATTGACATTAATCAATTCAATGTGTTTAATAGGCTACTGCATTTTATTGTTTGCCAAATTATCATACCTCGTAGTGCGACATTCTTTTCATGCACAAAAGGAGACACAGATATTATGTTTTGGGCTGTACAGAAACATGATATCAATATGGCACAGATTATGATTGGAAGATGAAGTCTACGACAGAGCTTATTTGGGACAAAAAAAGCAAACTAGCAGTGTCCCTTCCTTATGCTCACCAGCTTACAAGAAATTTCAGGCATTTTGAAGTTGATTTGGAAGGAGAATTATTGGAGAAAATGGGTCAGCCAATTCGCACCAGAAACTTGAAGAAGAGTGGTTTTTCACTCTCAGCTAATATTTGGTCCAAGACTTTCATGGCTGAAGGAGAAGCCATTATTGGAGATACCTCTGAAGTCCCTTCTATTCAAGAAAATGAGAATATTGTTAGAGATGATAAGCGTGCTGAATGGAGGATTGCAGACATTGCACTTGAGCATATTGAGCCCTTTGGGCAAACAACTGTAGGTGATGTACCTGTTGTAGACACGCGAATTCGGCTCCACCACGGGCAGGTTTCATGTTGCGCCATAACGCCACAAATGGCCCTCGTTTTGCCTTGCAAGAGTATTTTCTCAATATTTCTTGACCTCACCCCCCCCCTTCTTCCCCGGTGCTTCCCTCCATTTCCAGGGCCCCTCGGGAATTATAGGCATAAATTCCAAGTCGCGACGGGTATGGCAGCCGCGACTCTAAACGCGTCCAGTACCCCGGACGCGATTCAGGATCTTAACGTGATGGCTCTCACAGGCGCGACCTTAACGCGATGGCTTCAGGGGGCGCGACCTTAACGCGACGGCCATGCAGGGCGCAACCATGAAATTTACGTCGTGCATGCCGGACGCGTTTATCAGCATGTGCCTAAAGGGAATTGCGTCCAATCCGTTGGACGCTATTTGAAAGTTAAAAAGGTTATTACCTAGAAAGTCGTCGCGCGTAGGCCCGCAATCATGAGAAAATTCTAAAATCGCGTCCTTGTCAGCAGATGCAATTTAGAAGGTCAAATCCGAAATCACATCAGGAGACAATGCATTTATGAGCCAATTGCCTCAGAATCACGCAAGTTGTAATCGCGTCGGGCTAGGCCACCGCGTTTCAAGTCGCGGCGGCCTGACCCGACGCGATTCCAAAGAGTAGCTGGGGCACCGTCATCATGCGCCTATCACATCAATTTGGCCTTGCGAATCATGGCCTGCCACCCAGACTCTACCCAATCCATGTTGCGGCGCGCAAGCCAGATGCAATCTGAATCGTGGCCTGCCACCCAGATGCGATTCAGGTTCTTGTCGCGGTGGCTGTACCCGACGCGATTCAATGATTTCACCTCTATAAATTAACCCCCGAGGATCATTTGTAAAAGGGGGTTCCAGAACACAGCGAAGCTCTACCGGATTCCCGCCTCGACGGCGTCCTTTTCATCTTCCTCCACGCGCACCGGAGTGGAGCGACGTGGAAGCTTCTTCCTCGCCTTCCTCTGTCCGTCTAACCGGCCATGCCGCGGCGCCGACGTGCCATTTGCTATTTGGGGAAGCACCCCCTCCCCTTTCTCTTTCCCTTTGTCTCCACCTCCTCTGGGCCCCACGTGGCTCTTATATTTTCATCTCCTCTGGGCCCCACGTGGCCTCCTTTTTCTTTTTACACACATATGCATGCATACACACACACACACCTATTTTAGGGGTTTAAAAGCCATCCCGTAAGTCGTCCCCCTTGTCGTTCATTCTTTTATTTCATTTTTTTTTTGGGAATTGCATACTACACATTATTTGGCTAATCCCCTCTTCTTTTCTTTGTCTTCTTTTTTTGTCAGGGTAATTAAACGAGGAAACGCTCTCTACCACGGCCGGCCGTGCTCAGAGAGGAGGAGAGGACCCACATCATCCCCCGTGCAATCTCCCCGCTGCAAAAGGTACGCTTGTGATCACTCTTCCATCTCTCACCCCTTGCCGTACATTCCTCCATTTGGCACCCTCGCGTGTCTGGCGATCACGATCACCCCACCCTCATCTATCCCTCTTTGTGGATGACACGTCGTCCATCAGCGGTGTCTACAAATTGGCGATCACGGTGAGACCTCTTTTGCATTTTCCCTTTTCATTAGCCCCTCCTCCGTGCCCCACGTGGCACTCTTCTTTCATTTTTTTTACTTTAAAATCATGCTATGTGGTTAGTTTTTGTTTTGTTTTTTTCTCTTTTATACATATCCTGCTGTCTGCTGCATTTTTTGTTCTCAGGTGTGTTGAACCACTCTTTATTACCTTCATATTTTGGTGCTAACAAAATTTATGATTAGATTGTTTCATCAATATTTATGATTATTTTAAGGCGCACTAAAATGCTAAATCGATGTTCATTCAATATACATCGATTTCTATTCAAAAGTGCCACATCGATTTCACTAACAACGATTTCATAAGTTACACAATGATTTGATCGTGTAACGATTCGTTAAGTGAAACATTGATTTTATCGTGCAACGATTTGATAAGTGATCGCAACGATTTGCCCTCACATCAATTTGCCTTCTATAACGATTCGTTAAGGCTCATAACGATTTGCTCGCATAACGATTTCATAAGTGAGAACAACGATTTGCTCTCATATCGATTTGGTTCTCATAACAATTCGTTAAGGCTCATAACGATTTGCTCGCATAACGATTTCATAAGTGAGAACAACGATTTTCTCTCATATCGATTTGGTTCTCATAACGATTTCATAAGTGAGAACAACAATTTGCTCTCACAATGATTTGGTTCTCACAACGATTCGATAAGTGCCATAACAATTTGGTTCTCACATCGATTTGTTAAGATTCATAACGATTTGTTAAGTCTTATAAGTATAACGATTTGATAAGTAACTTAAACATCGATTTACTCTAAAGTGTTTTTGGCGCTTAAATGAAAATTCAAATATCTTCTGACAAAAAGGCTGCATGCTTATCTCAGAGTCGTGTCAGAAAAAGATATGAACTGCTATTTTTATCATGATAGTAGAAACACAGTAGCATGCACTGTTATCTTATAAACACTCATTTATGCTAACACTCTCTTCTATGCTTATAGACTTCGAAGACCACCAGAGTCTGATTAAGACAAATGAAGAGAAGATCAGCAACGTCTAGAACAGCTCCAACGGATCTCTTCAATGGATCTATTCAAAAGCCTCTCATATAAAAGATGAAGCAAGGCTGAAGAAAGAAAGAGAGCCTTCCTGAATATCTTTGAAGGAGTGTACAACCAGCGAGAGACCTCGTCGCCACATACACTCAAAGGAAAAGAGAGAAAGAGCCTGAGCCCAGAAGAAGTGTTCAAGCATCTGAAGCATTCAAGTCTTCAAGCTTTCTTTTCTCTCTTCATTCTCTCTCTACGCTCATTGTAATTTTTGGGGAGAGTTTTGTGACTGTGAGCTAGTTCTTAAGTGTTCATCTTGTAATAGCTCTCGGTCTGATCTTTCTTTTCTAAGAAAGATTTTTGTCCAGCTGTAGGACTATATACAGTGTAGAACCTAACTAGGGGTTTGTGTCTAGCAGAACCGCACTAGGGTTTGTACCAAGAGGTTTGCTTCTGAGCCTGTAAAAGAAGTGGGCTGCCTTCTTGTCCGGGAAGAGAAGAAGACCAGCTGGGGTGCTGGGTGTTGTAGTGTCCTTGAGGGGGACTGTACCCTTGGTTAGTGAAATCCCAAGAGGTTGCTTGGGGACTGGACGTAAGACTTCCATGTGGGAAGGGCCGAACCAGGATAAATTCCTTGCCTCATTTGTGTGATTGTTTATTTCCTTCCGCACTGCTACTCTTTATCACACTAAACTAACCGAACTTTCAAATGATAATTTTCTGTCTTAAGTTTCTGTTTCAGAAATCAGAAAAACCTATTCACCCCCCCCTCTAGGTTACCGAGCTGCCAAGCTAGCCGGGCCAACAGGGTGTGCTTTTGGAATCGCGTCCAAAACAGAGGACGCGATTCAGTTCCCTGTCGCGGCGGCCGAGGCCAACGCGATAGTGTCACGTCCAGTTAACCAGACGCCTTTTGAATTCTTGTCGCGCCAGCTACGTCCGACGCGTCTCTATATATCTTAGTTTTTATCTCCTGTAAATCTTCCCTGTTGTTGCTTATTTACTGCTTTTCTTTTTTTTGTTTTCGGGTGCCTTCTGGAATCGCGTCCCAAACAGACGACGTGATTCTATTATTACTAACGCAACCCGCTTGTCAGACACATTCTGCATTCTATCGCGGCGGCTTAAGCCGACGTGTTAATCTTATCGCGGCGGCAAAGGCCGACACGTTTCTACCTACAGTCCGTCCACAGGGACCAGGCATGGCACTGACAGCCTTCAGGGGCTCTCAGTTCCGCGTCTAGGTGATTGGACGTGATTACTGAGTCGCTGCGTCTGAACCGCCGTGATTCAGCCTGCTGACAGAACGCGCCCCTTTTGCCATTTTTGCTATAATTGTTGCATGCAGGGCATATTGCATCGGTCGGGGGACCTCCTTCCCTCATATCCTAGGCTCCACACACCCTTCCGGTGAAGGCAAGCTCTCCATTGGGCATTCCGTCCCTTTGGACTAGCGAACCTTCTCCCAGAACACCATAAGACTCCGTACCCCGTGGATTCCCTCACGGCGGACCGAGCTAGTTGTACCCCTCCTTGACCCGGTTATATCCATTGCGTGTGAGAGGTGATTCTAGTTGCACCCCGAAGTATTCATCTTCTACCCCACTAGGAACTCACCTGGAGTGACACAATGATTTTCAATCCATTTAAAATAACTGTGAAACTCCTTAAAATAAGTGCTAAGCATTATACACTTGTTTGAACCGTTTTGATTGATTAATCTTTGCTCAACTTGTTTGTTTGCTTGCTTATTTAAAATGGACTCATACCATCATGTTGGATTTAATTATGTGGACTATGAGGATCATTCAAGCATCCAGACTTTTCAATCCCATGTCCATCCATCTCACCACCGTGAGGGATAACCTTCCACTACTTATGGTTATGTGTGCACATCGTGCACTAGCCTATCTGATGTCCCTTCATACCTCACTCTAATCAAAACCTGGCAAGAGCCTTCCCCCCACCATCATCCCACAGTCCAAACTACCTGCATGCACTCGATCAACTCCCCCTCAACAATTAAGTTTGATCCAATTTTTAGTTTAAGGTGTGACTCCCTCTTCCTCTCCCTCTCCCTCTCCTTCTCCCTCTCCTTCTCCGGCACCCGCCTTGTACATTCCGGCGACTTCGCCACATACCCTGTACATTCTTCATCACCTCGGCCCCCGTCCAATTGCACTCCCGTCCCGTGCTCCGGTCCATACAGATCGTCCTTTGGAAGGCCCACTAATTCGAGGCCACCCCCATGTACTCTCTCATATGCCCAACAGCAACCCACTCCACTCCAACATGCTCTTCTCCAAAAATTGAACAACCTGGAGAGTCAAATAAATAAGCTTTCAAATCCCATGGGTGACCCCGTTGCCGCCACATCGGCTCTCCGTCAAATTACATACATCCTTCGGAGATGCCAACGTACCGATTGTACAATGGCACGGGCAACCCCTACTTCATGTCAAGGAATTCCTTTATGAGTCTTCTCGTTGGCAGCAAGACCCTGTCACCTGGCAAATTATTTAGAAAATCTCTTGATGGCCTTGCACTCGAATGGTTCTACTCCATAGAACCAAGTGAGGCAGGAGACTTCCGCCCTCTGCTTAAAAATTCCTTCAAAGTACAAAGACCGCGTCAGTCCCTATCCCTCTATCACGGATCTAGCATCCGAGAAGATGAGGGCCAATGAGGCCATGTACAATTTGCTAACCGTTGGAGGTCAATGGCCACTCACTTACAGCATAAGCTCTCGAGTCAGAGCAAGTTAAAATAATCATTTCCAACTCTACTCCCGGTTCAGGCACATACTGGTCATGAACCAATTCACCTCCATGGAGGCGCTCTACGAGCGGGGACGTTACATTCAGCCCATTTAATGGACTCCCTGATCGCGGAGCTATTTGATCAAATAAACAGAGAAAGAATGGATCAGTACACCATCCACCATCCACCTCACCACCGTACAACATCCACATCATATGCCCCTGCGCATACACTACCCATCAACCACAACATGCCTCCACCGAGGCATCCACTGATTCATCCTCCTCAGACCCAACAACCTCCATCTGGGCCCTACGATGCCCCCACTCACGAAGAAGCTCATGTGCCATACGTTGCACCTGCTCCGGCTCCCATGCCGATTCCCATACTCCATCAACACAACCACTAACCTCCCCGCTTCCATCACGGCCTGTTGCTCGGGCTGAGTTGCCAACTGCCAACCCCCCCCCCCCCAAGAAACCATCTTGTGTTACGACGATGACCTTCCGAGGTCATGTTCGTACGCCATTTACCTACCCCTCCTACATTGCCGTCCATTATCATTAAACCTTCCACAATTAAGCCTCTACCCACCATTACACCAATCATTACAACTCCCACTACGCCAACACCATTGGCAACCGAACCCGAGCAAACCTTCCCCTTCATACCCATCGCGCCTCCACAGGCCATACAACCTCCCATTACACCCACCATATCCATCCCCATCTAATGGAGCGGGTGCAAACCTTTGAGGAGCAACAAGCAAGTACAGCAGAAGAAGGAAGCCCCGGGACCAGGCATGCTTTTTAAAATCCAAGATTGTATTCCTCGCATGCCGGTCATTGTCAGAATACCGGGCACATTCACTGAGCGGGAGTCCTCCCCTCCAATCATGGCCATCAAGAGGCCTTCTAATCATATGCCACTCATACCCTTGCCAACCGGTTTCATTTTAAAATACTCATAGGAAATCAAACCCTCTAAGCTCTCATGACCCCTCAGACCATTTTGTGAAACCTTCCCACTCCAATGAAGGGGTCAGCTTCTCAGATTGTGCTCACGCACTCTAACGCCCAATCATTGGCACAATCTATTACTCAAGGGGTCGGCCCCCTTCCACATCACACATCATACAATCTTTGGGCACGGTCCCCTTATTGTTGCTTCCAACTCTACCGTGAACTCTCCACTATTTTGTTCAACCACATTCCAAGGGAGTTGCCACTGTCATTTGAAACTCCGACGGAAGACAACATTCCCCCAGTCATTGAGAGTCGTTCAAACTCTCCGAGAAGAGCAAGATCATTTGTCCGCTGGGCAAAATTTTTGAGGAAGTACTTGAGGGTCAAAAGGCAGATTCTCAAGCGGGAGCCTAAACGCCAGGCAAGGCAAGAGGCCAAGGGACCCTCATCTCCCTCTTCTTTTCAATCATCTTTTGTGCTTCTCAGCACCTTCCCGTGGGTTCTCCACATTCCCTCCCCACGGAAGGTATTTTATTTTCATCTTTTGTATAATCCATTTTCTTATACCGGGCATCGTGCCCTTTTTTGTAATCCTTACTCTCCCTCTCGTGCCCCACGTGGCACAACTCCTTCCATGCCCCTGGCGGTCCCCTTCCGTGCCCCACGTGACACATCTCCCTCTAGTGCCCCACGCGGCACATCTCCTCCCAGTGCCCCATGTGGCACGTCTCCCTCTTGTGCCCCACGCGGCACACCTCTCCTTCCAGTGCCCCAAGTGGCACATCTCTCTCCCCATGCCCCACGCGGCACATCTCCATCTCGGCCCCACGTGACACAACTCCCTCTTGTGCCCTACGTGGCACCTCTCCATTTCGCGCCCCACACTGCGCACCCTCCATTTGGCCCCTCGCGGCCCGTTTGTTCCCTTCTTCCCTCCAGCCCCGCCGGATTCTTTTCCTCTCATAGGGCACCGCGCCCTCCTTCTTCTCCAATCCCCTCTAGCCTCGCCGGAGTCTTCAAAATCTTTCCTCCACTCTCTCCTCGCGCCTTTAATTGGGTCCTTCGACCCTCTCGCAATGTTTTCGAGTTTTAGCCCCCCTTATCTTTTTACTTCCAAATAAAAAATGTAAATTCTCATAGACCTCCGAGTCTCGCCCGCAACGCAGGGCATTCGTCCTCCTTTTACCTTCCAAACTCTTACTATTGAAAATCCAAAAAAAAAATTGAATATTCATCATTGCCATGGCGTCGCAGCATTTCTGTTATAAGAATCTCAAGCTAGCAATCTAAAATTCCCTCCCGGGTCATTAAAGTTTGCCCTTAGCATGGGCACTGCACACACATCACGGCGCCCTAAGCCGATTGCTCCCGGTAGACACTGTCACCATCGCAGCCACACCTGAAAGGCACAAACATCTGTTTCTCCTCTCTTTCGGCCGAAATATGGGTAGTAGAGGTAGTATGGGCAAGGCAACCAACCCAAAGCACCCCGTCATAAGAGAACGTCCCAAATATGGGCAAATCAAATGACTGATAAAAATCAAAGTCAAAATACATGTCAAGAGCGGCAAAGTCCCACAGGGATCCAAATGGACCTGGACATATGCATGCAAAAGTCAAAATCAAATCAAGATAATAGAGCATGGCAAGAGTGGCAAAGTCCCCGCGGAGATCCAAATGGACCCGGTCGTACGCATGTCTCTATAATCAAATGGTCATCACTCAAGATTCCAAAATAATTTAAAGCCCCAGTGCTTAATGAGACTGAACCTTATGACGGTTGTGCCAGGAGGAAGTCAAACCCAACTCCTCGACACCCATACAAAGCTTACCTCAAAATTTCTTCCCTTCTCCCTGCCAGACTTACGCCTTTTCAATCGTGGCTTTGGCAGTAAACTGTCAACCCAGTTAATCAGTCCGTGGGCGCCATGTTAAACGCACGCCTACTCTAGGCATTCTTTAATGAAACGGGAGGTAACAAAGACCCCTCGCCAGTCAATCTTTATAACTCTAACGACGCCATGGTATGGCAATGTTCCAAAATCACAACAAAAAAATCAAATATTTCCAAAAATTCCAAAAAAAATCAAATATTCCCAAAATCCAAAAAAATCAAATGTTTCCAAAATCACAAAAATCCAAATATTTTCCAAAACCCACAAAAATTCAAATGTTTTCAAAATTAATAAAAATTCAAAAATTCTCAAAACCCACAAAAAAATCAAATAGTTCCAAAAATCCACAAAAATTGGAATATCTCCAAAACCCAAAAAATTCATGATGGTATTGCACCAGATAAGCACATTTACCTCCTGTCTGCGTCAGAATGATGCACCTCTTCTAATCATGGGTCCCTCCCATCTTGCACTTCAATCTCTTTCAGCCAAGTCTGCTTATCCTCATGGTAAAACAAACAAACTGAATGAGCTGTTTATTTAATGCTTTATTAATGCTCCAAGCCGTGAATGCTGTTTTTCCACGATATCTGTGTTATCTTGGCTAATGAGTTTTGAGTACAGGATTCGAGTTACCTCGTCCGGCGCAACATCAGGTGGCTGCTGCCTTCACCATCACCTATCTGCATTTACTATAAGCTATACTTCTAGAGCACACCAAGGACATTGTGGCTCTGAGAAATATGGGATTTGAGTTCTCCTTTATAAAAAACAATGATTATCCCAGAGGATCCTTAGCTGCATGGATAGACCGTTACGCTTGGCATGTGAGGACGACAGACCCATGCATAAAACCCCGGTCTTGACTCACCGACGTGACAATATTATCATTGGTTATTTTCTACTCCTCTTTTAATCTTATTTTTCTTTTAGCCCAGCATACATGCATATTCAAATCTCAGTGGAAAAACCACTCTTTCGATGCAATTTGAGGGTCATCCGCGCCTCAAATTCAAAAGAAATTTGAAATATTCCATTCCGGGTCGAATACCTAACTCCCTTGTTGTTGCCTCCGGGCCGATTTCCTTAAGAATCATTTGTTTGGACTTATCCCTTTTATTTTTTCGCCTTTACTCCCAGAGATCCACCTGAGGCAGTGGCAGATGCCCCCAATGGTGAAACCTAACGGATTGTGTCCTTAGGTACTTCCCCGACGCTGGAAGTTGATCTTTTCTTTCCTTTTTTTCCACACACGGCACCTTTCCTTTCTTATCCCTTTCTTTTGTCCAAGCATTTGTTTCTTTAGGTCTTCTTCCCTGGTGATGACTTCCTTGGGTGTTGGGAAAAGACTCTTATCAGGTGGCAGTCACCCAACGATTACGCGTGTCTATTTTTCACCTTGGCATCTACTTTTCAGTCCACTCCCACTGCACTCCACTTCACTATGTTTCATTTCTTTTCATTCCATTTCACTCCATTGCACTCCACTTTGTATCCCTTCGCTTTGCTCCCCTGCAAAGCAGATGCCAAGGCGTGGCAGCTGTAGACACGCGAATTCGGCTCCACCGCGGGCAGGTTTCATGTTGCGCCATAACGCCACAAATGGCCCTCTTTTTGCCTTGCAAGAGTATTATCTCAATATTTTTGGACCTCACCCCCCTTCTTTCCCGGTGCTTCCCTCCATTTCCACGGCCCCTCGGGAATTATAGGCATAAATTCCAAGTTGCGACGGGTATGGCAGCCGCGACTCTAAATGCGTCCAGTACCCCGGACGTGATTCAGGATCTTAACGCGACGGCTCTAACAGGCGCAACCTTGACGCGACGGCTTCAGGGGGGGCGACCTTAACGCGACGGCCATGCAGGGCGCAACCATGAAATTTGCGTCGTGCAGCCGGATGGACGCTATTTGAAAGTCAAAAAGGCTATAGCCTAGAAAGTCGTTGCGCGTAGGACCGCAATCATGAGAAAATCTTGTAATCACGTCCTTGTCAGCAGACGTGATTTAGAAGGTCAAATCCGAAATCACATCAGGAGACAATGCATTTATGAGCCAATTGCCTCGGAATCACGCAAGTTGTAATCGCGTCGGGCTAAGCCGTCGTGTTTCAAGTCGCGGCGGCCTGACGCGACGCGATTCCAAAGTGTAGCTGGGGCTACGGTCATCATGCGCCTAACACATCAATTTGACCTTGCGAATCGCGGCCTGCCACCCAGACGCTACCCAATCCATGTCGCGGCGCACAAGCCCGACGCAATTTGAATCGCGGCCTGCCACCCAGACGCGATTCAGGTTCTTGTCACGATGGTTGTACCCGACGTGATTCAATGATTTCACCTCTATAAATTGACCCCCGAGGATCATTTGTAAAAGGGGGTTCCAGAACATGGCAAAGCTTTGCCAGATTCCCGCCTCGACGGCGTCCTTTTCATCTTTCTCCATGCGCACTGGAGTGGAGCGACGCAGAAGCTTTTTCCTCGCCTTCCTCCATCCGTCTAACCGGCCACTCCGCGGTGCCGAAGCACCATCCGCTATTTGGGGAAGCACCCCCTCCCCTTTCTCTTTCCCTTTGTCTCCACCTCCTCCGGGCCCCACGTGGCTCTTATATTTTCATCTTCTCCAGGCCCCACGTGGCCTCCTTTTTCTTTTTACACACATATGCATGCATACACACACACACACACACACCTATTTTAGGGGTTTAAAAGCCATCCCGTAAGTCGTCCCCCTTATCGTTCATTCTTTTATTTCATTTTTTTTTGGGAATTGCATACTACACATTATTTGGCTAATCCCCTCTTCTTTTATTTGTCTTCGTTTTTTTGTCAGGGTAATTAAACGAGGAAACGCCCTCTACTACGGTCGGTCGTGCTCGGAGAGGAAGAGAGGACCCACATCATCCCCCGCGCAATCTCCCCGCTCCAAAAGGTACGCACGCGATCACTCTTCCATCTCGCACCCCTCGCCGTGCATCCCTCCATTCGGCACCCTCGCGTGCCTGGCGATCATGATCACCCCACCCTCATCTATCCCTCTTTGCGGACGACACGTCGTCCATCGGCGGTGTCTACACCTGCCCCCATCATTGAGTCTCATGTTGTTCAGGAGTCCTCTATCAGCCTTGTTGAAGAAGAGTTTGCACATACTAAGGGGGAGCATATAGATACTCATATTGAAGATTCACTAAGTGCTCCAGTTGAAGAGGCTGCTGTTGGAGGAGGTCATGAAGAAGATATTCTAGATGCTATGGCACTAGGCCAATCTGAAGAAATTCTTATGGCAGATGCTCCTGCTCAGGGGGAGCCTGCTACTCAAGGGGAGCCTACTGCTATCCATGAAGACCAATTTCAAGAAGGCTTAGTAGAAGATGTCTCTGATGAGTATGATGATGTTAGTGCTTACCAGCACACCAACTTTCCAGCAGAGCATGATGTACCAGCTACTAGACCTGGAGAAAAAGGAAAAGGTGTTGCCAGCAGTATTCCATTGCTCACTAGAAAGGCACATAATAAATCTAGGAAGAAGAAGATATGTGTTCATCTGGACCTGGTGGTTGCTCAGTTGAATGCTCAAGGAGAGCTTTTATGTTCTCTTCAAGCAGATGTGACATCCATCTTTCTAAGTTAGAGCTCTCAAGCTAAAGCTTTTTGTGAAGTTAAATCTGAACTCCATGATATGCGCAGTGAGTTGGGTAGCTTAAAGAGCTTGGTAACTGATCTTACAAAGTTTGTGAAGGAGCACTTTTCTGCAGCTTCCTCCTCAGCTCAAGCCCCTCTTGTTCCATCTGGACCTATGCCTGAGACTGTTGCAGGGCCATCCTGGCCTCCTCGACCAGAACAGCCAGACCAGTCAGTGCCGGTTGAATCAGCTGCAGGGCCATCAGGGCCATCTGAGGTAGAAGAAGATTTAGCTAGGCCATCAGGGCCATTTGTGCAAGGAGAAGTAGTGATTGGGCCATTAGGGCCTCACGAGCATGAAAAGGAAGCTGCTGTGCCACCAGGGCCTTCTGATCCTCCAGTCCTTCAGACTCCAACTCCTTCCTCCCTAATTGCCTCTTTTACTGCCCCACCTGCTCCTGAACCATCAAACAAACCCCTTCCTAAACATATCTCTTCTCCTAATATCTTGACCACGAGTATAGCTCGATTCCGAAGCTGTTGCATCTTCTTGTCCAATATATTCACCAGTCTTTCTTCATAGGTCATATCTTTGTTCAAAATGATATCAACATAGCTGATTACGTGTGACGGGTCATACACGTACTTCCTCAGCATTGATACATGAAATACGTTGTGTACAGTTGAGAACTGGGGAGGTAGTGCTAGTCGGTATGCCACCTCGCCAACTCTATCCAATACTTCAAATGGACCAATGAATCGCGGTCTTAGCTTGCCTTTCATCCCAAACCGTTGAAATCCTCGGGTCGGGGATACTTTCAGCATCATATGGTCTCCAACTTGAATTTCCAAGTCCCTTTTTCTTTTATCAGCATAGCTCTTCTGCCTGGACTGAGCTATTTTAATCCTGTCTCAGATAATCTGTATATCCCTGATAGTGCTCTGCACCATGTCTGGTCCCAACCATTACTGTTCACCTTCTTCATTCCAACATACTAGTGATCTACAGCTTCTGCCGTACGGTGCTTCGAATGGTGCCATCTTAATGCTGGCTTGATAAATGTTGTTGTAGGCGAATTCAATCAGGGATAGTTGTTCATTCCAATACCCTTCAAAATCTATAGTGCAGGCACAGAGCATGTCTTCCACTATCTGGTTGGTCCTTTCTGTCTGGCCATCCATCTGGGGGTGGAAGGCAGTGCTGAAATTGAGTTTCGTGCCCAATGCAGTCTGAAGTCCCTTCCAAAATCTAGAAGTGAATCTGGGGTCACGATCTGAGACAATGGACACGGGAACTCCATGTAGCCTTACTATTTCTTTTACATACAAGGCTGCTAACACATCCACACTCCATGTACTTTTAATTGCCAAGAAATGTGCGGACTTAGTCAGACGGTCCACAATAACCCATATAGCATCGAGTCCACCACGAGTTCGGGGTAAACCCATGATGAAATCCATGCCGATGCTTTCCCACTTCCACTCGGGTATGTTCAGGGGTCTGAGTACACCCACAGGACGACGGTGTTTAGCTTTTACCTGTTGACAGGTGAGGCAGTGTGCGGCATGCTCAGCCACTTCACGCTTCATGTTCGACCACCAAAATGACCTTTTCATGTCCTGGTACATCTTGGTTACGCCTAGGTGAATGGTATACTTGGTCTTGTGGGCTTCATCCATTAGCTTTCTCTTTAGCTCCTCATTGTCAAGCACACATGTCCTGGCTTGGAATAGTATTCTACCATCCTCAGCGATGGAGAAGTCTGGCTTGTCAGCTATGGTCTCCCTGACTCTAACTAGGAACAGATCATTTTCCTGTTGCTCTTTGACCTCGACAAGGATGTCGGGTTGAGCTCTAAGATTAGCCACCAACATCTTATCACTTCTTTCCTCAATATTCAGATCCAGACTGGCGAAATGTTCTAACAATTACATCTCGCCCATGACTAAACATGATAATGACGCTACTGGCTTTCTACTAAGTGCATCATCTACTGCATTACCTTTGCCCGGGTGATATTGAATGTTGAAATCAAAGTCCTTCAAATACACCAGCCATCTTCTTTGTCTCATATTAAGTTCCATTTGAGAGAATAGGTACTTCAGGCCCTTGTGGTTGGAGTAGACAATAAATTGCTCCCCATAAAGGTAATGCCTCCATATCTTGAGTGCAAATACCACAATGGCTAATTCTAAGTCATGGACAGGATAATTGACTTCATGTGGCTTCAACTGCCTTGAAGAATAGGCTATGACCTTCTCATTCTGCATTAGCACGTAGCCTAGACCGATTCCAGATGCATCAGTGTAGACTGAGAATCCTGCGCCCTCGACTGGCAACGCGAGGACAGGTGCAGAAGTCAACAATTGCTTAAGTGTCTGAAAGCTCTTTTCGCACTCCTTGCTCCAGACATAGGGGTTCTCTTTCCGCGTAAGACGCGTAAGAGGTACAACTATCTTGGAGAAGTCCTTTATGAACCGTTTGTAGTAACCAGCCAGTCCAAGAAAGCTTCTTATCTCAGTGACATTAGTCGGTCTTTCCCAATTTAGCACAGCTTCAACCTTGGAAGGATCGACAGCGATACCATCCTTGGAAATAACATGGTCTAGGAATGACACCTCCTCGAGTCAGAATTCACACTTGCTTAATTTGGCGTAGAGTTGGTTGTCCCGCAAGATCTGTAGGGCAATCCTCAGATGCTCCTCATGCTCTTCCTTGGTCTTGAAGTATATGAGAATATCATCAATAAAGACCACGACGAACTTGTCGAGGTAGGGCCGATAGATGTTGTTCATTAGTTACATGAAAGTTGTAGGAGCATTGGTTAGTCTAAAAGGCATGACTACAAATTCATAATGACCGTACCTGCTTCTGAAAGCTGTCTTGTAAATGTCTGCATCCTTTATTCTCATTTGATGATATCCCAATCTAAGGTCAATCTTAGAAAAATACTTGGCTCTTGATATCTGATCAAACAATTCATCGACGCGAGGCAGAGGATATTTGTTTTTGATAGTGAGATTGTTCAGCTGCCTGTAGTTGATACATAGCCACATAGATCCATCCTTCTTCTTGACGAACAACACTGGTGCTCCCCAAGGAGAAGTACTTGGTCTGATAAAACCTTTTTCCAGCAGTTCCATTAATTGTTCTTTCAACTCTTTCAATTCAGTGGGGGACATCCTATAGGGTTGGCGTGATACCGGTGCAGCTCCAGGTATGAGATCAATTGAGAAATTCACATCTCTTTCAGGTGGTATGCCTGACAGCTCATCGGAAAATACATTGGGATATTCTTGCACTATATGAATGTCTAATATCTTAGTTGCTTTCTTCTCAACTACAATTACGGCAAGAAATACCACACAGTCCTTTCTTATCATGTTTTGTGCTTTAATGGCAGAGACGAGAGACAAGTGCCTCTTGTGTCTACGTCCCATGAAGGTCAATTTAGGGAATTCACTAAAGGAAATTTTCCCTCTTCTACAATCCACGATAGCCCCATACGTGGATAGCCAATCGGCTCCCAATATGACATCGTAGCCCTCCATGGGCATACAAATCAAGTCTGCCCTAAGATTGAGTTCACCAATCTTAACATCAGCTAATGGAAAATATTTATTCAATTGAGCCTTTTCTCCTAGTGGTGTTGTGACAGGCAATTCAAATTGCATAGATACAGGTTTTTCAATTAATGTATCAGCAAATGCTTGTGATATGAACGAATGTGTTGCGCCAGTATCAAACAAAACAAATGCTAATTGAGAAAAGACTGGTAAGGTACCTTCGACAACTCCACCTTCCTTGGTGGTTTCCACCTCTTGTAGGGCCTACAGTCGTCCGGGCTTCCTCTGTCCCGCAGGACGCTTCTCATTTTCCTTCAGCAATGGACATTCGGGAATCCAATGATCTCGGCTCCCACAGCGAAGGCATGCACCTGCCTTCCTCCAGCATTCTTCTGCAGTGTGACCCAGCTTGTCACAGTGCTTGCATCTCGGTTTGTTGTCTGGGGCAGTAGGAGTGTGGACTTTGGGTTTCCTTTCCTGGCTTGTTCCATCCGTGATACTTAATGGCCTTTTCTTGCCGTTAGTAGGCTTGCTCAGTGCTCCAAATGTCTGCCCCTTCTTGACCATTCTGCCCATGATGTGATCAGTGAGATCGGTCGTATCTTCTAGTAGTTGTGCCCTTCTAACCATTTCTGGATAAGTTTGAATGTCCATAGGTGTCAGCTGTGTGATATATGCGGGCTTGAGCCCATTAAGAAAGCGCTTTGCCTTCATTCTTTCAGTGCATACCAGGTGATTGGCATAGTGTGCCAACCGAGATAATTGAGCTTCGTACTCAGCAACAGTGAGATTCCTCTACTTGAGGGCTGCAAATTCAGAGGCTTTCCATTCTTGGACTCATTCTGAAAAATACTTGGAGTTGTAATGCTCCTTTAACTCATTCCATGTGAACTGTGCATCTGCCCTTGTAGCCTCTATGGACTCCCACCACGCACGGGCGTCCCTTTCTAACTGGAATGTTTCTAGTAATAGCTTGTCACCATCCGCGCACTGCATAACGCGGAAAATGCGTTCAATCTATTTCAGCCAATTCTCTACCTCGTCAGGGTCAATGGTCCCACTGAATCGTGGCGGGTTCAAGTTGCGGAAATTCCGATGCAAGTCTCCAGCACCACGATTATTGTTATTATTGGCTCCAGCAGCTTGGAGCAATGCCTCAGTCAGCTGCTGTATGGTTTGTTGCATGTCACGGAGTTGTGCACGCTCCGCTGCCATTGTTGTGATTTAAGTTCCTTCAAAAGAGAATTAAAATATAAGATATTGAGTTTGCACTAAGTTTCTGCGTGTGTGCGTTTATTTTATCTTATTACCCTTGGTTCTACCCATCTCACATAGGTATGGAATTAGACTCTAAGTCAAGGCAGGTCAAACCTAGATCATCCTATACTTAAGATTAACCTAGGCTCTGATACCACAAAATTGTAACGCCCCGACGCGGAATATCAGAGCGGAATTACAGTTATTAAATAGTACAGAGCGAGAAATAAATAACAAACCATTGTACAAATGGAATAATACCAAATAAACTCCAATGTCATCAATAATCTACCAACTATCTATTACATCAATCCATCAGAGCCATAACTAGGGCCCAGAGTACTTTATTGAAAAACAAACTAATACATATGGACTAACTGGCTTACTAACTCATAGCTATACTAACTAACTACTAAGCCAAGACAGCTGATCGGGTCACTCCTGAGCAACGTCCTCATCAGTCCCATCCTCGTGAGTGTGGTCATATCCATCCGACTCACCTGAACACATGAAATAAACATGCAGGATGAGAGAATAACGCCCAGTAGGACTTAATATCTCATGAGAACAAGCATGCTTTAAATAGTTAATGTTTTTGAATGGCAGGATCTCTAGAGAGAATAGTCATGTATAGCAAGTAACGATAACAAGAGAATGATGGCACTAGTACAGGGAAAAATAGCACAACGAGAACGATAATAGAATGGCCATGTAACGATAATAGCACGTAACGATAGCACTTGTATAGCACTTGACTAGCTTGCACTTGTATTGATAGCACTTTGATTGTGACTGATTAATCTAGATAGTATAATGGCACTAGATGCATGCCATACACATCCTTGATCATTTTAACTCCCATGGGTACTGGCCCTTTTCGGGCGCACCTCCCAGGACCTGATCGGGCCCCATTGCACTGGCATTAGTCATTTCCTTATCTTAGACAATCACCCGAATGGCCAAGAGAGTACCAAGAAAAGATGAGAGTAATAGACGAAATAGATGATAGTTAGAGAGAACAGGAACATATAAGAGGATATAGATAGTAGACGAGATAAGGACAACATCGTAAAACAACGTAACACTCATAGTAACAGTTGCGCGGCACCAGGTCGGGTACCGGCAGTCTGGTAGAAGTTACAACCGCCCACTAGCCGTGCCGTGAACATGAGCCAGGTGGTCCGACGTGATCACAAGATAAGGAGAGAACACACTAATGCCATGGATCGTACTAATCCCTAAGGGTGTAACGGGTATTAGGGTACAACTAGCTCGTCGGCTAAGAACGTGCGCCAAAGCCAAGAAGACTTACGGAGGCCTTGACACGGAGTCCCTGATACAGTCAGGAGTCTTCCCGATGGAGAGGTGGTCCATGCCAACAAAAGTGTGTAGAAACTAGTCTGTCGTGCCTCGAGTGCTCGAAGGCCGAGGGAAAACGGTAACAGTGTATAAAACACACGAGTAAAACGAAGACAAGTGTAATTAATTAAATAGGGAGTTTAGTAATTAATTGTACTTAATTTACCAGATATATTATTGAGTATATTAATAGGGTTTAATGGCAAACATGATTGTAAAGTGTGTGCAAATGTAAGAAATCATGAGAACATGTATGATTGTGCACATACTTTTAAAATTAATAAATTTCATGGAGATTATAACAATTTACATTTATCAAGTTGAAATTAAATCATGACAGTACTTAAATGAAGTTAATTAGGGCTTATATGTCATTAATAGCAGGGTTATAATGGTAATTTGGGGTTATGGCCGCAACAATCAGGTCGCGACGCAGGGTACTGTGGCGATCAGGTCGTGACGCAGGAGTCTGGCGCGATCAGAGTTCAGGTTGCGGCCAACAGGGCTGTCGTGTTAAGGCAACCGCGACGCCCATGCATGTCTCGTTCAGTCGAACTAGCACTAGGGGTGAACCGGAGGGCAGGTCGCGACCAGTCGACCTGTCGCGTTAAGATCGCGACGGGTCCTGGTGTCGCGACCCCCTCTGAGGTCGCGATGGATCGGGCCATCGCGATCTCAGGGAGTGGCCCGAGCCCCAGAAAAGGGGTTTTGCCCTTTTTCCAGGTGGGTCTACATTATATTGGGTACTTAAAAATTCGATAAGAAATCGCACAGTGATCCAAAAAGCATGAAACCAATTTTAAACAACAATAGACATAGAGATCTATCACTGGAAATGAACAATAAGAAATTAGTCATGTATAAGACATGATTTAACTAGGTTACTTTTCGTTAACCTAATCATGCACAGGTCTAGGAAATGATTTAATTTGCAAGACATGCTCAATGAAATTTGGGCAAACTGGGCTCGTTAAAACCCTATGAACATGTAGTATTTATGGTAATCTATTCAAGGCATGGGCATGTGTAGATTTGCGGTTATAAGCAAAATATGAAGGTTCAGGCAAGACATGTCAATAGAGATTTGGGCAATTAATTCGCCCTCATGCTAGAACGAAAAAGGGCGAAAGAAGAGGGCTTTTGAAAAGGATCATGAAGTCTACCTAGAGTAATTTTTACACGAGTTTAGCTTGAGAGATTGCCTACCTTTTTGCGTTGACAAGAAAACTAGGGTTTGGTAACGAAAAAATGAAGAAGAAAAGCCAAGCTCTAGCCTTTCTCCTCCAAGCTCCCACGTCCCAAATCGCCTCCCTTTCGTCTCCCAAGGCTCTAGACACGAACTAGGGTTTGGTGGGGGCGAATTGGTGGAGTTTTGATGGCTAGTAGAGTCCTAACTTGCTAAAACTCCTCCCTCCCTTTAAAAAATTCGAATTTCCATATTTATCTCCTTCCCCTTATGCTTTTATCCCCTATTTTGGACAGAGGAGAGGCTAATCTCGTGGGTATTGGGTTTGGGAAAGGTTAGGACTCTTTTAAAAGATTTATAAAACTTATTTAACATTTATCTTACCCTCTTTCTATTTATTAATTAATTATTTCCAAAATTGGGATAATTATTCCCCATCCCATGATGGGCACCTCTTTATTAGGCCCATTATTTTGTATTTGAGCCAATTACACAACCCCTTATTGATTTAACTTAATGGGCTTGGTTTAATTTCCTTTTATTTCACTTATTTCTCGTTTATTCTAGTTAAATCTATTTATCTCATTTATTAAATAATTTTTTTTATTTTATTTGGATTTAAAAAAATCAAGGGTATTACATCCTCCCCCTCTTAAAAAGAATTTGGTCCGCAAATTCATAAGTTCGGGAGATGAAGAATAAATTACCGAATAGCTCCGGATAATTTCATCGCATGGTTAATTCGGGTTCCCACGTGGCTTCTTCAACTTCGTGATTTCTCCATAATATCTTGACCACGAGTATAGCTCGATTCCGAAGCTGTTGCATCTTCTTGTCCAATATCTTCACCAGTCTTTCTTCATAGGTCATATCTTTGTTCAAAATGATATCATCATAGCTGATTACGTGTGACGGGTCATACACGTACTTCCTCAGCATTGATACATGAAATACATTGTGTACAGTTGAGAACTGGGGAGGTAGTGCTAGTCGGTACGCCACCTCGCCAACTCTATCCAATACTCAAATGGACCTATGAATCGCGATCTGGCTTGGAATAGTATTCTTCCATCCTCAGCGATGGAGAAGTCCGGCGTGTCAGCTATGGTCTCCCTGACTCTGACTAGGAATGAATCATTTGCCTGTTGCTATTTGATCTCGACAAGGATGTCGGGTTAAGCTCTAAGATTAGCCACCAACATCTTATCACTTCTTTCCTCAATATTCAGATCTAGACTGGCGAACTGTTCTAACAATTGCATCTCGCCCATGACTAAACATGATAATGACGCTACTGTCCTTAAGTAGGTCGACCTAGGTCTTCAAGTAGGTGACCTATCCTCAAGTAGGTCGACATGTATCCTCAAGTAGGTCAATCTGTCCTCAAGCAGGTCGACCTAGGTCTTCAAGTAGGTCGACCTATCCTCAAGTAGGTCGACCTGTGTCCTCAAATAGGTCGGCCTGTGTCTTCATCCATACTTGTTTAAAATGATGAGTCCACATGGTCAGATTTTAAATATGAATCTAATTCAACCGACTGATTTTAAAGATGAATCAAATTTAATAGAGTAATTCTAATTTACTTATAATAACAGAGATCTTGATGAGATGTAGTCTCTGATTCAACGATCATATATATATATACATACATTGATCAAACTTAAATGTAAGAGTAAGAATTAAGATCCAAAGATATTCTAACCTATGGTAGAAGTACTGATGATGAAGAAGTTTAAACTAATTTTTTTAGTTTATCCTTTGTTTATAGTGATCGACATAGTTGACTTAGGCATTAGAAGCCAATATCAGTTTTGCTCGTCAATTGAAAGTTCAGATTTTCTTATACCAGCTGACCTAAGCATTAAATGCCAATACCAATTATTTCTTATTACGATTAAATTTGATCGTATTATTGTGCCTTAACTGTTCATTCCCTGAAATTCTCGTCTGATTCTCTTTTAGTGCCGACACATGCTCTTTAGGTGTCAATACACAATTAATTGGTATCATCACAAGATAATACATTAATAGATATAGTAATATTTATAAGGGTAAATTAATTAGAAGTCCCTAATTGTAATAGGGAGGACCTTACTGTAACAAAACTTAACGTATACTATAACATGGGATAACACTTACTGTAATGAGTTACAACTCTGTCATGAACTAAAAAATAAGTAAAATATCTGATAAAGATTTTTAATTAATTTACTATACTTATAATTAAAAAAATATATTGATGCAAGTAGTAAATATATTTATTTTTCTGAAATTTATGTGTTAATTTTTTTTAAAAAAAATACATATGGTAGCGGCTATTATCCATCGCCATATAATTATATGGTAGCGGCTTGTCATAGCCGCTGCTAAAGATCAATATGGCAGCGGCTTTGTAGCCGCTGCCATATTTTCGCCTCTGTCCCGCCTTAAAGCGCCCCTTCCCCCTTCCTTGTGCGCTCTCTCACACTCTCTCGCTCTCTCTCTCTCTCTTCCCCCTTCCCGACGGCCGACGACCCCCTCCGGAGTCGCCCCGACCTCCGATGGCGCCGATGGCCGGCGACCCCCTCCGGCGATGCCCAGAGCTCCGGCGGCAGCCCCCACCCCCCCACGGTGAGTCCCTCCGCCGACGCCCAAACCCCCCCTCCCCGGCCTCCTCCCCTCCGGTGGCAGCACCCACACCCCATCCCCTCCGGCGCACACACACAGAGACGTCGAGAGGGAGGAGGCCGACACCCCCTCCCCTCCGGCGGCCCCACCCCCCATCCCCTCCCTCCCCTCCGGCGCACACACACATAGTGGTTGAGAGGGAGGAGGCCGACCCCCCCCTCCGGCGGCCCCCCCTCCCCTCTGGCAGCCCCCACCCCCTCCCCTCCCTCCACTCCGATGCACACACACATAGACGTTGAGAGGGAGGAGGCCGACCCCCCCTTCCCTACAGCGGCCCCCACCCCCCATCCCCTCCCTCCCCTCCGGCGCACACACACACAGACGTTAGTTTGCTACTTGTCAATTTTAAATATTAACTCTGGCTTATTGTCAATTTTGAAAAAGTTTATTGCATATTTTTGTCTAATGGTAATCAGTGTACTAAGTTTGTGAAGATGTAAGGCCTATTAAGCTTGTATATAACTCACACTTAACATTTTCAGTGGATCACATGGGTCATAAGAGTGATGAGAGCTCTGACTCTCCCTAGAATTTCTCCCTACATATTGTAGTAAAGCCCCTTTTGCTTAGAACTGTTCCATGATGTACGAATGATCAAGGGATCTTCCCAGTACATTTATGATTTCTGAATGCTTGTACCCCTTAACTGAGAATTTAACTAAGGATGTGGCCTCTGTAGATGGTGTTTTCCGTTTCCCTTTTATAGGGGACGAAGAACAGTCCGCAAAGAGGGATGATAAACGATGGAAAAGAACGTGATCACCAGGTACGCGAGGGTACCGAATGGAGAAATACACGCGCGAAAGGGGTGTGAGTGGAATGGATGATGTGCGTGGTGCGTGGTGCGCGAAAGGCACAAAAGAAAAGAGTGATCGCGGGGAATACCTTTTGGAGCATGAGGAGGTTGCGCGGGGGATGTGGTTCTTTCTTCTTCTACGAGCACGGCCGGCCATGGTAGAAGGCGCTTTCCTCGTTGATTACCCTGACAAGAAAGACAAAGAGAAAGGAAGGGGATTAGCCACGTGTGCAGTATCAAATCCTAAATAAATGAAATGAAATAAATGACATGAGGAAGAACACACCTTGGGTGGTGGCTTTCAAATCCCTAAAATTAGGTATGTGTGTGTGTGTATACATGCATGTGTGTGTGTAAGAAAAGGTGTGTAGGAGCCACGTGGGGGCCCGGAGGAGGTAAATGAAAAGAGCCACGTGGGGCCCGGGGGAGATGAAATTTAAATAAAGAAAGGGAGAAAGGGGAGGGGGTGCTTCCCCAAACGTGGATGGCGCGGCGATGCTGCTGGAATGGATGGAGGAAGGAGAGGAGGAAGACGTCCCGCTTTGTTCCGAGGCACGTGAGGAAGACGCCGGCTCTGGACACCATGGTTCGGAGTTGAGTCGCCGGTCCGGCAAGGCTCCGCCATAGTGAAGGGGTTGCGAGAAGAATCCGGCAGGGCTCCGTCGGGGTGGAGGGAGATGGTTTTAATGGCTACCCCCGGGGGTCTATTTATAGGCAACAGATCCTTGAATCACGTCGACTACAGCGGACGCGACTATGAGGTTGAGTCGCATCCGGTCCAGATGCCGCAATTAAGAAGCGCCGCATTTCCCGCTGAATTTGACGATTATAGGGTGTGGGCTATGGTAGAGAATTGCGCCGGGGACGACCGCCGCGTTCTTGAAACGCGTCGACCTACCCCGCCGCGACTTCATTTTGGGCACATGGGCCATAAATGCGACGAGTTTTGGGGGTCTAGGGTTCAGGTACAAGACCTAATTGCGTCGGCAGGAACAGACGCGATTCAGAGATTCCTCAGATTTTGAGGTACGGGCGCTCGAGTGCGACGACTTTTGGGGCCTAGGGACTAATCGTGTCAACATGGCCCGATGCGCCTCTGATTGAAAATGCGTCGGGACGGCACGACGGGATAAATTATTTCCATATTTTATTTATAAAAATCCTGCCAAAACTGACATTAGAATCGCGTCGCCTATAGCGGCCGCATTTATGAAGTGGCAATGGGCACTTTTTGTAAATAAAATAAGCAAATCTTGTCGCGTCGCAGAAGGCCGCCGCGATAAGGACCCTTTGGCCTAGTCACATCCTGCATGCCCGGCGCGACAATGAGAATCAACGGAATCGCGTCCACCATGCCGTACACGATTCATAATGTGTCCCCTAGACCCGTCGCGATAAGGGCCAGTCGGCCTGGTCACACCCAACATGCTCGGCGCGACTTGATGGAGTCATGTCGACCATGCTGGACGCGTTTTGGTTGCGACCACTAGCCACGTCATGACAAGGATTTCTGCCCACGACCTCCAATGAGCCTTGGAAATGGAGGGGAAGCACCGGGGAAGAATGGGGAAGCACTAGGAAGAAATGGGTGAGATCCATAAATATTGGGAAAATACTCTTGCAAGGCAAAAGGAGGGCTATTTGTGGCATTGTGGCGCAATATGAAATTTGCTCGCGATGGAGTCGAAATCGCGTGTCTATAGCTGCCACACCTTGGCGTCTGCTTTGTAGGGGAGCGAAGCGAAGGGACACGAAGTGGAGCGTAATGTAGTGAAATTAAATGAGAGAAATGAAGCGTAGCGAAGTGGAGTGCAGTGGAGCGGACTGAAAAGTAGACGCCAAGGTGAAAAATAGACACGCATAATCGTTGGTGACTGCCACCTGATAAGAGTCTTTCACCAACACCCAAGGAAGTCACCACCAGGAAGAAGACCTAAAGAAACAAGTGTTTGGATTGGAAGAAAACAAAGTGTGCGCACGAGGGGCATGACAAGAGGTGTGTACGTGGTACATGAAGGAAAGGTGCCACGTGGGGCACAAAGGAGAGATCAACTTCCAGCGAAGGGAAAGTACCTAAGGACACAATCCGTTAGGTTGCACCGTTGGGGGCATCTGCCACTGCCTCAGGTGGATCTATGGGAGTAAGGATGAAATGTAGAGGGATAAATCCAAACAAAGGTTCTTAAGGAAATCAGCCCGGAGGCGACAACAAAGGGAGTTGGGTATTCGACCCGGAATGGAGTATTTCAAATTGCATTGGAGTTGGAGCGAGAATGGCTCTCAAGCTGCATTGGAAGAGTGGTTTTCCACTGTGATTTCAATATGCATGTATGCGGGGCAAAAGGAAAAACAGGTTAAAAGGAGTAGAAAATAACCAAGAATAATATTGTCACGATGGCGTTGAGTCAGGACCGATTTTTATGTATGGGTCCGTCGTCCTCATGTGCCAGGCGTAACGGCCTATCTGTGTGGCTAAGGATCCTCTGGGATAATCATTGTTTTTGATAAAGGGGAACTCAAATCCCAGAATCCTCAGAGCCACAAGGTCCTTGGTATGCTCTAAGGGTATAACATATAGATAACTTGATGGTAGGGGCGGCACGTTGTAGCCTGATGTAGCGCCAGATGAGGTGACTCGAATCCTGCACTCAAAATTCATTAGCCAAGAGAAAACAAACATCATGGAATAACATATTTATAGCAGGGAGCATGGATAAAGTAGTCAACAACAGACATAGCTCAAACAATTTGTTTGTCAAACCATGAGGATAAGTGGTCTTTTGGCCGAAGAGATTGGAGTTCAGGATGGGAGGAACCCATGAATGGGAAGAATTGCATTGATCTGACACAGCGAGAGGCACAATGCTTGCCATGTGCGATACCATCATGATTTTTTTTTGATTTCGAAGATATTTGAATTTTTGTTGGATTTTAAAAATATTTGAATTTTTGTGGGTTTTGAAAATATTTGATTTTTATGGATTTTGGAAATATTTGAATTTTTGTTTGGGTTTTGGAAATATTTGAATTTTTTTTGTGGTTTTGGAAATATTAGAATTTTTGTGGATTTTGAAATATCCAACTTTTTTTTGTTGGGTTTTGGAACATTGCCATGCCATGGCAGCAATAGGGTTATGAAGACTGACTGGCGAGGTGTCCTTGTTACCTCCCGTTTCATTAAAGGGTGCCCAGAGTAGGGCGTGCATTTAAAGTGGTGCCTAAGGGCTGACTGCTAGTGGTTAACAGTGCCACTATCAAAGCCATGTCTGAAAAGGCGACTAAGTCTGGCAGAGAGAAGGGAAGATGACTTGGAGATAAGCTTTGTATGGGTGTTTGAGGGGTTGGGTTTGACTTCCTCCCGTGGCACAACCGTCAGAAGATTCAGTCTCTTTTAAGCACTGGGGCTTTCGATTTTGATTTGATGACCATTTCAATTGTAGGGACATGCGTACGATCGGGTCGATCTTTGCGGGGACTTTGCCACTCTTTGCCATGCCCTTTTATGATTGATTGGATTTTGATTTTGATTGTGCATGCATACGACCGGGTCCATTTGGATCTCCGCGGGGACTTTGCCGCTCTTGACATGCATTTTGACTTGATTTTTATTGGTCATTTGGTTTGCCCATTTTCGAGACATCCTCTTATGACAGAGTGCTTTGGGTGGGTGCCTTGCCCAGACTACCTCTACTACCCATATTTTGGCCGAGTAAGAGGAGAAACAGACTTTGGTGCCTTTCAGGCATGGCTGTGATGGTGACGGCATCTACTGGAGCAAATCGGCTTTGGGCGCCGTGAAGTGTGTGCAAGGTGCCCATGCTACGGGCAAACCTTAATGACCCGGGAGGGAATTTTAGACTCTTGGCGCGGCGTTTTTCATAAGCAAAATGCTGCGATTGCATGGCAATATTCGATATTCATTTTTTTATGGATTTTTTTGTTGACATTAATAATAAAGAATTCAGAGGGTAAAGGAAGGACGAATGCCCTGTGTTGGGGCGAGACTCAGAGGCCTAGAAGAATTTACAATTTTATTTGGAAATTTAAAGAAATGCATGGGGACTGAAGCCCCGAAAGAGGGTAAAGAGAGGACGAATGCCCTGCGTCGGGGCGAGACTCAGAGACCTAGAAGAATTTAAAATTTTATTTGGAAATTTAAAGAAATGCATGGGGACTGAAGCCCCGAAAGAGGGTAAAGAGAGGACGAATACCCTGCGTCGGGGCGAGACTCAGAGACCTAGAAGAATGTACAAATTTTTCTTGGGAATTAAAAAGACAAGTGGGGGCTAAAGTCCCGAAAATAGTGAGAGAAAGGTCGGATGACCTGATTAAAAATGGCAAGGAGAGAATTGCGAAAAGAATTTGGAGACTCCGGCGGGGCCGGAGGGATTTTGAGAAGAAGGAGGGCGCGGTGCCCTAAAAAAGGGAAGGAATCCGGATGGTTCGGAGGAGGGAAAGGAAAAAGTGGGCCGTGAGGGGCCAAATAGGGAGGTGCGCCGCGTGGGGTGCAAGATGGAAAGGTGCCGCGTGGGGCACAGGAGGGAGATGTGCCTCGTGGGGCACGGGATGGAGATGTGCCTCGTGGGGCACGGGATGGAGATGTGCCTCGTGGGACACGGAAAGGAGATGTGCCTTGTGGGGATATGGAAAGGAGTTGTGCCATGTGGGGCACGGGAAGGAGTTGTGCCACGTGGGGCAAGGGAAGGAGTTGTGCCACGTGGGGCACGGGAAGGAGATGTGTCACGTGGGCACGGGAAGGAGATGTGGTCCCCATGACTATTAGTTTATCCATTATTAAGTACACTAGTCTGAAAAGTGTTCTGTTAGTTTATCCATTTCAAGAACCAGGTCAAAGTCGGTCAAGGTAGGTTAATTAGGGTGAGCCAGGGGTGCCGGAATGGTTGGGGCACCCTGTTGCATACCGGGAGGTGCAGGTTCCATATTTGTTGCAAGTGCGCCTAGGCACTTCAATTATCTTTTCATGGATTTAAAATTTGTTTTAAGATTGGGGGCATGGGACGAATGGGAGGGGCCCTGGGTTTGGAATCCAGGGTAGTGTTGTGTTCATCCAATGGCTAAGCCACTGCGCTATTCCAACAAAAAAAGGGAAGTTAATTAGGAGCAAAAATCATGAGTAAAACCTCACCCAGTATAAAGTTCTGTCAACATGAGATTGTTTAAATTTGATGTGGACATTTTAAAAAAAATGGTGGGCCAATTGAAGTCATTGCGTAGTGGGCAACAAAGCCCTTAGGGCACAAATCTTTCAATCCTTAGCAAATTGTTAAATTTGCTAGCTCAACATTTATATCGTAAAGTTTAGTGTACATTCATCATAACATGTTCTTTGTACTTTTTTCTCCTAGCTTACTAGACCATGACTTTTTCTGTTTATTTATTTTTTTTAAGTTGCACAAGCACTCATATTACTTTTCTTGTTCAATGCAGATATTCATTTGTACATCTTGTTTAGGTTTTTTGGTGTTCTTTTCTGCTCAGGTAATCCTTCCATCCCCTTTATATAAATTTGTTGAACCAGCGAGCCTGGGTGGTGGCTCATATTTATTTAATCCAGCGAGCCTGGGTGGTGGCTCATGTTTATTTAATCCAGCGTGCCTGGGTGGTGGCTCATATTTTTTGCATGATGTGATTGTATGTATGAATGTGAATGTATACTAAGTGCTTTACAGGATGTATGAATGAGAAGATTGAGAAAGCATGAATGTCAATGAGTGAGATGAGTGGACCTTCTTTTCATTTTTTCCCGTTCAAGACTTGTGTTAAGATATATGTTTTTACTGTCTTTTGATAGTAATGTCATATATCGAGCATAAAGTCTTGAATTGTCCAAGTTGGACAGTCTATGGATATTTGATTCATCTATACATTCTTAATTAATTATATGTGTATTGAGATTGTCTTAAAATTTTGGTCGCGTCTCTTCGCTCTTCTCCGATATACCAACTAATTTTAATTGCTGCTCTTCTTGTCCTTTGTATTTCATACAAGTGAATTTCTGAGCATAGTTAAAATTAGTAACTATTTAGGGTATATTGGAGAAGTGTGGGGAGATGCTGTCAAAATTTTAAGACAATCTTAATACACATATAATAAATTAAGAAGAACAGATGAATCAAATATCCATAGATGGGCACGATTTTTTGTAGGCACCCCATTTTTTTGCAGGAATCTATGCAGACATGTATGTGTGTGGAATGTATATGTGAAAATGCTCCCGGTATAGGGGAGGTGTTGTCGAAACTTTGTTTGAATTGTCGATTAATTAATATTTATTGGATACAACTTAGAGATCGTTTGGATACAACTTAGGCTGATGGGTTATTGTCAATGCAGAACTATTGCATCCTAAAATGACGAGACTTGATAAGAGTTGGATACAACTTAGAGATCGTTTGGATCCTAGATATGAGAGAGGAGTAGATGAGTTTTTGGATTTTACTTTTGATGAACAAAGACAATCTTTTAGGCATGGACGAAATCATGAGTTCATACAATGTCCGTGTCGTAATTGTGTTAACGGATTGAAGTTGTCCCGGATGAATGTTGAAATTCATCTTAAAGTAGATGGATTTTAGACACGGTATACCAATTGGGTATGTCATGGAGAGGCACCATTAGTTGATGTTCAGCAAGTTAGCCCGTCTGTTAATGAAGCACAAATAGAAGATCAGATTGATACAACAATTGAAATGTTATATGAGTTACAAGAGGCTGAAAAAGAGAGGACAGAAGAGGAACATGAACCAAATGAGAAAGCAAGAGATTTTTATCAATTATTAGAAGATGCTGAAACACCATTATATCCTAGTTGTGTCAAATTTTCAAAATTGACATTTTTGTTGAAACTGTTGCACATTAAGACCATGAACAAAGTGACAGCTTCTTGTATGGGAATGTTTCTTGAGTTGCTTAGAGAAGTATTACCAGAAGGAGCTAATTTACCTCGAACATGATATGAAGTGAAGAAGACTATGAAAGATTTGGGGTTAGGTCATGAGAAGATAGATGCTTGTCAGAATGACTGTGTCTTGTTTCGAAATGAACATGAACATAGGGATAGATGTCAAGCATGTAATGCACCTAGGTACAAAGAAAATACACAACAAGGTAGCCTAAAGAAGAGACGTCGCAAACAGGTGCCATACAAAATATTGCGTTATTTTCCAGTGAAAGATAGATTGCAAAGAATGTTCATGTCTTCTAAGATAGCCAAGTCGATGACATGGCACAAAGATGGCCGAAGTCTCTCAGAAAATGGAACTATGCGACATCCTGTTGACTCTGAAGCATGGAGACATTTCGATGATCAATATCCAGATTTTTCTGCAGATGTACGCGACGTGAGACTTGGCTTAGCGACTGATGGATTCAATCCATTTGGGATGTTGAGTAGCAGATACAGTGTATGACCTATGATGATAGTAGTTTATAATTTGCCGCAATGGATGTGCATGAAGCAAACGTTTATGATGATGTCATTACTTATTCCAGGTCCTAAAAGTCTTGGAAATGATATTGATGTCTATTTACAACCGTTGATAGAAGAATTGAAAGATTTGTGGGACAACGGTGTTGAAACATATGATGCTTCAAAGAAACAGAATTTTCAAATGAGAGCTGCCCTTGTATGGACGATCAATGATTTTCCTGCATATGCCAATTTATCAGGATGGAGTACCAAAGGAAAACATGCATGTCCATCCTATCATTATAATACACATTCAAAATGGCTGCACAATTGTCGAAAATTCTGTTATCTAGGGCACCGACGATTTTTGCCAATCAGTCATAGATGGAGAAGGCGTGAGTATCAACACAAATTTGATGGCGTGGCTGAACGTCGTAAGCGTCCAGAAGTGTTAATGGGTGCTGCAGTGTGGAATCAACAACTTCAACTTCCTCATATCAGATTTGGAAAGAACTTTAAGAAGGATATCAAGAATTTAGACGGATGGAAGAAACAAAGTATTTTTTTAGAGAGCTATCGTATTGGTCAAATCTACTCATTCGACACAACCTGGATGTAATGCACATTGAGAAGAATGTATGTGACAATTTGTTGGGAACTTTGAATCTTCTTGGTGGGGAAAAGAGCAATGCATGGTTAGATATGGAACAGTGGGGAATAAGACCACAATTTCATCCATAGACAGACAGTCATAATAAGACTAGGTTACCAGTGGCAGAATATACATTGAACAGATTGCAGACAACGGCTGTGTGTAACTTTCTGCGTAATACAAAAGTTCCAGATGGATATTCCTCCAATTTGATGAAATGTGTAGATATTGCAAGTCGAAAATTGGTAGGGCTGAAGAGTCATGATTGCCATATATACATACAAGTATTATTGCCTTTGGCAATTCGTGGTATTGTCAATCAAGATGTGACAGACCCAATTACAGAGTTAAGTATATATTTTAGAGATATATGTTCCAAAGTTCTTCAATCTGATTGTCTGCTTACATTGGGAGGTGATATTGCAGTAACATTATGTAAGTTGGAACAAATTTTTCCACCGTCTTTTTTTGATGTCATGGTTCATTTGATTGTACATCTTGCATATGAAGCGAGAATTGCCGGACCAGTTCAATACCGATGGATGTATCCTATAGAGAGATTTTTGAAGAAATTGAAAGACTATGTTTTAAATAGGGCACATCCAGAAGGTTCAATTGTTGAAGGCTATCTTATGGAGGAAACAATCTCATTTTGTTCAATGTATATGGACGGTATTGACACTCGCTTTAACCAAAGGGAAAGAAACTATGACGGCCCCTCTGAAGACAATAATGAAGGAGGTTGTTCGATATTCAAATCTTCAGGACGTTTCTTAGAAAGAGCAGGCAATAGTCATATATTGTCTGAAGAAGAAGTTGAGAAGGCACATATGTACATTCTTAGACAGATTGAAGATATCGATGAATATTTTTTTGAACACAGGAGATGTGTTGAGAGTTCAAGCCATACAGAAATGAATTTCTTGAAGTGGTTCCAAAGTTATGTGAAAGATTTGTACGATGCAAATGATCCTCGATGTACTCCTGATATGTACTATCTGGCACGAACACCTTCAAGGTTTGCACATTCACACTCGGGCTATATTGTCAATGGATTCAGGTTTCCTACATCATCTATTGATGCAACAAAGGTCACTCAGTTGTCTGGAGTTATTGTCAATGCAGAACTTGAATCCGGATGTGATGGATATTATGGACGTCTAAATGATGTATTGGAAATATGTTTCGATAATTAAAGACGTGTTGTTTTATTTGAGTGTGACTGGTGGGATGTTTATAGAAAAGATAGAGGATTTAAAATAGATAAATATGGAACTATCAGTCTGAACACTCGTCAAAGGCTCAATACAGATGAACCATTTGCCCTGGCAAGTCAAGTGGAACATGTGTTCTATGTCAATGATAACACAACACAAGGATGGATCATTCCTGTCAAAGCACGTCCGCATGATTACTACAACTTGCAAGATAAGTCTCCTGAGAATGATATAGAACCAAGTGACGAAGCGTTTCAGGACAATCTGATTGATGTTCCGATTAGAGGAGAAATTCAAGATGTGGATCTATGTCAAGAAAGTAGCGTAAGAGTGGACGATTATATTGATATTTAGGTAATTTATTTACATTAGTATTTATATTTCATTTTTAACATAAATTTAGATAGATGTTCAAGATTGAAACTTTTTAACTTGTTATGTTTACATATTTACAAACAATTTTTTTTAACAGATGGTTTCTGGTAGTGAGCGCTCTTCTCGTGATGGCTCACACCTACGGAGGCATCGGACTCTGTCGGTCCCTCTCCCTCCCACCTTTTAGTCGATCCCTGTCCCTCCACCTCTCAGGCGATCCCTCCCCCTCCCACATCTCAGGTGCTCCCTCCGGCTCCCACCTCTCAGGAGCTTCCTCTCCCTCCCACTCTTCAGCAGATAGCTCCCTCTTCCAGCCCTCAGGGCTCTTCGATGACATCTACATCTTCTGTAGTAGGTTCATATTTTAATTTGATGTAACTTTTATATTCATTGTTTAATAGATATTCTATGTTGATGTTTAATGTTTATATTTCAACAGGCCCATCTGCACCATCTGCACCATCTTGGGGGAGGGGCACTGGCCGTCGAGGGCCGACTAGGGGAGTTACAGAGAGGAGGCTGCCTGATGGACAACAATGGAATGTCTCACTCGTCTGAGGATATGGCGTGGGCCCTACTGCAGATCACTTTACGAGTTGCATGGGCGTTGTATCAAAAATGTATTGTAAGATTTGGCAAAAAGATTTTGCGAAGGTTCCTATTGCGACTAAGGAGTTGATATTCAGAGATCTTCAGGTAATTATTGTTTAAATTGAATAGTATATATGTGTATATTTCTTATAATTGAGTGACTTTGTTTTGCAGTTGACGTACCAGTGGGAGCGAACAGATAAAACAGATAGGGAGATGCTTGCTCACATGAGCGCCATGCATCGCAGCTGGCGTAGCAAGCAAAAAAAAAGAGTAAGTTAATATACTATTTCATTTTCATATGTACTTTATTTTTTAGAATTGTTTATATGTTGATAAAAACTTTGTATTTCATGTCAGCATTTTAATGGCAAGTCTTTAGATGATGTGATTGCCTCCGTCCCAGCAGGTGTTGACTCGTCTGATTGGCAAACAATGTGCGAGATTTGGACTACTGGGGATGAGCGGCTAATATTTTAAATGCTTAGAATATAATTGTTTATGATTATTTATTTATATAAATGGAACAATAACTGTCTATTCTTATCTTTTTAGAGGGTTGCTGAGCGAAATAAGCAAAACCGTGCCACTCAGTCTATGACATATAGACGGGGCAGGACTAGTCATTATCAGTTGATGAATGATTTTGTGAGTTATGTTTTATGAATAATATTATCCCTTTCATTTAGTTACTTACATGTCTTTCTTTTTTTGTCTCAATTTAAACAGTCTAATATGCATGGACGTAATCTGCATTGACTTGAGCTTTTCAAGATGGGTCGATGCAAAGACTTACCAGACGACAGTAAGACCTGGGTAGATGAGGAGAGCAAGAGACGATATGTAAGTAACTTTATCTCTATTTCTTTTATTGGAATATGTTTTCATTTCAATAGTTGTATCATTAATATTTTTCCCTCTACCTTTTGCTGTAGGAGACTATGACTCAGATGATTCCTCCTTTCTCAGACATTGATGCCGAGAGCCACACCCCAGCGACTCCCGAGGACGCCTTCATTTCGGTCATGGGAAAAGATCGACCTGGCCATGTTCGTTGTGCGGGTAGTGGAGAGACGTTGAGCACATGGTATAAATCTATAGGAACGTCTGTCAGTTCAGAGTGAGAAAGGATAGGCAGAGGAGATGACTCAAATGCGAGAAAAGATTTCTCGATTGGAGAATATAACTACGAAGGTGGACGAGATGAGCACACTCCTCTCCCAGATACAGGCGTCACAGACACGTACCCAGACAGATGTGGTGGCGGATGATTATTCTGATCATGTCTCTTCATTTCCCTCTTATTCTATTACACTTTCACATTTTCTACTTTTCTGGATATTTGTATAACAATATTTATGCATTACTTTCTATGTGTGTGATTGAATGATCCAGCGAGCCTGGGTGGTGGCTCATATGTGTGTGATTGAATGATCCAGCGAGCCTGGGTGGTGGCTCATATGTGTGTGATTGAATGATCCAGCGAGCCTGGGTGGTGGCTCAATAATGTGTGTGTTGACTGATCCAGTGAGCCTGGGTGGTGGCTCATATGTGTGTGATTGAATGATCCAGCGAGCCTGGGTGGTGGCTCAATAATGTGTGTGATTGAATGCTCCAGCGAGCCTGGGTGGTGGCTCAATAATAATATATGTGATTGAATGATCCAGGTGGCTCATGTATGAATAGAGTGCGGTAATAAATAAAAAAGTTTTTTTTTTCTTTCTAGCAACATGTCAGCGGCTGGAAAGCCGCTGCCAAAGGAACATATGTCAGCGGCTACCAGAAGCTGACAAAAATTAAAAATATGGCCGCGACGCATAAGTCTACTGACAAAAATGGTTTAAGGCAGCGGTTTCAGCCGCTGATAAAAAAGGCATATGTCTGCGGCTAGCACCCGAGGCCATAATATGGTAACGGCCACGGCTTACAACCGTTGCTGTACAGTCTATGGCCGTGGCTTATAGCCGTTGCTGTACAGTATATGGTCGCGGCTGATAGCCGTTGCTGTAAAGTCTATGGCGGCGGCTGTTTAGACCGCTGACAATAATACTTTATGTCCATGGCTGTAAAAGGTGCAGATAAATGCTATATATGTCAGCGGTGACAGTAAACCGCTGACATAAGATCTGTCCACAGACTTTTTGGCAACGGTTATGGCAGCGCTTCTATAGCCGCAGACATAATATTATGTCAGCGGTCTCTGAAGATTTGTCAGAGGCTTCCAACCGCTGACAAATGTTCGTTCTCCTGTAGTGAAACTTACTTAAAAACATTGTTACTATGTCTTGGACTTGTCTAGAATATGATATTTCTGGAGTAGTGCTTCTGTGAGTGAACTCGAGGTGACACGTACTTCTTAATGATGTTGGGTTGAGTGTGAAAAACAAATCATTTCCCCTCATATTTTGATGATGACAAGCTGTGATTTTAATGCATAACCATTGGAACATGTAAAATACATCACTTGAAATTACAAAATTCAAAAAGCATGTTTCCAAGCACATTTATCATTGATATTCATGATAATATATTTATCTAATGATTTATGTGTTTATTTTCTCAGGAACAAACATTTTCTGCAAAGGTAGTGTCGACACAACCATCCTTGGTGTCGACACAATGGTTCAGAACAAAGGCAGAAATGTGAAGAAAAGTCCATCTCAGGTCGACACGAGTCCAGAGCAGGTCGACACTAGAGACAGATTCCAGAGAAATATGTGAACAGATTGCCATCTCAGGTCGACACCAAATCAGATAGTGTCGACACTAGATAGCCTTCCCAGAAGGCCTGTTTTGCTGTTTGGGACAGCAGGTCGACACTACCTCATCTCAGGTCGACACTAGAGACCTCTTCCAGGGAATTGTTTTGCCAATCTGGGACAGTGTGTCGACACACCTCAAGGGCAGGTCGACACACTCCGGAATCTCTGTGACTTAAACTCCCTCCTGGACACGTGGCACCCTAGGGAGATGTCAGATCAATCTTGGATCATGTGCCCACGTACCCCAAGGGTATCTTTCGGATACTTAGGGTATAAATACCCTCCTAAAGGGCACCCATCCATAAGAGAACCTTCTAAGAGCCTCCAGAAACTGCTTGTGGCGGCTAGAGAGTCTCTCCTCCCTGTTTTGCTCCCTCTTGTGCTTCCACATCTCAATTCACCCTTCTCCATGCACAAGGATCGAAGATTGATCAACATGAAGCATTAGGATCAACTTCAAAAGGAGCAGATCAAGTAAAAGCCAGCATTTGCGAAGCTCTCAAGGAAGATCCCACTATCAAAGTTGCAGAGCATCGGCCAAGGGACTTCAAGTGATCAAGATTCTTCCAATTCGGCCTCTACAAGGGAGTTTTCTGGAAGAACAAGAACTGTCAACTTCGTGTCTTGAGTCTTTCTTGTTTCTTCTTGGCTATTCTAGAAATTGTGCATAATCTATTGCATCAATTTTCTTGAATTGGCCTTAATAGATCAGATCATTGCTAGAGGATCTGGATCTTGTTGTTTCTGTTCTAGCATGTGGTTGTGAGCCTGTGTGCTCAGGTTTTTGAGTCGTCGCACTCAAGTGGTGTTGTTGAGCAGTCTTGCTCAGAGTCTAGAGTAGTCTTGCTCTAGGATGTGTGTGAGTTGTCTAACTCATTTGTGGAGTTGTCAGGCTCCAGTGTGGGTTGTGTAACCCAGGTTGTTTAGTGGATCCTCACTGTGTGTGAGGGGTGGATGTAGGAGTCACGTGGTGTGATTTCCGAACCACCTAATAATCTCTGTGCATTGGTCTGTTTGTGGTTTGAATTTTCTCCTCGTTAGATGAATGCATAGGATCGTTTGAATCTATCTAATCAACTTGTTTACTCACTCCAATTGCTTAACTCACTTAATTCTCTTCAGATCTGTGAAATTTGCTTTCAATATAACTCTGATTCAAAGGACTTTCAAAATTGGTTTTAGCTTCCGCATTAGTTGGCATAGATCTATTCAACCCCCCCCCCCTTCTAGATCTTGTCCACATCCTTTATCGATCCTTTAAATGAAAGGTTATGAATGTTGGGAAGACGCCATCTTCTCAACGAAGGTTATCGATGTTTGGGAAGATGCCATCCTTCTGACGATAAGACAAGCAACTGTCGGCACTACAACAAAATTGGCTTTCACTTACGTCGGAAAACCGTAAGTGTAATTGCCAAAACTGTAAGAACAGACGTATACTTACGAAACATCCTACGGTTTGTTTTCGTAACTACAGCAAGCGTGGCTATAGCCTTACTTACGGTTACAATACGTAATAAATACATTCGTTTATAATCCGTAATAATATAGACTTGGCCTACTTTTATAAAGCATAAGTATACATATGAAAGACCGTAAGAAATAACCCAATAGAAGATGACATTCGAAAATTAATCACTATGTTAGAAACCATAGCTATTATCTATAGTTACGCATTACTGAACCGTAAGAAAACTCCCAGTGCAAATATATATAATCCATAATTCGACTAAAAATATAACCTACATATTTACATACATACACACACATAGCACACAACCTGCATATTTACATACATACACAACACACATATTTTGCACATCACCAATGTATGACATTTAATACAACCAACTTTCTTAAATTTACATTACACAACATACACTGTTTGAAAAGAAACATTCACATAATTACACCGCCAAAAAAATTGCATATAGCACTAGTTTATATCACACCACAAATCTACAACATAAAACTTAAACATCACATACACATCATTGTTTGTCCCGAAATAAGACAATCATAATTGTTTTGGTCATAACATAAATCCAATGACCATAATTGTTTCATAAGGTGAGTGTGGACAATGTTAGTCCTCTGCTTAAGGGAGGAGAGCTGTTCTGTTGGCACAATAAAAACTTCAGGTGTCATAAACTTACAAAGTCTGTGAACCACACAATGTGACTTCCAACAACATCTTGGATGGTTTTTCGTTCATTATCTTTCACAAATAGAGGTGCATTGGGTTTGTAAGCAAACAAAATAGCTACCTCATAATACTCCTCGCCCAAACTCTTACCCATAACCATCTTAGATTTATCTAACGACATGATTATGGCATTGGCTACCGAGTGTCCTTCCATGTCACACAACTTCACTTTCTTTCCCAACATTAAAATGAATTGAATCAAACTCTGTTATTCAAATCATTTTATAGATCACACATCAAGAGACAATTGAGTTTCTAATGAGAATATAGAACATAATGAGATATGAACATATTTACCTCTTTTCCTTTAGGTTCTAATACACTTGCATATGATTGCACGCATATTTCCATATTGGGAGTACTTTCTTCCTGTTTTCACTGTCAAGAAAGAATACTAGTAATAAAAAATATTTCACAAAGAAGACTTCATAAGCACAAGCCAAGAGTTTATTTCTACTACTGCTAGGTCTCAGTTAGATTATGTGGCTTCAGTTTCATATGCCCTTGTCATCTCCTTCCAGGTAGTACATTTGGTGCGTATGAACACTCTCCTGATGGTGATGTCAATGTGGTCTAGACAAATATAACTTTGTACAGAAAATTCACCAACATATGTGAGAGAATTTACGTTTTGAATGCTTCTGATCACTAGCTAGAGGAGGATGTAAATGGCCTATGTTGTTTTAGCCACGAAATGATCAGAGGAAGTTACATCTAGTAGTTCTGGAATGGGAGATAGGGCTCTTACTGGTCCATGCATGCTTCTCATTGTAATACTTGAAAACCAGAAATTTAAGGATCATCGGAATTGTGTGGCTCACAAATTAAACACTTTCATGACCCCTGTCGAAAGTTGAGCTCAAATTGAGAGACACCAAGAGCAAGATGAAGCCATCAATTTTGTATATGCTAGTACACCATAGGTAATCTATAGTTCCAATCAAGGTGGTTGGCATAGCAACTGAAAAATTATTATGCAACTACGCAAGTGGAGAAGATTATAATCTCCAAGACATATGCAAGTGGAGAAGATTATAATCTCCACGACAGCAGTATAATTTAAAAGTTGTGACAATTGTATTGGTGTTAAATGAGTGAGAGTGCCGCAAATGTATGTGTTACATAAGTACTCTCCTTCACTTCCAGCATGGTGCCAAAAACACTTCCAGCATGAAGCAACAAACACACAAATATACACACCAATCTGAAGCTGATCATAGTACTATTTTGCCAATGCCAGAAAGCCAACTGAAAAAGTATTATGCAAATCCATCTAAAGTACTTGCTGAACACAGCATTGTTGACTGTACATTTTCGTTGTCTAGAGTTCCTTGCACAAATCAATATGCTCACCTTCTCTAAACTGTCTCACAGATTTAAAATAGTAAAGATGAACTAATAAAGTGGTGAGAACAGGTCATATCCACAGAGAGGCTGAATAAAACATGATTTAAACTACTTTGACTAGAAACCAAAAAGATCCAACAGTAAAATTTGACGTAAATCTATTCAGTTCACTAAAAGCTCCAGTGCGATTAGAACCCTTCAATATCACACTTAAATGATCACTAACAAGACTTAAATTCTCAATACATTAAAACTAAACTGAGAACTCTTGATGACAGATCAAATCAAGCATTCTTTCACAGAGCAATTGGTGCACTACGAAACAACATTCCTAATTCTAATTTCAAGACTGTTATTGTTCCAGAGTTGCTCACACCTTCACAACTCGAAGGGAAGCAACATAAGATAAAGAAAATAATAGATGAATGCTTCAATTATGCAGGAAGAAGTAACTAGAACATGAGATATATCACAATTTTATTGCAACTCAAAGGTCAGGATGAGACAGTGAAGAAATCAAAGAACTCAATCAGAGATTTACACTGAGAACAATATGAACTATAAGAATTTCAGATCACTGTACCCTCACAGCTCGAGGGATGAAGAACAAAAGGGGAATAGGATGCAATAAACTTCAGAACAGCAAGAAGAACACAGTAAATCTCTATACCCTCTCAGTCTGATGAATCAGTAAGAAAATAACAAACGAAATATAAAACTATAACATCAAACTTCTGATCTGTCTAGAGGAAAGAATAAGAACACCAACGAAATAGAAATCTAAAAAAAATAAGAAAACATGAAGAGGAGCGAAGCTCTCTGATCTCTCAAATCCTGGTTGCTCTCTGCTACCTCCGGAAGCCCTCTGGACACCGTCGCCCTCCCGGACGCAGGACAGCCTCAGAACAAGCCAAGAAATGGGGTGTTCTTGGTTGCCCTGTGCCGTCTTTGCAGCGCACACTCCCGAGACTCCTCAGATGCACCAGACGCTACCAACTTCTCTCTTCCGGATCGATCTCACTATTCCCCTCAGAAGAACAGAAGAAGCCCTCGACCCCCTCAGATGCTGAAACCCCCTCCCAGCAGCTTACAGAAGAGAGGAAGAAGCCATCCTCCTGTGCCTGAGGACCTTGGGGTCCTTATATAGACGCCACGATCCACACGCGCAGCTCCGCACGCCCTGTAACGACCCTCCTTATACCGGTACGATTATACCAATCCACATCGGTATAATGAATGCCGTCATAGTGGGACATTGACCCAACGATTACAATAAGCTGAGATGTACACAAATATTGACATAGAACAGTGGAAATAAAAAGAACTAAATATCATTCTTATTCCATCATCATCATTAAATATCCACAGTCTGAATAGCATTTAAAGAAAAAGTTAAAGTCCACATAATTACAATTCTAAATCAAATTACATTGTTTAGATGAGATACATCACTTGTTCATTACATACTTATGAAAAGGAAAATACAATGAAGAGATCTCCACACTAAATGCTACTCCTCTCGCTCTGAGTCGCTCCTAACTATCTCCTCGGAAGAAGTGGAGACACCTGCACCTGTACGCCGAAGCAAGAATGAGTCTAAAGACCCAGCAAGCAATTCATATACATCATCCTTACACGCATCATATGTACATGCGAACATTCAATGGAAGTAATTTACACATGTAGCATGGTTTATACAATTTAAACTACTAAGCATGGAACTTATAACATTAGAGACACATTACACATGCTTTATTTTACTTACAACAATTAAATATAGAACCTATAACATGCTTTCTACACAATTTAATTAACATGCTTAAGCAATTCAAAACCCATTCAAATCATATTACAATGCACACAACCTAAACATGGAACTACACATAATGTAAGCATCACACCTAGCATGAATTCTATTTTAACTCTCATGAATTTACTACAATTACACATACCGTTTACTTGCTGTTTTAACATAAATTAAACATATTTACATGGTTCACAATTATTCACAAGGTAACACATTCACTTCACAAATACATATGCTCATTCTACACAATTACACATTTCTCGTATTCACTTGCACATTTTCTGTAGCGACCCTCATTATACCGGTACGGTTATACCAACCCACGTCGGTATAGCGAGCGTTGCCACAGTGGGACATTTACCCAACAATAACATTCAGCTGAGATACACGTGAATATAAGGACAGAGTAGCGCAAGTAAAGAACCACTGTCTTCATTTCATTCATCATCCACATTTAAACATACATGATTTGATAACATTTAAAGAACTAAAAGTCCACATAATTAAATTGCTGAAAATTTAATACATAAATGTCCACACTCATACATTCTCCCATGATAATGCTAGTACAATGTTCAATTTACATACTATGAAAATCACAAAAAGTCACAAGTACTCCAACGCTCTAATCTCCACGCTCGGAGTCGGTCTCCAACGTCTCCTCCACAAGTGTCTCGTCACCAACTACACCTGTACGCCGAAGCAAGTAGTGAGCCTAAAAGTCTCCGCAAGTACTTCTACACATACCGTACATGCACATATCATAGTAGGTTCTACATACACATTCACAAGACACAACACATAGGATGCTTGACATTAAAATTTACAACCTATCATGGTGAATCTACAATTGAAACACATGGACTATGCTTTCAGATTTCCTAAAATAGAATCACCTATCACATGCTTTCTGTTCATTCCTCACATAAAAATCTACCTTTAACCAACTAAGACATGGAAGCCATTAACATGAATACCCGAGCATGCATGAAAGGAAACATACCTAACATAGAATCTACACATTTCTACGCATATACGTAACCATTTTACATGCTTTAAGGTTGCTGGTTTTACATGCTTTAGCAACCATAACCTAACACATGAGAGCTACAACAACGATTAGATCACAACATGTGAACAACCAAGTATGGAAAGTTACTTATATATGCTTAACAATTGTCCCTAGCATGGATTCTAGGCATTTTGCATACATAAACATGATCATAACATAATAAAGCTACTGTTTAAGCATGATTTCAGATTATCATAACATGGATTACAAACTCACATCCTCACAATTTGTTTTCACATTTTTACACAATTTCGAATTCGCATATTTCACACTTTACACATGCACTTTTACACATTGTTCACATTCACATTTTTCACATGAACACATACACATTTACACATTCACATTTAGTGCCGTGACAAATAGTCCAAACCACCAAAGAAGGACACAACACATCACATCACATAGACGCCATCTAGGCAATTCAATGGCGACTCTTGGACTGCGCAGACCGGGAGAACAAGTCTCCACCCTAACCAGTGGTACTTGTCCACCTCCAGGATTTCCCCCTAATGCCCTTAGGGTCACTTACACATTGAACCTTCTCAAGGGGACTTCTCCCTGATACGGTTCCACTGCCCTCTGCGGAAGCAGTGTCACATTTGACACATGTTACACATTACACATTTTTACCGTTTTTAACACATAGGTTTACACATGTCACTCTCATTTCATTCACTTTCTCACTCACATGTACACTTCTCTGTTTTTTTTTCCTAACATGGCACTACAATTACAGAAATTTAGCACTCAGAAAATTTCACTAATCAGGTTGCTATATACAAAATCAAATCATTTTACAAAGGCATTCATTAGTTTCACATTTTTACATGGAAAATTCATATTGCATCATATACTGGTCCAAATGACCTGAAATTTTAACAACAGGCTGATTTCGGGTTTAGGATCCCACATGCAAAATTTTTACATGGAAAATTCATATTTTCAGATTTTTCTAAGCTAAAACGAAATTACAGAAAATCTAACATTAATTCCACATGCTATCCGCAATTTGACTTAACATGGAGTTGAACATAAGCACAATTTTAACAACTCACTGTCTGAGCCCTAACAGGCATGGAGTTACAGAATTGCTTCCTGAAATTTGTGGGCAATACGTGATTACCGAAGATTTATCATGACCTACGCATGATTTCTATTTCCAAACAATATTTTCACTAATTCACACAAGCATGGGAAAAAACTCAGAATTTCAGAACAGAGACTGACTAATACATGCATGACCCATAAAATGAAGGACATTCTGACTCGTCCTAAATCATACAAACAAGGGGTTGGCAAGATTAGCAACTCATCATACATGTATTTCCATGAATTAAATAAACTTCATCATTTACCACCTTGCACAAAATCCATCCACACACTACATTCACTAGTATACTTAGTATATAAGAGATTACATTATATCCTCATCGTGAAACATATCGAAAGTAATCATAAAGAAGGGCAGAAACAACTTATTGTTCTGCTCAGATGAACTTAGCGGCAAGCTATGGCCGCTAATTTAATGTTAGCGGCATCATTGATGGACGCTAAGCATGATCTTAGCGGCAATGGATATTGCCGTTAAGGTCAGGTCTGTGCAAAACACAGACCCGAGCTCCAAAGATGGGGTGAATTTGGGGGTCTAGGACACGAGGAAAAATAAAAATGGTAAAACCATCCTAGACATATACATGAACACTATGGGTAGGGTACTTGCCTCTAGAAAATTCACCAGACAGATCTAGGGCTCGGTGAAGCTCTCCTTGGGCTGTCCCAAGAAGCTCCTAGAAAAGCTTCACTCCGGTTTCTTGAGCAAGCTCTAGAGCAGTCCGAGGTCGGGGATGCCTTCCTCGATGATCCAGCAAGCTCCTTGGTGTAGCAGGTGGCTAGATCAAGCTTCAGAACTTCGGATTTTTGGGTTGCAAAAGTGGGGTTTCTCACAGTCCGAAAATAGGGTTTCTCTCCTTCTCTTCTTCCTCTCTTGAAAAGGGACAAAGAGAAGGGTTAGGGTTGTAGAAATGGGTCTGAATATAGAAGAGGGGTTCTCTTCTCACGCAGGGGTGACAAGATGGCCTTTCAGACCGTTGGGGACAGCTCCCCAATGGTTGGGGTGGCTTGCTCCCGGAATTCTGGCTCTGCAACGCATGCAGGTCAGAGAAGTTAGCATCCACATCGCTGGATGCTGGGATTAGTGTTGGCGTCCATAGGGTTGACGCCGACACCACATCGACGTCATGATATTGACGCTAATCTGGCCTTCGGTCAGAAGTCTAAAACATGCAGAAACCCATGCACATCATGTATATATACATGTAATATCTATAAGGTTTTGTGCACACACTACCATCAAGCAATACATACATTATTTATACCTAAATTATACACATACACACATAAGTATACTAATTAATACATACGTAGATACATACATACGTACATACACAACATGAATTATCTACATGCAATACAATAAGGCAACAAAATTCGAGGGCCTTACACCCTCTCCCCCTTAAAAGAAACTTCGTCCTCGAAGTTAGAACGACACTACTCAAACAAAAGGGGATACTTCTTCTTCATCGCATCCTCAAGCTCCCAAGTAGCCTCCTCTCGTGAGAAGTTCCGCCATAGGACTTTCACCGATGCAATACTCTTGTTCCGGAGATGCTGAACCTTCCGGTCAAGAATAGCTACTGGTTGCTCGACATACGAAAGATCTGGCTGGATCTCCACTGGCTCATGACTAATCACATAAGATGGATCTCGGACATACTTCCTGAGCATCGAAACGTGGAACATAGGATGAACACTAGCCAAAGCTGGGGTAAGGCTAGCTTATATGCCACGCTGCCCAAACGTCTGAGAATCTCATATGGGCCAATGAACCTAGGGCTCAACTTACTATGCCGGCCAAATCTGACGACACCACGAGTAGGCGATATCTTCAAGAAGACATGATCGCCAACCTCGAACTCCAAATCCTTCCTTCTGTTGTCGGCATAACTCTTATGCCTATCCTGTGCCGCAACAAGCCTCTTTCTGATAAGCTGGATCTTATCCGAAGTTTCCTGAACTAACTCCGGTCCGATCAACTGCCTATCACCAATCTCCTCCCAACATAACGGAGATCTGCAAGGCCTACCATACAACGCCTCGAATGGAGCCATACCAATACTAGCATGAAAGCTATTGTTGTATGCGAACTCCACAAGAGGTAAATGGCGCTCCCAATCATCCTTCCAATCCAGAACACACGCCCTCAACATATCCTCGAGAGTCTGGATAGTCCTTTCGGACTGTCCATCGGTCTGGGGATGAAACGCCGAACTGAGCCTCAGCTCCGAACCTAAAGCATCCTGAATACCCTTCCACAATCTCGAAGTAAATCTCGGATCTCGATCCGAAATGATCGACTTCGGCACACCATGCAATCTAATGACACTACTAACATACAATCTAGCTAAACTCTCTACTGACTGCTTCTTCTTCATAGGCAAGAAATGAGCAGTCTTCGAGAATCTATCTACAACTACCCAAATCGAGTCATTGTCCCTTCTAGATCGAGGCAAACCCGAGACGAAATCCATAGTGACAGGTTCCCACTTCCATACTGGGATATCCATCCTCTGCATAAGGCCGGATGGTCGCTGTCGCTCGGCCTTCACTTGCTGACATACTAGACATCTAGACACATAATCCGCAACATCCTTCTTTATGCCGGACCACCAAAATGATCTCTTCAGATCTTGATACATCTTAGTGTTACCCGGATGAATAGAGAATCGTGATCTGTGAGCCTCTACTAACACATGCTCACGGACATCTACGATGGCAGGGACGCATACTTGGTGCTGAAATCTGATTACACCGTCCTCATCACGAGCAATGCCCGCCTTGCCCACTAACTCTAACAATCTAGGGTCGGCTTCCTGCTGCTCAATCACCTCATCCAACACAGAGGATCTAAGAGATAGCTGAGCTACAAAAGCCTGACACAGCGATGGCTCTAGCTCGGTCATAGAGCACGCTGCATCCTCCAACATCTTCCAATCCTGCTGGAGCGAAGACCTCTTCCTACTAAGAGCATCTGCTACGACATTCGCCTTCCCAGGGTGATACTGAAGGTCGAAGTCGTAATCCTTCAAGAACTCAATCCATCTTCTCTGCCTCAGGTTTAATTCCTTTTAGGAGAAAAGATACTTCAAGCTCTTGTGGTCGGTAAACACCTCAAATCTGACACCATAAAGATAGTGCCTCCAGATCTTTAGTGCATGAACCACTGCTGCGAGCTCCAAGTCATGAGTCGGATAGTTCTTCTCATGCTCCTTCAACTGACGAGAAGCATAAGCCACTACCCTTTCTTGCTGCATTAGCACACAGCCTAAACCAATCAGAGACGCATCCGTGTAGATAGCAAATCCCTCTACACCACTCGGTAAGACTAACACCGGGGCTGTCGTGAGCTTAGTCTTCAATAATTGAAAACTGCTCTCACACTTCTCGGACCAAACAAACTTCACTCCCTTCTTGGTAAGCTGGGTCAAAGGGGCGGCGATGGATGAAAATCCCTCAATAAATTGCCGATAGTAACCAGCTAAACCAATAAAACTACGAATCTCTGAAGGGGTCTTGGGAATCTCCCAATCCATAACTGCCTGGACCTTTGCCGGATCAACTGTAACACCAGCACCGGAGATAACATGCCCGAGGAAATGAACCTCGCGCAACCAAAAATCGCACTTGCTGAACTTAGCATACACTTGTGCTCACGAAGAACCTCTAACACTACCCTCAAATGCTGACGGTGTGTGGCCTCATCCGGAGAGTAGACCAACACATCATCAATAAACACTACGACAAAGCTATCTAAATAAGGCCTAAACACCCTGTTCATGAGATCCATGAACGCTGCAGGGGCATTGGTCAATCCGAAAGGAAGGACCAAAAACTCATAATGTCCATAACGGGTTCTAAATGCCGTCTTGGACACATCCTCACTCCGAATCCTCAACTGATGATAACCAGATCGCAAATCAATCTTAGAAAAGACTGATGCCTCTCGCAACTGGTCAAAAAATCATCAATATGAGGTAAGGGATACCTGTTCTTCACAGTCACTTGGTTCAACTTCCTATAGTCAATGCATAACCTAAGTGACCTGTCTTTCTTCTTGTCTTGCCGCTGGAATGTCGCTGCTGGCCTCTTCTGCGAAGTCTTCTTTTCTTCCAAGTATTGCTCCATTTCTCCCTCCTACCTACAAGCAGCACTAAGGGCCTCGTCCAACGTGCGATGGTCAAACGCCACGAGTCTCGTCCGCAGTGATGGCTTGAGTCCCATCATGAACTTCTTTGTCTTCCTGCGCTCGTCTGCCACGATATGAGGTGCATATTTAGAGAGTTCAGAAAATCTTGCCTCATATTCCAGCACGGTCATGGAGCCTTGAGCAAAGATAGAAATTCTTGCTCCATCCGATCTTGCACATGCTCGGGGACGAACTTGGCCCTAAAGAGCCTCACGAACTCGTCCCAAGCAACATCAATAGCTCCGTCCTCAAACCGGGTATGCAGTAATGAAGCCCACCAAACATCAGCTCTTTCCTGCAGTACACCGTTCATAAGCACCATCTAACAAATCTAGCTTAACAGAACATACAAGCATATAAATTAAAGCATACCTGTAGCATGTAGGTGGCTAACGTAACCTTATCCTCATCTGCACACCTGATGGCTCGGAAGATCTTTTCTATCTCCCTCATCCAGCTTTCAGCTAACAACGGATCGCTCTCCCCCTTAAAAGAGGGTGGCAGCATCCTCTTGAATCTCTCCATGGTAGAAGGTCCACCATGGTCCTGAGCTGGTACTTGAGCCTGCTACAGTACACATCAAGCAATGTACAATCAACATAATATCACACAAGCAATAAAACAGACTATTAGTCATTTTATTAGTCTAACCTGAGCCTCCAACTGTGCCTGGAGTGCTGCCTGGGTATGTGCCTGGGTCTGCATGGCCTGCACCAGACCTTGCATGAATACTCCATAATCCACAGGCGGCGGTGGGGGAAGTACAGGACCTTGCGGTGCCGGGGCCTGCTGCTCCGCCCGCTCGTCACGTCTCGGCTCGTCCTCACGGGCCGACGCTCCGCCACGCCAACCTCTCGAAGCCATGGCTGTAATAAATTTCAGCCACCATTAGAGCTAGGTTACTAAGTTTTCTAACCATTTCTTATCTATTTTTCACTTCTTATTAGTGTTTTCTACACATGTGGACATACTTAGCATGCAATGAAGATGATGACTTATGTATATTCATGTGCAATCTCAACCGGTTGCTCTGATACCAATCTCTGTAGCGACCCTCATTATACCGGTACAGTTATACCAACCCACGTCTGTATAGCGAGCGTTGCCACAGTGGGACATTTACCCAACAATAACATTCAGCTGAGATACACGTGAATATAAGGACAGAGTAGCGGAAGTAAAGAACCACTGTCTTCATTTCATTCATCATCCACATTTAAATATACATGATTTGATAACATTTAAAGAACTAAAAGTCCACATAATTAAATTGCTGAAAATTTAATACATAAATGTCCACACTCATACATTCTCCCATGATAATGCTAGTACAATGTTCAATTTACATACTATGAAAATCACAAAAAGTCACAAGTACTCCAACGCTCTAATCTCCACGCTCGGAGTCGGTCTCCAACGTCTCCTCCACAAGTGTCTCGTCACCAACTACACCTGTACGCCGAAGCAAGTAGTGAGTCTAAAAGACTCTGCAAGTACTTCTACACATACCGTACATGCACATATCATAGTAGGTTCTACATACACATTCACAAGACACAACACGTAGCATGCTTGACATTAAAATTTACAACCTATCATGGTGAATCTACAATTGAAACACATGGACTATGCTTTCAGATTTCCTAAAATAGAATCACCTATCACATGCTTTCTGTTCATTCCTCACATAAAATCTACCTTTAACCAACTAAGACATGGAAGCCATTAACATGAATACCCGAGCATGCATGAAAGGAAACATACCTAACATAGAATCTACACATTTCTACGCATATACGTAACCATTTTACATGCTTTAAGCTTGCTGGTTTTACATGCTTTAGCAACCATAACCTAACACATGAGAGCTACAACAACGATTAGATCACAACATGTGAACAACCAAGTATGGAAAATTGTTTATATATGCTTAACAATTGTCCCTAGCATGGATTCTAGGCATTTGCATACATAAACATGATCATAACATAGTAAAGCTATTGTTTAAGCATGATTTCAGATTATCATAACATGGATTACAAACTCACATCCTCACAATTTGTTTTCACATTTTTACACAATTCGAATTCGCATATTTCACACTTTACACATGCACTTTTACACATTGTTCACATTCACATTTTTCACATGAACACATACACATTTACACATTCACATTTACACATTCACATTTAGTGCCGTGACACATAGTCCAAACCACTAAAGAAGGACACAACACATCACATCACATAGACGCCATCTAGGCAATTCAATGGCGACTCTTGGACTGCACAGACCGGGAGAACAAGTCTCCACCCTAACCAGTGGTACTTGTCCACCTCCAGGATTTCCCCCTAATGCCCTTAGGGTCACTTACACATTGAACCTTCTCAAGGGGACTTTTCCCTGATACGGTTCCACTGCCCTCTGCGGAAGCAGTGTCACATTTGGCACAAGTTACACATTACACATTTTTACCGTTTTTAACACAGGTTTACACATGTCACTCTCATTTCATTCACTTTCTCACTCACATGTACACTTCTCTGTTTTTTTTTCTTAACATGGCACTACAATTACAGAAATTTAGCACTCAGGAAATTTCACTAATCAGCTTGCTATATACAAAATCAAATCATTTTACAAAGGCATTCATTAGTTTCGCATTTTTACATGGAAAATTCATATTGCATCATATACTGGTCCAAATGACATGAAATGTTAACCACAGGCTGATTTCGGGTTTAGGATCCCACATGCAAATTTTTAGATTTTTCTAAGCTAAAACAAAATTACAGAAAATCTAACATTAATTCCACATGCTATCCGCAATTTGACTTAACATGGAGTTGAACACAAGCACAATTTTAACAACTCACTGTCTGAGCCCTAACAGGCATGGAGTTACAGAATTGCTTCCTGAAATTTGTGGGCAATACGTGATTACCGAAGATTTATCATGACCTACGCATGATTTCTATTTCCAAACAATATTTCACTAATTCACACAAGCATGGGAAAAATCTCAGAATTTCAGAACAGAGACTGACTAATACATGCATGACCCATAAAATGCAGGACATTCTGACTCGTCCTAAATCATACAAACAAGGGGTTGGCAAGATTAGCAACTCATCATACATGTATTTCCATGAATTAAATAAACTTCATCATTTACCACCTTGCACAAATCCATCCACACACTACATTCACTAGTATACTTAGTGTATAAGAGATTACATTATATCCTCATCGTGAAACATATCGAAAGTAATCATATAGAAGGGTAGAACAACTTACTGTTCTGCTCAGATGAACTTAGCGGCAAGCTATGGCCGCTAATTAATGTTAGCGGCATCATCGATGGACGCTAAGCATGATCTTAGCAGCAATGGATATTGCCGTTAAGGTCAGGTCTGTGCAAAACACAGACCCGAGCACCAAAGATGGGGTGAATTTGGGGGTCTAGGACACGAGGGAAAATACATAAAATGATAAAACCATCCAAGACACATACATGAACACTATGGGTAGGGTACTTGCCTCTAGAAAATTCACCAGATGGATCTAGGGCTCGGTGAAGCTCTCCTTGGGCTGTCCCAAGAAGCTCCTAGAAAAGCTTCACTCTGGTTCTTGAGCAAGCTCCAGAGTAGTCCGAGGTCGGGGATGCCTTCCTCGATGATCCAGCAAGCTCCTTGGTGCAGCAGGTGGCCGGATCAAGCTTCAGAACTTCGGATTTTTGGGTTGCAAAAGTGGGGTTTCTCACAGTCCGAAAATAGGGTTTCTCTCCTTTCTCTTCTTCCTCTCTTGAAAAGGGACAAAGAGAAGGGTTAGGGTTGTAGAAATGGGTCGAAATATAGAAGAGGGGTTCTCTTGTCACGCAGGGGTGACAAGATGGCCTTTCAGACCGTTGGGGACAGCTCCCCAATGGTTGGGGTGGCTTGCTCCGGAATTCTGGCTCTGCAACGCATGCAGGTCAGAGAAGTTAGCGTCCACCTCGCTGGACGCTGGATTAGTGTTGGCATCCATAGGGTTGACGCCGACACCACATCGACGTCATGATATTGACGCTAATCTGGCCTTCGGTCAGAAGTCTAAAACATGCAGAAACCCATGCACATCATGTATATATACATGTAATATCTATAAGGTTTTGTGCACACACTACCATCAAGCAATACATACATTATTTATACCTAAATTATACACATACACACATAAGTTTACTAATTAATACATACATAGATACATACATACGTACATACACAACATGAATTATCTACATGCAATACAATAAGGCAACAAAATTCGAGGGCCTTACATTTTCACAATTTACACTTAGTTGCCGTGACACATAGTCCAAACCACCACTAGAAGGACACACATAACACATTCACATACCTATCACTTAGGCAAAACAGTGATAGATCTTGGTTAACTGCGTAGAACCGGGAGAAGCACTATCACCCTAACCAGTGGTACTTGTCCACCTCCACGATTTCATCCTAATTGCACATAGGATTTCACACACTATGAACCTTCCTGTAGAGACTTTACTACGATATAGTTCCACGGTCCTCTATGGTAGCAGTGTCACACATGGCACAATTTACACAATTTGCATTAATCACATAGTTCATATTATTCATATGCACTAATTTACTCATTGCACTCACAGGTACACAATCTACATATGATCTGTAACGTTGTGTGCTTTTCGGATCCATGCGGATCATGTGTATTGTGGTTGTGGCGGCCGTTGTGAGGCCAATGTGAGTTGGTTGTGTGGAATGTATGGTGTAGATGCGTGGCTTGAGCAGGTAAAGTGCAGGGTTAGTCCTGAAATGAAACAGGACCTGCTGCAGTTCAGTTGAAGTTGGCGGCCAGGGGTGGCCGTTGACTGATTGGCGTCCAGGTAAGTGGACGTTGACTGCATGAACTTGGCGGCCTTGGATATGGACGTTTAGGATGGCGGTTGCTCTTGGCGGCATAGGGGTTGACGCCAACCTGAGAATTCTGCAGGTTATAGGCTCACTCGAGGGCAGGTTTCCTACCCTGTTCTCAATCCCCTTTGCCCCAGCTTGCTGCCCCAGTGTTCCTAAAGCTTCCAACAGGTACTGAAGGGTGCTTGGAGGATCGTGGAACGCGTGGCGTCGCCGAATTGTGCGAGGAAACGTCGTGACGTGGTGCAATTCTCGTGGGAGCTCGCGGAGGATTCGGCGTAAACCGGCAGATTGCAGGAGGTTCTAGCGTGTTTTGAGGTAGGGGACGAACCCGTTTAGCTCCGTAGAAACATTAAAACACATCATAACCACCTGAATTAGCATGATAATGTATTTTCGGGTTAAGTGGCACCATGCGGGGATAATGGGTGGTTTGAGTAATTTAGTGAACAAAGCATGCTGTGTTGGGTTGTTTTGGGTTCTGGCATGTTAAAGGAACTATTTTTATATTTTTTTCTGTAGTTTAAATGGTTGGGAAACCCGTAGAGCCGGATTAGGGTTTCTGCAGGGTTTAAGGCCGGAGAACTTGGCGTCAAGATCGCTTGTCGCCAAGCTCATCAGCCAGGATGTCAATGGCTAGATCCCTTGTCGTTAACTTCTTGTAAGCGGCAGTCGATGTTGCCGCCTACTGGTTATGAACAGAAATGACTAATTATGATATTTATCGATAATGCATATGTGTTGGCACATGAGGTGCACTGAGTGCACATGGTTCTTGTGTTTAGCGTACAAGATATGTCGTTAGTTACTTACTTTCGTGGTTGCGCGTTGTTTACACGAGTCAGTTAGGTTCACGTGTAGTGAACCGTGGTTATTTGTGGTTTACCTGAGGTTTCACGTGGTTTGTGTGTGATGTGCACGTGGTTCTGTGTACGTGGCGAGTAGTACGACGCCTACCGTGGTTAGCTCTCCAGTTGGGTGCCCCAGGTTCTTTGTGAGCCAGGCTGTTAGCTCGGGGCTTTGTCCCGGTACTTGTGCTGTACCGTCGAGGTCTGTGTCGTCTGACCTGGACACCCTCACTCTTGTGTTGAGTTGCACGTCCGGCTGAGGGAAAGACGACAGTGGGACAGTGACACTTGTGTTTGTCTTTAGTCACTTGTAGCGCGCTCGTAGTTGGGGGTACGGACACCAGTAGACGTACTGGACCCCAGCTAGTTCTTTTCCAGTGCCTCACTCTAGAGAGTTCCGAGCCAGGATCTCTAGAGGTGTCAGGCATGGGCCTGCGACCGTGTGGTCCGCAGGTGGTGGTGTTTGGTTGGTCTCCACAGTTGCTTGACCTTTTCACGTGGAGCGGCAGCTGGACCTTTCGTCCGTGGCTGCGAGACTGAGAGGTAGACCTGTGTTAGCTTGTCCGAGTCAGTTTCTGGTGTCGCGAACCAGTTCACGTGGCTCGTGTTTGGCAGTCTCTACTCTAGCTTGTACACCTGTTTGGGTTTGCCGTTTATTTATTATTGTTACTTGACCTAGTCGGCAGACGGTGAGTATATTTACAGGTTTAATATCCTGTTAGCTGTTCTATAAATTGTTGGCACTGGTAATTACTTTTGTACTTGTGGTTTTTGGTTTGCTCAGTTTTGGGGGAATTCCCTACTGAGCCAGTGACTAGCGAGGCTCACCCCTACCCCTACAGGTGAGAGCGAGGAGGACGTTTCTCGACCGTCGTCCGGTTCGGAGACGCGTCGTAGCGGTGCAGGGTCAGTACCTCCAGCTGTGTAGTGGCAGCTCCAGCAGTGTAGCTTAGTTAGTTGTTTATCTTCTTCTGTTGTACCTCGGGGTATGCCCCAGGTTCTTGTACATTCTTATAGTTTAGTGGAAATTTGGCTATGTAACTTGTGAATTATATATATAAAATGGTGTGTTCCTTTGTGTTTACACGGACTGTGGTTTGGTTTCCCTTGCGAGGCTTCGGCCCGTTCGCGGGAGGCGGACTCGGATCAAGTACGTTATCAGTTTAACGGACTTGGCCGAGACATTCCGCCACAGTTGGTATCAGAGCAAGGTCTGTGTTAATATAAGGGAACTAGAAAGATACATAGCCTCATTTCGGTCTTTGTACACTACTGGTAGGGACCCTGGTTTTTGATAATTTGTTGTTTTGATTATTGTTTGGTGTTTTGTTTATGTAGAAAATTTCTGGAATGGCTGATAGAAGAGATTGGGGTGGTGGAGGAGATGATCCGGAGGAAAGCACCCAGCATATGATAGAGAGAATCTGGGAAAGCCTCACGGATATTCGGGCAAGGATGGATCAGCAGGCGCCGGTACCACCTGTTGCAGTGCCACCTGGGGATGGAGAGGCTGTACCTGTAGCTCCAGTCCGGCCGAGAGTGGAGGTACCTTTTGCAGTACCTGTGCCACCACCACCACCAGTGTTAGCAGAAGAACCAGTGATGCAGGTGGAGAAATTTCTGAGATTGCAGCCACCTACCTATTCAGGAGGGCCGAATCCAGATACAGCTGAGCATTGGGTTCATGAAATTGAGAGGGTTTTGCGACTATGAGGTGTCCGACAGCAGATAGAGTTGTATTGGCTGCTTATCAGTTGAGGGGTTTTGCCTTGGAATGGTGGCGACTGAAGATGCAGACCACCTTCGCAGGTAGGACAGAGGAGGCCATTACTTGGTCGGAATTTCTTGATGTATTTAACGATACATTTTTTCCGATTCAAGTGCAGCAGGTGAAAAGGGAGCAATTCCGGACTCTCCAGCAAGGTAACTCTTCAGTTTTAGAGTACCAGATGAGATTTATGGCACTCAGCCGTTATGCACCTTATGTTGTTTCTGATAATAATATGATGGTTGAGTACTTTATTAGAGGCTTGAGAGTGGAATTGCATGATGCAATAGTACCTCTTATGTGCAAGACAGTGGAAGAGGCAGCTCAGAGAGCAACTACTTTGGAGAGATCTATTCGGACTCGTCAGGTGGGCGAGTCAGGTTCAGGTAGTTTCCGGCTACCGTAGCAGTCAGTGGGTGCAAGTAAAGGTAAAGCACCAGCAGGACCTTCTTCATCAGGCTTCGGTAAATGGGGTCAGAAATTAAAGCAGGCATTTAAAGGAAAAGGAAGAGGATGGGGAGGTCGTCCGCAGTCCAGCAGGGCCGAGGTAGGCCTGAGGTAGAGGAGTCGCAGCAGAGTACAGCCAGGCAGCCTGTTACTCCACCGGGATATAGATGTTATAATTGTAACCAGTCGGGACATTTGATCCGCAATTGTCCCTATCCAAGAGAGTATGGATATGGTAGAGGTGTGCAGCAGCAGCAGCAGCCTCAGCAGTTTCAGCAGCCACAGTTAGGTCGTGGCAGAGGAACACCACAGCAGCGAGGAAGAGGCCGGGTTATGGCTATCACCCGAGCCCAGACGGAGGCATCAAATCTGATAGAAGGTACTTTACCCCTTTATGAATATTCAGCAAGAGTTTTATTTGATTCGGGTGCCTCTCATTCTTTTATTTCTGAAGAATTTTTGGATTGTATGGCTCATCCTTTAGAAGAGAAATCTTGTGAATTGGTAGTGGAGGTTCCTTCAGGTGAGTTTTTGCTCACTTCGAGCTATATAGATGAAGCTCCTATTATGATTGAAGGAAATTAGATGCCGGGTCGGTTGTATGCCCTGCAATTATCAGATTATGATATTATTTTGGGTATGGACTGGCTTGAGATGTATGGAGCAATGCTAGATTGCAGAAAGAAAAGGATCAGGTTTTGTCATCCTAATGGTGCGGTATTTGAATATCAAGGTATGCCTTTTTATACCACTAAGTTTCTAATTTCTGCAATTAAAGCTAGAAAGTTGATAAATGCTGGGTGTGTGGCCTATTTAGCCTCGGTGAGTTTGGTAAAGGCTAGTCAGCCAGTTGAAGCAGTTCCCGTGGTTAGGGAATTTACTGTGTTTTTCCTGAGGATTTGCCTGGTTTAGCTCCACATAGAGAGGTGGACTTTACCATTGAGTTGCTGCCAGGTACCATGCCGATTTCTAAAGCTCCATATAGGATGGCACCAGCAGAACTTAAAGAATTGAAAAAACAGTTAGAAGAGTTATTGCAAAAAGGGTTCATTAGACCGAGTCATTCTCCGTGGGGAGCGCGGTTTTATTTGTGAAAAAGAAAGATGGAAGTTTTCGGATGTGTATTGATTATAGAAAGTTAAATGATGTGACCATCAAAAATAAGTACCCGTTGCCGAGAATAGATGATTTGTTTGATCAATTGCAATCAGTGAAAGTATTCTCTAAAATTGATTTAAGGTCTGGGTACCATCAGTTGAGAATTAAAGAAGAAGATATAGATAAGACAGCATTCAGAACTAGATATGGTCACTTTGAGTTTGTGGTTATGCCTTTTGGGTTGACTAATGCTCCTGCAGGTTTTATGGATCTGATGAACAGAATTTTTCATCCATATTTAGTTCAATTTATTGTGGTCTTTATCGATGATATTCTGATTTACTCAGCATCTGAAGAGGAGCATGCAGCTCATTTGAGGTTTACCCTGCAATTGTTGAAGGATAACCAGTTGTTTGCCAAATTCAGTAAGTGTGAATTTTGGCTGAAAGAAATTCAGTTTTTGGGTCATGTTATCTCAGCTAAAGGAGTAGCAGTGGACCCGAGTAAAGTGGAAGCAGTAATGAGATGGGAAGTGCCTAGGACAATAACTGAGATTAGAAGTTTTCTGGGATTAGCAGGTTATTATAGGCGCTTCATTCAAGATTTTTCTAAAATTGCAACACCTATGACTAAGTTGACCAGAAAAGGGGTGCCTTTTGTGTGGTCCGGTGAATGTCAGAGAAGTTTCATGGAATTAAAGAAGAGACTTACCTCAGCACCTATATTGACATTACTGGCTGGGAGTGGTGGTTTTGTATTATATACTGATGCTTCAAGAAGAGGTCTTGGAGCAGTGCTTATGCAGCATGGTAAAGTGATAGCATATGCATCCAGGCAATTGAAGCCAGCAGAGGAGAATTACCCCACTCATGATTTGGAGTTGGCAGCAGTTGTATTTGCCTTGAAAATGTGGAGGCATTATCTGTATGGCGAGAGATTTGAGATCTTTACAGATCATAAAAGCTTGAAGTATATCTTCTCGCAGAAAGATTTACATCTTCGCCAGCGCAGATGGATTGAGTATTTGAAAGATTATGATTTCAGTTTGGCTTACCATCCGGGTAAGGCCAATGTTGTAGCAGATGCCTTGAGCAGAAAGGCATATATGAATTTGATGATGATTAAAGAGTGGAAATTGTATGAAGAAGTAGCGGAGAACTCCTTATATGTGCCCAGTAGTCAGCGACGGGCAGTGCTAGCTGCTAGTGCTGTAGAGCCGTCTTTGTATTGGCAGATTATTGATGCTCAGAGAGCAGATGCCAGTTTGGTTGAAATTGTGAAAATGGAAGGAGTTACTATTGATGATAATTGTGTGGTTAGACTCAGAGGCTGGTTGTTTGTTCCTGCAGAGAGAGAGGTGAAGCAGCGAGTATTGGAAGAGGCTCATAAATCTAGGTACACTATTCATCCGGGTAGTACTAAAATGTACCATGATTTGAGAAAGCATTTCTGGTGGCCTCTTATGAAGAAAGAAATAGCAGAATTTATTTCAAGGTGTGCTATCTGTCAACAAATTAAAGCAGAACATCAGAAGCCTAGAGGTCTGTTGCAACCGTTACCCATTCCACAGTGGAATGGGATGATATTGCTATGGATTTTGTAGCAGGTTTACCAAGGTCGAGTTCAGGGCATAATGGAATATGGGTATTCGTTGACAGATTGACCAAGGTATGCAGATTAGTGGCAGTGAGTATGTCTTGGACAGTGGACAGATTAGCAAATATTTATGTTGAAAAGATTGTTCCACTGCATGGTATTCCGAAGACAATTGTGTCTGACAGAGATCCATGATTTACTTCTGGTTTTTGGAGAAGTTTGCAGAAGGTGATTGGTACTGAGTTGAGGTATAGCTCCGCTTATCATCCCCAGAAAGATGGTCAGACAGAGAGGACTATCTAGACAATTGAAGATATGTTGCGGGCTTGTTGTTTGGTTTGGGGAGGCAGTTGGAAGCATCATTTGGGTATGGTTGAGTTTGCCTACAATAATAGTTATCATACCAGTCTTGGAATGGCACCGTATGAAGCTTTATATGGAAGGCCATGTAGAACCCCATTGAACTGGCATGAAGTGGGAGAAAGGCAGTTAGTGGGTCCTGAATTGATTCAGCAAACCACTGAAGTAGTGAAGCTCATTAAAGAGAAATTGCAAGCAGCTCAAAGTAGGCAGAAAAGTTATGCAGATGTTCGGAGGAGACCACTTCAGTTTGAAGTGGGAGATTTTGTTTTTCTGAGAGTTTCTCCAAGTAAAGGAATTATGAGGTTTGGCAAGTCTGGAAAGTTGAGTCCGAGATATGTGGGACCCTTCCAAGTGATTGAAAGAATTGGGGAAACCGCTTATAGGCTGGATTTGCCAACAGATTTTGCAGATGTACATGATATTTTCCATGTCTCCATGTTAAGGAAATGTATTGAAGATCCAGCTCAAATAATTAGATATCAAGGTGGTGACCTGAGGCCGGACATGACTATGCCAGAATATCCGGTGCAGATCACAGATCGAAAGATGAAGAAGCTAAGAAATAAAGAAATTGAGCTAGTAAAAGTGAGATGGGAGAATAGGTTGGGAGGTGAGGATACCTGGGAGTTAGCCGAGGAAATGGCTAAAGGGTATCCTTATTTGTTTGAAAAAGCTTTTGTATTTCTTTTTAGATGATAGTACTTGTAAAAAGTGTGTATGTTTAAGTTGTTTAACTTTGAGTTATGTTATGAATTTCGAGGTCGAAATTTTCTTTTTAGATGATAGTAATGTAACGTCGCGTGCTTTTCGGATCCATGCGGATCATGTGTATTGTGGTTGTGGCGGCCGTTGTGAGGCCAATGTAAGTTGGTTGTGTGGAATGTATGGTGTGGATGCGTGGCTTGAGCAGGTAAAGTGCAGGGTTGGTCCTGAAAGGAAACAGGACCTGCTGCAGTTCAGTTGAAGTTGGCGGCCAGGGGTGGCCGTTGACTGATTGGCGTCCAGGTAAGTGGACGTTGACTGCATGAACTTGGCGGCCTTGGATATGGACGTTTAGGATGGCGGTTGCTCTTGGCGGCATAGGGGTTGATGCCAACCTGAGAATTCTGCAGGTTATAGGCTCACCCGAGCGCAGGTTTCCTACCCTGTTCTCAATCCCCCTTGCCCCAGCTTGCTGCCCCAGTGTTCCTAAAGCTTCCAACAGGTACTGAAGGGTGCTTGGAGGATCGTGGAACGCATGGCGTCGCCGAATTGTGCGAGGAAACGTCGTGACGTGGTGCAATTCTCGTGGGAGCTCGCGGAGGATTGGCGTAAACCGAGAGATTGCAGGAGGTTCTAGCGTGTTTTGAGGTAGGGGACGAACCCGTTTAGCTCCGTAGAAACATTAAAACACATCATAACCACCTGAATTAGCATGATAATGTATTTTCGGGTTAAGTGGCACCATGCGGGGATAATGGGTAGTTTGAGTAATTTAGTGAACAAAGTATGCTGTGTTGGGTTGTTTTGGGTTCTGGCATGTTATAGGAACTATTTTTATATGTTTTTCTGTAGTTTAAATGGTTGGGAAACCCGTAGAGCCGGATTAGGGTTTCTGCAGGGTTTAAGGCCGGAGAACTTGGCGTCAAGATCGCTTGTCGCCAAGCTCATCAGCCAGGATGTCAACGGCTAGATCCCTTGCCGTTAACTTATTGTAAGCGGCAGTCGATGTTGCCGCCTACTGGTTATGAACAGAAATGACTAATTATGATATTTATCGATAATGCATGTGTGTTGGCACATGAGGTGCACTGAGTGCACATGGTTCTTGTGTTTAGCGTACAAGATATGTCGTTAGTTACTTACTTTCGTGGTTGCGCGTTGTTTACGCGAGTCAGTTAGGTTCACGTGTAGTGAACCGTGGTTATTTGTGGTTTACCTGAGGTTTCACGTGGTTTGTGTGTGACGTGCACGTGGTTCCGTGTACGTGGCGAGTAGTACGACGCCTACCGTAGTTACCTCTCCAGTTGGGTGCCCCAGGTTCTTTGTGAGTCAGGCTGTTAGCTCGGGGCTTTGTCCCGGTACTTGTGCTGTACCGTCTGTGTCGTCTGACCTAGACACCCTCACTCTTGTGTTGAGTTGCACGTCCGGCTGAGGGAAAGACGACAGTGGGACAATGACACTTGTGTTTGTCTTTAGTTACTTGTAGCGCGCTCGTAGTTGGGGGTACGGACACCAGTAGACGTACTGGACCCCAGCTAGTCCTTTTCCAGTGCCTCACTCTAGAGAGTTCCGGGCCAGGATCTCTAGAGGTGTCAGGCATGGGCCTGCGACCGTGTGGTCCGAAGGTGGTGGTGTTTGGTTGGTGTCCACAGTTGCTTGACCTTTTCACGTGGAGCGGCAGCTGGACCTTTCGTCCGTGGCTGCGAGACTGAGAGGTAGACCTGTGTTAGCTTGTCCGAGTCAGTTTCTGGTGTCGCGAACCAGTTCACGTGGCTCGTGTTTGGCAGTCTCTACTCTAGCTTGTACACCTGTTTGGGTTTGCCGTTTATTTATTATTATTACTTGACCTATTCGGCAGACGGTGAGTATATTTACAGCTTTAATATCCTATTAGTTGTTCTATAAATTGTTGGCACTGGTTATTACTTTGTACTTGTGGTTTTTGGTTTGCTCGGTTTTGGGGGAATTCCCTACTGAGCCAGTGACTAGCGAGGCTCACCCCTACCCCCACAGGTGAGAGCGAGGAAGACGTTTCTCGACCGTCGTCCGGTTCGGAGCCGCGTCGTAGCGGTGCAGGGTCAGTACCTCCAGCTGTGTAGTGGCAGCTCCAGCAGTGTAGCTTAGTTAGTTGTTTATCTTCTTTTGTTGTACCTCGGGGTATGCCCCAGGCTCTTGTACATTCTTCTAGTTTAGTGGAAATTTGGCTATGTAACTTGTGAATTATATATATATAATGGTGTGTTCCTTTGTGTTTACACGGACTGTGGTTTGGTTTCCCTTGCGAGGCTTCGGCCCATTCGCGGGAGGCGGACTCGGATCAAGTACGTTATCAGTTTAACGGACTTGGCCGAGACATTCCGCCACATGATCAATTTTATCTAATATGATGCTACTATTCACAATGTTAATCAGATCATAAAATCAACCCTAATCATGCTGCTAATGACTGAATTACGTACAATAACATTGGCATGATCAACATGGTTATTTTCTATCATATAACTCATAACAGTGTCTACTGTTATCAGAATGCCACGAAATTTTAATCACAGATCCCCAACAGTAAACCTATCACATGCTGAATTTCTCACATTTTTCGAATCTGTAAAACAATTATAATAATTAAAACATGATTCAGTCACCTTTACCGCTAATTTCATCTACACATGGTACACAGTAGGACAGTCAGGTGTAATAGTTTTAGAACTTGCTAACAGTCATCACGAATACATAAAAATATTATGGAACCTTACTGTGCCAGAAACATAATTATTCAAGAATTTCCAGCATTATTTCATTATCACAGCCCACTTACGAAAATTTAAATAAATAAACCTGTGAACATAAATTCACCCTATCCTTGGGGTATGACCTACTGCATGTACTGAATCACATATAAAATCTACAGCATGTACTTACATCCAGAAGTCCGGAAAATAAATCACAAGGATCAAACATGCTTTCTGCAGAAACCTGAAGAACTCGGCGGCACTGATGTTGCCGCCAACATGGGTTAGCGGCACCACATGTGGCCGTTGACCCTGGATCTTAACGACATTAGATGCTGCCGTTAAGTTCCTGTCTGTGCAAACACAGACTGAACGTAAAACAAATGGTGAAAAAGGGGGTTCCAAGACACGAGACAAAACCTGTAAAAATCCTAGGACATAGCTGACATGTGTGCGGATGGTGAACAAGGGTTACTTGCCTCTTAAAAATTGCTAGATGTGATTAATTTGTCGGAGAAGCTCTCCTCGGACAAGCCAAGAAGTCCTCCAATCTCCCTTCGATCCGACTTCTGTGTTGATGGATGAAGCACGCCGGAGTCGGGGAAGCCTTCCTCGATGTTCAAAGAGTCTCCCGGTCGATGAAGATCGCCAAGAAACGCACCAAGTCGCCTGATCCAAAGCCTCAAAGTTCAGGTTTCGCACTGGTTTCTAGGGTTTTTGACCAAAGATCCAAAAGGACCTAACTGCGCCTTAATCAGGGTATTTTATAGGGTAGAAGGTTTAGGGATGCGTTTAGGTAGGAACCCGACTGTTGGAAGACGGTTTCCTAAACAGGAGCCGAAGAAATCGTGGGCGTTTTCGGATCTGAAGCCGCAACAAATCTGGGAGATAGACGTCCACATACATGGCCGCCTACCAGGAGCTAACGTCCATCGATCTGGACGCTGACTACCCTTTAACGTCAATTCATATTGACGCCAATTGGTCTTTTGGCCAGAACACAGAATTGCAGAAAACCATGCTTACACTATGTACATACATGCAAATAATAAAGTATAATTTAAATACTAGCTATACAATGTAAATATAGACATCATATACATAACAAACATATATATACATATAAACAATGATACTCAAATTATATGTACATAAATATTTACATACGTATACATGGCACTATACACAAGTATCGAATCAACACATGGCAAAAACAAAAGGACAAAATTCGAGGGCCTTACACGCCCAGCTTCTTCCGCACGCTCCAGCCGCATGCGCACAAGCTCTGCACGCCTCAGCTCCTCTTCCCGCCTCCATCGCGCACCGGGCTCCATCGCGCACCGGCTCCGTCGTGCACCGGCTCCACACGAGCTCCAGCTTCGCACGCACCGCCAGCTTCCTCACGCACCGCCAGCTTCCTCACGCACCGCCATCTTCCTCATGCACCGCCATCTTCCTCACGCACCGCCATCGCGCACGCCCAGCTCCGGCCGCACGAGCTGCTTTTCTTCCTCTGTTGGGGAGATGGTGGAAGGATCGAAGTCTTTGCCCCATCTCTGACTTCGCCAGCTAAGTTTGAGGCCCGAGGTGCTCAGGGTGGCAGGTGATAAGATGGCTGGCTGGTATGCGTGCCATGTGCATGTGAGGGTTTCGCCACTTGCTGGGAGGAGTGCGAAAGTTCTGGGGATGGGGGTCGTGGCACAATGTGATTAAAAGGATGTTCTAACAAATAACTTTATTTATTTACACACTGCTCTTTATTTAAAAGTAAAAACTACAATGCCACAAAAAATATTTATGTATAAAATTTATTTACAAAAGTCTTCATTTCCAAAATGTACTTGTGAAAAGAAAATGAACCTGATTAATCAATCTGAAAAAAATAGTGACTTATTGAATGAGAATCTAACATGTGTATTCTAACCCAATATGTTCAAAAAAACTATTCATGGATGAAATGAAAATTATAATCAAAATGCACATTATTTATGGACAAAGGATGTCTAAAATCAATTATATGTATGAAATTTAACAAGAAAAATTTTGCAGTTATCACTCCCCCCTACTTGAACATTGCTAGTCCCTTAGCAATAAAAATTACTCCAAATGTAAGACTAGAAGATGTAATGTCTCATGCTAAATAGCCATCATGTAAAATATTAATGTGGAGATATTTCTATCCATGTCTTTCCTAATTGTAAGGGCTTATGGCAAGAAATTAGTGCACGAATGATAGCTCACTTAAGAGTTCACATCAGCCCTTCTGGAGCTTCTCTGCCTCAGCTAGTATTTGAGATTATATTAATTCGAGGGAGAAGAAAAGAATTGTGGAATAAGATCCTTACTCAGTCAGATTGGGTTGTTTCTCTCAGTTCCATTCTACCCAACTTCCTTGAGGATTATTTATCTGAGCTGAGGATTTTGCCCCTTTATTTGCACTTTGTGTACTCAGAATTTTTTTCTTTCTTTTTCATCCATAATGCTGCACAACCCATCACTTTTCAAGAGTAGCGAGTCCAACTTTACTCAGATCCGGGGCATTTTTCATGGATATTATTTTTTTCTTTTGCTTCTTCTTTTCTTTTCTTTTCCTCTTAAAGGAAGGATGGGCAGTCAGGTTCCTTGATCACATGCCTTCACTTTCTTCGTAATTCACTTAAGGGGAAGAGATAAAACCAATCACCTCTCTCCTACTAGCCTTAACAAATTTGCCACCTTCGGGTTCAGCTAGTCTAAGTGGCTGTATAGTGTGTATAAAAACTTCTTGCCATAAATCCTTACATAAGGTAGACAGGGAGTACATGTAATCCTTTACTAGAGGCTACCTAACATGGATGTTTGCAAAGGGATGTGACAACTTCAAATTTTAATGGTTAAAGATCAGACACATAGTATGTGTTTCGCAATGCCAGGCATTTTTTTATTCAAAGATGAAACATTGTGAAATTTCTTTTTATTTGCACTTGTATAAGCTCAATATAAAGAAAAAATGAAGCACTGGTTAGGGTGAGGACTATGAATGCATGCTTATTCTACCCTTTCCAACTTATTTACAAGAAAGTAAGACAGAGAATTACTTGATAAAGGAAACCTGTACACATGGGTTGCCTCCCAAGAGCACTAAGTTTATCGTCTTCAGCCAGACGCAATTAAGCTCCATTTGGCTCAGCTAGTTTGATAGACTCAATTTTCAAGGAAGGTGGGCTTTCAAAGAAGTGCTTTAATCTCTGCCCATTAACAGTGAAGGATTGTCCAGTTTTAGGGTCAAGAATAATGACAGCAACATTGTCACAAACTTTGACAACAGTGTAAGGACCATCCCATCGGGACTTCAATTTTCCCAGAAATAGACGAAGCCTAGAATTAAATAACCAGGCCTTATCATGCACTTGAAAAGTTTTTCTATGAATGTGTTTATCATGGAATGCTTTGGCTTTGGCTTTATAAATCTTGGAACTTTCATAGGCCTCATTTCTAAGCTCTTCTAGCTCATTCAACTGTAGGGTCCTTTGTTGACCAGCTTGGGCTAAATCAAGATTTACCTGTTTAATAGCCCAATAGGCTCTATGCTCAAGTTCGACCGGCAGATGACAAGATTTTCTAAAAACAAGTCGGTAAGTGGACATTCCAATGGGAGTTTTGAAAGCGGTTCGGTAGGCCCACAATGCATCATCTAACCTTTCTGACCAGTCTTTCCTATCAAGCCTAACTGACTTCTGAAGAATGTTCTTAATCTCCCTATTTGGTACTTCTACATGGCCACTAGTTTGCGGATGGTAAGATGTTGCCAGCTTATGGGTGATCCCATACTTCCTTAGGAGGGTCCTAAACTGAGTGTTAATGAAATGTGGTCCTCCATCACTAATGATTGCCTTGGGCCACCCAAATCTAGAAAAGATGTTTTTCTGAAAAAATTTGATGACCACCTTATGATCATTGGTCTTTGTGGCAATGGCCTCTATCCATTTGGACACATAATCAACAGTAACTAAAATGTACGTGTATCCAAAGAACGGTGGAAAAGGTCCCATAAAGTCTATTCCCCAAACATCAAAAATTCATACAACCAAAATGGGGTTAAGAGGCATCATAACCTTCTTAGAAATGTTTCCCATGGTTTGACATCTAAGATAGGCCTTACAAAATTGGTGGGCATCCTTAAACAACGTGGGTCAATAGAAACCGGAGTCTAAGACCTTAGCAGCGGTCTTCTTTCCTGAAAAATGCCCTCCACAAGCAAGAGAATGGCAAAAGTTGAGGACACTTTGATGCTCACTCTCAGGGACACATCTTCTTATCACTTGGTCTGGTCCTATAAAAAATAGCTTCGGGTCCTCCCAAATAAAATACTTGTCCCTAGCAAAGAATCTCTCTCTTTCATTTTTGGTCCAATCTCCAGGTACTCGTCCAATGACTTTATAATTCACAATGTGTGCGTACCATGGAGATGAAATATTGGAGACAGCTAAAATGTGCTCATCCAGGAAAGCATCTCTAATAGGCATAGAGTCCGGGGCAACTATTCTGGACAAATGGTCAGCTACCACATTCTTGGATCCTTTCTTATCATGAATTTCCAAATCAAACTTCTGTAACAATAGAATCCATCTGATCAACCTAGGCTTGGCATCCTTTTTGGCAAGTAAATGCCTTAAGGCAGCATGGTCAGTGAAAACAATGATTTTGGCTCCTAAAAGGTAAGATCTGAACTTCTCTAAGGCAAAGACAACAACTAGGAGCTCTTTCTCAGTGGTTGTGTATCGAATCTGGGTGTCATTCAATGTTCTGCTTGCATAATAAATCACTATAGATCCTTTATCAGTTTTCTGACCCAAAATAGCACCTATTGCAAAGTCTGAAGCATCACACATTATCTCAAATGGTAATGACCAGTCTGGAGATTATAGAATTAGAGCTCTGGTTAAAATGTTTTTTAAGTCCTCAAATACTTTATTACAAGCTTCATCAAAAATGAAAGGAGTGTCTTTTAACAAAGAAGTCAATGGTCTTGCAATTTTGGAAAAGTCTTTGATGAACCTCCTATAGAATCCAGCATGACCAAGGAAGGATCGAATTTGTTTGACAGAGTTGTGAGGTGGCAATTCGGAAATGAGATTTATCTTGGCTTTATCTACCTCTATCCCTCTCTCTGAGACAATATGCCCTAAGACAATCCCCTCCTTTACCATGAAGTGGCTCTTTTCCCAACTTAAGACAAGATTGGCATTAATGCATCTTTTGAGCACTTCAGTCAAATGGTCGAGGCACGAATCAAAGTCACTTCCAAATACAGAAAAATCATCCATGAAGACTTCTAAGTAATCCCCAACCATGTCTGAGAAGATTGACAACAAGCAACGTTGAAAAGTTGCAGGGGCATTGCACAACCCGAAGGGCATGCGTCTAAAGGTAAAAGTTCCAAATGGACATGTGAAAGTGGTCTTTTCTTGATCCTCAGGGTGAATAGCCACTTGGTTATACCCTGAATATCCATCAAGAAAGCAAAAGAATTTTTGTCCTGCAAGTTTCTCTAAGATTTGGTCAATGAAAGGCAAGGGGAAATGGTCTTTCTTGGTCATCGCATTCAAATTGCAATAGTCAATGCACACTCTCCATCCTGTAGCCAATCGAGTGGGAATGAGCTCACTCTTTTCAGTTTGAATAACAGTTAGTCCTGACTTTTTCGGCACAACTTGAATTGGACTAACCCACTGGCTATCAGAGATGGGATAAATGAATCTAGCATCAAGCCATTTGACAATCTCCTTCTTAACAACTTCTTTCATGTTGGGATTAAGCCTTCTTTGCATTTCTCTTGAGCTTTTAGCATTTTCTTCTAAGTATATGCGATGTGTGCACACTGAAGGACTTATCCCTCTCAAATCATCTATTGTCCAACCTATAACTTTCTTATGACTTTTCAAGACTTCGATCAATTTCTTCTCCTGCCCCTCCTCAAGATCACTAGCAATTATGACGGGCCAAGTCTCGTTCTCTCCTAGAAAGATGTACTTTAAACTAGCAGGGAGTGGTTTTAGCTCAACCTTAGGACACTAACGGAAATGATGGATCATTATTCTGAAATAGGGAACTAAATTGTCCTTCCTCTCCCTCAAACCCTAGAGCACAGGGTTGGTCTACTGTTTCTTCCACACAAGATTCTTCCAAGGAGTCTACCACTAGACAACTCTCTTCTTCATCATGATGCCTAGATGCCCTAAAAATATTGATACTAACCCGCCTATCCCCAAATGATATATCCATCATCCCGGTAGCACAATCAATGTTAGCTCTAGCTGTGGCCAAAAAAGGTCTACCAAGGATGATGGTGGACTGAGTTAAATCTTGAGGAGTGTTCATGTCTAGAATGATGAAATCGGCAGGGAAGTAACAATCATTGATTTTCACACTAACATCTTCAACTAAGCCTTTAGGAGTGGTGATAGAACGATCGGCTAGTTGAAGGACAACAGAAGTGGGTTTCAATTCTCCTAACTTGAATTTCTCAAAAATAGCAGAAGGTAGGAGATTGACATTGGCTCCCAAATCTAAAAGGCCGCTTTTAAAAGTGAATCCACCGATGGTGCAAGGAATTAGTGGAGTGCCTGGATCTTTGAGCTTTTTAGGGAGTTGGTTCAAGACAATGGTACTCACAGTTTCTGGAAGAATGATTGTTTCAGTTTTATTTATCACTTCACGTTTTGGAGTGCACATTTCTTTTAAGAATTTGGCATAACCAGGCACATGCTTAATGGCATCGAGGAGAGGAATGTTGATGTGAACTTACTTAAAGAGTTCCAAGAGTTCTTCATTACGAGTTGGTTTGTTTTTGGATTTTGGCTTTAAAGCTTCAGGATAAGGGACTCTTGGAATGTAACAGCTTGGGTCTTCATTCATTTTGATTTTGTCTAGAGGTTCTTCAGTCATTTTCTCTTTTCCCTTGGATTTTTCTTTTTCAACATTTTCTTCAATCTCTTCTTCAATTTCAGTTTCAATTTCATTTTCCTTATCCTCATGCAATGTTGACATGTGTGGATGAGGATTTATTCTGATTTTTCCACTTCTTAAAGTAGACACAGTTTTAGCATTTTCTACTTGGGGGCCCCTAGCTTGGGAGGAGGAGGGTCCTATTGTATAGGTTGATTCTGGATTTGTGGTGCTGGAATGTTCTAGACAAAAGCTTGTTGTGGGTTTGGTGGTGGAGGGGCATTTTGACGAGCAGGTGGTCTGTACCCCTTGGCTTGATGGTATTGTTGGTTCTGATAAAATTCGGGAGGGTTGTTCCTTGGGTTTGCTATAGCTTGACTTAGTAGCTGACCTGATTCCCTCCTATGACATACATCAGTAATTTGGAACTCTATCCTTGCCTAATTTTGTTGAAAATTTTGGTTTTGATTTTGATATTGATTTTGTTGTTCTTGCACAGTTTGGCATAGAGTCACCATCATGTTTTGGAGTTGATTTATTTTATCTTCCCAATTGGGCTGAGGAGGTGGTGGTTGATTATAAGAAGGTTGCTGGAAATGAGCAAATTGATTGGAGTTTTGATTTCCTTGGACTTATGGAGGTTTGGAATAAGAAGATTGACCAAATCCAGGATTTTGATTGGGATAGGATTGACCATACATGGATTGCTTAAAGGAAGGTTGAGACACTTGTTCAGATTGATTTTTCCAAGAAAAGTTCGGATGGTTTCTCCAACCAGGGTTGTATGTGTTAGAATATGGATCATAGGAGGGTTTGTAAGAACCTTGGGCAGCTTGGACTTGTTCTTGAATAAAAGGGTGCAATTGAGCAGTAGTGGGACAATCATTGGTAGGATGAGCTGAGCTAGCACACATAGAGCAAGTTTCAGGTGGTTGAGAAAATTTGGGTGTGGCCTGCCCAGTTAAAGACAGTAATTGATCAAATTTTTGTTCCAACTTCTGCTCCAATCTCTGGTCAAGTCTAGCTAATAGATCTTCTACCCTAGAATCTAATTCTCCTCTCCCTCATAATTCATACAACCCTGCCTTCTTTACAGGTCCTAGTGCTCTCTCATAAGAGTGGAGTGAGGCATGATTGATAGAATTCTCACTCAATGTATCAAACAGATCATATGCCTCATCCTCGCTCTTAGTCATAAATGCTCCTCCACATGAGGCAACAACCATCTACCTATTTGATTCTATCAGACCTTCATAAAAAGCTTGGACTATTTGCCACCTCGACAGACCATGGTGGGGGCATTTTCTAAGAAACTCTTTTAATCTCTCCCACGATTCATGCATTAACTCTCCCGAGTGTTGGGAGAATCCAGTTATTGCTCTTCTCATTGTGTTAGTGCGGCCAATGGGGTAAAATTTCTTCAAAAACTCCTGCTGCATTTCTGGCCATGTTCTAATGGTTCTCCCTATAGTTCCTAACCAATGTTTGGCCTTATCTTTTAAAGAGAATAGAAATAGGGTTAGTCTTAAGGCATTTTCAGTGAAATTGTGGATTCTTACAGTGGAACAAATATCTAGGAACTCATCTATATGTTTATAGGGGTCTTCATTGGGATTGCCAGTTCCTGACTTGATTTCAAAGTGATTTGCAAGAATTTTCGGCCTAATGCAAGTAGCAGGTTGATAATCAGAAGGAATAAAATACTCATTCATCTGTTTGGGTGTAACCTCTTCTACATTCGTAGCAGCTTGGTTCTGATCTTGGGTGGCCATTCTAGTTTTCCTATGAAAGAATCTTTCGATCTCGTCTATAGGTTGAGCCAAATCTATGTTCAGGGAGCATCTACCAAGCATACATAGTTGAAAAGCCCACTATTTATGATTTTTGAACTTTTAGATTTTTATTGATTTTTTATTTAATTTTTATGAACAAACACAAACAAACAAACACTTTCAAAACAAATTAACCTAAACACTAAGTGTTCCTGGGACCTATGTTATTTTTCTCAAAATCGGATTTATGCTTGCTTAAGTCCAATCCTAACTCTTCTTGTACCGGCCAGGTAAGAGGTGGAGTAGAGGGAGGCCCCCTTCCTTTCGCAAGGACCCAATTAAATAACCTCTAGCTCACTTAAGCATAAGCTTTTTAACCTCTAATCCTAGACACCAGACTTAAAGAGAAATTTTGAAATTAAGAAATGATAAATCTAATTATGAACCCTAGGGCCAAGTCTACTGGTTTTTATTAAAAGGTTTAGGCAAATGCAAGAATGTGAATTTTTTTTTGTGATTTTTGGGCAAAGGAAAGGGTGATGAAATCCCTCACCTTATCTTTATGTTTTCTAAAGGGTGATTTCCTTAAGCAGTCCCTTTTACAAATAAGAAATGCAACAAATCAAGTTCAAACAAGGGTTTTCTAATGCTAAGTCTAATGCATGAAACAAGAGATAGAAGTCATACCTTTCCCCTGCACTCTTCAATGCAGAAAAAAATGGAATTAAAATGATGAATGTCCTAAAACAAGTGATTCTAATCTTAAGAAGATGAAATTTTTAATTGCAAAACAAACGGCTTACATGAAAGAGCGATTTGAAAAAAAAAATAGATTTTTTTTGAACTAAATGAAATGTAACTTAACTAATAAAATATAAAGTGATACTATAAACTAATTCCAAACCACTCAAACCACCAAGAGGCCAATTATTACATGCCAACTAGAAAGAAATCTCTGTACATGCACAGAGAATACATGAAAACCTCACTACAAGTTTCACTCACACTCTTCTATCTAAAATTCTGAATTAAAGGTAAATGTGAAAGCAAATCAGCAAGCTCTCCTCTCCAATGGGCTCAAAAGTCGAGCCCAATCTCCATGTTCCACTTTTGTGCAAATTTGAAATGAGAAACCCAATAACAAGTCAATAAGAAGCTCAATGCAAATGAAATCAAATCAAAATAGATTTAAATCAAACTCTAATGCCTCCCCGGCAATTACGCCAAGATGAACGCAGCATTGTTGACTGTAGACTTTCGTTGTCTAGACTTTCTTGCACAAATCAATATGCTCACCTTCTCTAAACTGTCTCACAGATTTAAAATAGTAAAGATGAACTAATAAAGTGGTAAGAATAGGTCATATCCACAGAGAGGCTGAATAAAACATGATTTAAACTACTTTGACTTGAAACCAGAAAGATCCAACAGTAAAATTTGACGTAAATCCATTCAATTTACTAAAAGCTCCAGTGCGATTAGAACCCTTCAATATCACACTCAAATGGTCACTAACAAGACTTAAATTCTCAATACATTAAAACTAAACTGAGAACTCTTGATGACAGATCAAATCAAGCATTCTTTCACAGAGCAATTGGTGCACTACGAAACAACATTCCTAATTCTAATTTCAAGACTGTTATTGTTCCAGAGTTGCTCACACCTTCACAACTCGAAGGGAAGCAACATAAGATAAAGAAAATAATAGATGAATGCTTCAATTATGCAGGAAGAAGTAACTAGAACATGAGATATATCACAATTTTATTGCAACTCAAAGGTCAGGATGAGATAGGGAAGAAATCAAAGAACTCAATCAGAGATTTACACTGAGAACAATATGAACTATAAGAATAAGAACACCAACAAAATAGAAATCTAAAAAAAAAAGAAAACAGGAAGAGGAGCCAAGCTCTCTGATCTCTCAAATCCTGGTTGCTCTCTGCTACCTCCGGAAGCCCTCTGGACACCGTCGCCCTCCCGGAAGTCGGATAGCCTCAGAACAAGCCAAGAAATGGGGTGTTCGTGGTTGCCCTGTGCCGTCTCTGCAGCGCACATTCCCGAGACTCCTCAGACGCACCAGACGCTACCAACTTCTCTCTCCAGATCGATCTCACTATTCCCCTCAGAAGAAACGAAGAAGCCCTCGAACCCCTCAGATGCTGAAACCCCCTCCCAGCAGCTTACAGAAGAGTGGAAGAAGCCATTGAAGGATCGAGAAAAGATGAGGACAAGATCTAGAAGGGGGGGTTGAATAGATCTAGGCCTACTAATGCGGAAGCTTAACCAATTTTTAAAAACTCTTGAATCAGAGGCAAATTGAAAAACAGATTTCACAGATCTGAAGATAAATTGAGTGAGTTGTGCAAATGGAGTGTGTGAACAAATTGATTAGATGAATTCAAACGATCCTATGCATGCATCTAACGAAGGAAAAATTAAAACCACAATCAGATCAATGCACAGAGATTTTTAGGTGGTTCGGAAATCACACCATGTGATTCGTACATCCACCCCTCACACAGTGAAGATCCACTAATCAACCTGGGTACAACACACCCACTGGAGCCTGACAACTCCAACCACCTGAGTTTACAACTCACACAAACTCTAGAGTAAGACTACTCTAGAACCCTGAGCAAGATTGCTCACAACACCTTGAGTACGACGACTGAAAACCACTGAGCACGACGGCTCACAAACAACTTGCTAGAAAAAACACAAGACTCAGATCCTCTAGCAAAAGATCTAGTCCAACAAGAGTTAATTCATGAGACTCATGCAACAACCCATGCACAATCTCAGAATCACTCAGAAGAGAAAAGGAAAATGAGAATTGTATTGATAGCTTTTCTCTTCAGATGTACTCCCTTATAGAAGGTCGAATTGTGAAGAGCTTTGATCTCTGGAAGTTCCTGGGCGATGCTCTGCAATTTGATCTTCAGGATCTTCCTTGAATTCTTCACAGGAGTCGGCTTCTACTTGATCTGCTTCCTTGAGGTGATCCAATTGCTTCTTCAACGATCAATTTCCACTTCTCATGCTTGAGCAGATGAGAATTTGGCTTGGGAAGCACCAGGAAGGCAAGAACAAGGAGGAGAACTCTTCTAGCCGCCAACGGGATTTCTGGGAGGCTCTGAAAGGGTTCTTGCATGTTGGATGGCCAATAGGAGGGTATTTATACCCCTAATAGTCCAAGTGTACCCTTGGGGGTCATGGGCACACGATCCAAGGCTAATCCAACAATTCCCTAGGGTGCCACGTGTTCACGACAAAATTTAAGTCACAGAGATTCCGGAGTGTGTCGACCTGCCATGAGGTGTGTCGACACACTGTCCCAGACTGGCAAAACAATTCCCTGGGAGAGGTCTCTAGTGTCGACCTGAGATGATCCAGTGTCGACACCCTGTTCCAGACAGCAAAACAGGCCTTCTGGGAGAGCCATCTAGTGTCGACCTACCTGCATCTGGTGTCGACCTGACTGAAGAGACCTGTGAACAAGATTATCTGGGATCTGCCTCTAGTGTCGACCTGCCCTGATCTAGTGTCGACACTAGTTGACCAATTCTGCATATTTGGCTTAGGGCTTGGAACATTGTGTCGACACCATCATGGGGTGTGTCGACACTACCCTTGTAATAAATGATTGTCCCTGAGAATTAACACATAAATCATTAGTCAAATGTATTATCATGAATATAAATGATAAATGTGCTTGGAAACATGCTTTTTGAATATTGTTATTTCAGGTGTGATGTATTTCATATGTTCCAATTGTTATGCATTAAAATCACAACTTGTCATTATCAAAATGTGAGGAGAAATGTATTATATTCACACTCAACCCAACAGCCATCCCCTTGTGCCTGAGGACCTTGGGGTCCTTATATAGACGCCATGATCAACAAGCGCAGCTCCGCACGCCCAGCTCCTTCCGCACACTCCAACCGGATGCGCACAAGCTCTGGACGCCCCAGCTCCTCTTCCCACCTCCATCGCGCACCGGGCTCCATCGGGCACCGGCTCCGTCGCGCACCGGCTCCGCACGAGCTCCAGCTTCGCACGCACTGCCAGCTTCCTCACGCACCGCCAGCTTCCTCACGCACTGCCATCTTCCTCACGCACCGCCATCTTTCTCATGCACCTCCATCTTCCTCACGCACTGCCATCGTGCACGCCCAGCCATTGCGCATGCCCAGCTCCGGCCGCACGAGCTGCTTTTCTTCATCTGTTGAGTAGATGGTGGAAGGATCGAAGTCTTTGCCCCATCTCTGACTTCGCCAGCTAAGTTTGAGGCCCGAGGTGCTCAGGGTGGCAGGTGATAAGATGGCGGGCTGGTATGCGTGCCATGTGCATGTGAGGGTTTCGCCACTTGCTGGGAGGAGTGCGAAAGTTCTGGGGATGGGGGTCGTGGCACAATGTGATTAAAAGGATGTTCTAACAAATAACTTTATTTATTTACACACTGCTCTTTATTTAAAAGTAAAAACTACAATGCCTCCAAAATTATTTATGTACAGAATTTATTTACAAAAGTCTTCATTTCCAAAATGTACCTGTGAAAAGAAAATGAACCTCATTAATCAATCTGAAAAAAAATAGTGACTTATTGAATGAGAATCTAACGTGTATTCTAACCCAATATGTTCAAAAAAACTATTCATGGATGAAATGAAAATTATAATCAAAATGCACATTATTTATGGACAAAGGATGTCTAAAATCAATTATATGTATGAAATTTAACACAAAAAATTTTACAGTTATCACTTGCTAGTCCCATTTTACATAAATGAAATGAAAAAAAAATAGAATTACGTCAACAATGATAGACTCAACTTTACCCAATCTCTCTGCCAATTCTTTAACCATAGCATTGAGATGGGCATTTTTTGCTCTTAATTGGGCTTGACATTGGCTTGAAGTACCCCACAAACTCGTTGGTGTTGGGCCTGTGCCCACTCCACGTACTCGGCCAGGCCTATCTTTTCCAAATACTTGTGAGAAAATATCATCTGCAGTTGCAATTGATGAACTTGAGGATGATGATGGTTGTGTGATTTTTACATCCTGAAGTTTTGTCTACAATAAACACATATATAGTATTAATAAAATAAACACATAGTAGACATAACATAAAATTGGAAAACAACCAACAATGTATATGTCATACAATCATTGCAGCAGTCTCTTCATTAACAGGTTGCCCACTTTTTTTCACACGGGTCCTTATAAATAGGTCCCCGCGATCAAGTTTCCCTCCATTTTTTACAAACTAGAAGACAAATTGTAGAACAGAAAAAAATGAGAACAGAAAGCAAGTGTTAGAAAAAATTGAGAACAGAAAACACAGAGATAACTTTTAGCAAAAAAACAAGGTTTGTATTACCTCCTCCTCATTGATGTCTGCAAAGCTCTTTGTCCCAGCACAATGATAATACTTATGATGACTTTTACTTTTCTTCTTTATGTCACTATACCTCTATAAAACACAAAGATAACTTTTAGCAAAAAAACATCATGAACATGTCTACAACAAAAATTAAATTTACCTTCTATAAGAAAAACATCATGACTCAATTATATTTACTTTCTATAAGCAAGAATTATAATTACCTTCCAACTATTAGAAGACCATGTTTGAACAACTCTTTTCCATTGTTCCACATTAACTCTTAGATCAGGTGGTATTTGTTGCTCATTTTGCTTCAAAGTTGGGTTGAAGTATTTGTTTCTCAATTCATATTTCCAAGACCTCCGCTTTTGATCCAAGTCCTTCATCACCCACTCTTTCAAATATGCTGGAATATCATATTTTCTCTACAACACATATTCATATAATTAAAATATACTAGATTAAACATAGAAAATAAATATATGTATTAATCTAGGGTCAGTAAAATCACTTGGACATACTACCACACATCATCCTTATGGGTGGCAGACATTGCCCTCCACGTTGGAGCATCAATTGGTATTTTATCACCGAGACGGACAATTGTTCCTAAAAATAATTTCAAAGAATGGCCACCATCTCCAACTGGTTGTCCAAGTTCATTTATCTGGACAACAATTCGTTTACCATTATCTAAACCATGCACAGAAGTTAGTTTTGTTGGTCCTCTATGCTTCTTTTTAGAAACTTCCACCACCACCTCTTGCACCTCTATTTTTCTTAAGATCAAGTCATCTACGAATTTCTCAAATTCTACTCTACTGAACCAATCACATGTAAGCTAAAAATTACACTCCATTAGTATGTTGGATCAAAATCAAGACATGTAATTTGAGAGAGGAGCATAACTCACAAAAGATGGGTAATCATCCAAGGAAAATGAGGGTGGATCATTCTGTATGAAATGGTAGATGTAGTATAATACAAAAAACTCACACTCAGTGCCATTGGTTTGTTGTGGAACCTATATAAAAAAATGACATATAAACAAGATCCAAGAATATAAAATAGCAGTTAGATCATGTAGCATATATGACTCTAATCATTTACCGATGGAACTGAAATATCTATAGAAGACATTGCATCAGCAATCACTGTCTTGTTCTTTGTAGCATATATGTCTTTCAAAAATGTAAACAAAAAATTGTCAATATATTAGAGATAGGGAACCAATATATTACCTATGAATCATAGAGCTAATGTAGCACCAACCTTTGAATTGGTCGAACAAGTTTTGTTGGGTCAATACTATGGAGGGAATCAAGAAGTATGATGAATGGCAAATCATCTTCTTCCTCATGACACAAAATTGCAAGGCTCCAATGCCCCCTACATAACAGAAAAATTCTAAGGCCTAACATCTATCTTTTTATAGAATCATTTGTAAAGACATGCTCTTTTTTTTAACAACTTACCACATGCATATCGGCACGAATGAGTACTTCTTTAGAAATACCTTTTTATCTTTGACCCATGTCAACATCTTTTTCCGTTGAGAAGCATTGGACTTATAATATGGAAACCATAAACAATCCCAACAATCATAGGTTTTCAAATGCTCAGCTGAAAGAATATTCCATAGATAACTACAATTCCGTTTATTGTTACAAATTCTATCAATTATAATGGAAGGCTTCAAGTTAAAAAAATTAATTAGAAGCTCACTCAATATGTTGTTGGAAGCTATTTGTATCCAATTTTTCAGATGCTCCAGTTTCTTGGCTTTGTCTATCTTCTTTGGAAACCCCATAACATTCTGACAATTCTTTCTTCTTTGCCTTCAGAATATCTGCACTTGCAATAGGGCCAGAAGGCTTGCTCGTCTTTATTACATTCTGACTTTTATCATCTTCACCTTCAATGGGTTCTACATATTCGACACTTCTTTTTCTCCCCCTGTTACATGCCAACAATATGATACTAAATATTATAGACACAATTTAATCCTTTCTCAACATTAACATTAAGAAAGAAATAAGACTTACGTCTCTTTATCGGCAATATCTGAAATTGAGATTAAATTTGAAAAATGGTTAAGATCTATTAAATAATACTGAAAGCATATAACATCAATAACATCACGAAAATTGTATTAAAAAAACCATTACATAAACATTTCAAATAAAAATCTCTTGCCCATCAATTCCCACTGAAAGCATATAACATCAATATCATCACCAAAATTGTATTTAAAAAACCATTACATAAACATTTCCAATAAAATTATCTTGCCCATCAATTCCCACCCTTTCCCATGTAACATGAATATCATCTAAATTATTAATATCAACATCATCACTGCCTAGTATTTTGTTTTCCACATCATTCTCAATGCTCTCCTCATTTTGCAAATCAAAATAATTTCTTGGCTTTGTCTTCCTCACCACACACCATCCTTGCTCTTTTAGATCATCTATGTACCATACTTGCTCCACTTGAGAGGCTAAAACATATGGCTCAGTTGTACGTAACTTATATTTAAAGTTGACCATTGTGAAGTCTTCTTCTTCTCTCACTCCTCGCTGAATATCAACCCAGTTACATTTGAAGAGTAACACCGTTCTTGTAGCATAATAGTTCAACTCCAGAATTTCATCTAAAATGTCGTAATATGTCACTTCCTCTCAAATAGGAGATTTATCTTTTAAACTTGAAAAACTTGAGGTTTTTGCAGACATGACAACTCCACTATTTTGTGTGACCCTATGTCATTCCACATGTTGAGTTTGAAAGCGAAACCCATTTACTAAACAACAAGCAAACTTCTTCACCATATTTATTGGTCAATCCTTTATGCAACATATATTTGTATCCAACCCATCTCCACATTGTGCTTGCAAAGTGTCAACCTACATAACATGCTGCATGTGGGTTTTCATCATGAAAATTAATATATGTGGGTGAAAAACTACATTAAAATGAGAATGGTCTTCATCACTCACTTTACATTTAAACCATTGCTGAAATTCTAATGTATGACACCTCTCGATCTCCATTTCTGTTGATTGTGGTCTTCCACTCCATATAAAACCAAGGTGCATAGTATATAAAAAACTTGTTATGAGATACACATATAAAGATGTACAATTAGGAAACATATAATATACAAGTTACCATCTTACTTACTCGATATAAGGAATAATTGCCTCACAATTGAAAAAGACATATCGATGAGCTTGGTTCAACTCTTCATCACTAAAATAACAATTTGTGCCGGCGCCTAAAGGTCGGCCTCCTTCAGAAAATATCTCCCATCCCTTTTTAATTGGAATGTTACCATCATCTTCATTTCTTAAGGGTTGATTAAGCCATGTCTGAACATCATCATCTAAATACCTAGCAGAAAATATAAGTGTCTCCTCCGCTATATAGCCTTCGGCCATTGAACCTTCTGGGCATGCCCTATTTCGAACATAGGACTTAAGTCTTACTAAAAACCTAACAAATTAATATTAGACAAAAATTAGATTATTAATAGCAATAAATGTTTTATAAATTTAGGCTAGACACATACCTTTCAATGGGGTACATCCACCTATAATGTACAGGGCCAGCAAGTCTTGCTTCATCAGGTAAGTGGATGAGAAGATGTACCATGATATCAAAGAAACTTGGTAGGAAAATCATCTCCAAGTGGCATAAAATGTTTGCAACTTGTTGCCATAGAGTATAGAAATCATTTGAAGATGATGTCTTTGAACATACTTGTCAAAACAATTTGCAAAGATCAGTAATTACAGACCTCAATTCCTTTTGTGCCACTCCCCTCTTTACCACAGGAAGTAATTGTTGGATGAGCACATGACAATCGTGAATCTTCAAACCCCAAATCTTCTTGCGATCGTTGGGGTTGACATCCCTTGATATGTTAGATGCATTACCATCTGGAACTTTCACATTTTTAAAGACTTTACAAATGGTTTGTCTCTCAATGTTGCTCAATGTAAACATGGCAGGTGGCAACAACAATATATTAGAGCTCAAAGTTTGTGGCTGAAGTGCAGTCCTTATACCCAAATGTTGTAGATCATAACGAGCTTTCAAGCCATCCTTAGTTTTTCCATCAATGTCCAAAAGAGTACCAACAATACTATCACAAATATTTTTTTCCGATATGCATTACATCAAGATTATGTCGGAGAAGTAACAACTTCCAATATAGAAATTCAAAAAAGATACTTTTTTTCTTCCATGATAAATAGTTGGCAGGACCTTCAACATTACTCATAGATGTGTCTTTTCTATGTTTTCTCTTTACCTTTGTTTTAGTTTTAAGAACCTTGCCAAAAGTAAAGGTCAGTACATGTAACTGCTCCAATATATCAATCCTAGACAATGAAATTGGTCTACTTCTCATTTCTTCTTTTCCATCAAACCGTCGTTTTAAAGAACGAAATTTGTGATCCTCTTTCAGCCATCGACGATGATTTTTGTAATATAACTTCCCACTTGCTTTCAACCAGTATGAACATGTCTCTACATTACATGTAGGACAAGCTAGTCGACCCTTGGTGCTCCAACCAGATAGATAAGCATATGCAGGAAAATCATTAATGGTCCACAGTAATGCAGCACGCATACAAAATGTTTCACCTTTAGAAGCATCATATGTTTCAACTCCTTGCCATAGTATTTGCAATTCTTCTACAAGTGGTTGAAGATAGACATCAATATCATTTCCAGGTCCATTAAGGCCAGGAATGATTAAAGATACAAAAATATTTTGTGGCTTCATACACTGCCATGGAGGTAGGTTGTATGGTGTCAATACCACAGGCCATGTACTATGACTCGTACTCATTGTTCCAAAAGGATTGAAACCATCACTTGCCAAACCTAAATGTACATTGCGAGATTCTAAACCAAACTTGTAACGTCGCGTGCTTCTAGGATCCTTATGGATCATGTGTGCAATGGTTGTGAAGGCCATTGTGAGGCCAATGTGGTTTGGTTGTGTGGTGTGTGCAGGTGTGCTGCAGGTTGGGTCCTGAGATGAAATAGGGCCTGCTGCAGTTGAGTAGGAGTTGGCGGCCAGGTGTGGTCGTTGACTTGTAGGCGTCCATATGTGTTGACGTTTACTATATGAACTTGGCGACAAGGGATATGGACGTCTAGCCTTGGCGGTCTGATTGGCGACAGCCTTGTTGACGCCAACCTGTGCGACCTGCAGAATATAGTCTACCCGAGAGCAGTTCTTTCAGCTCAATCTCCCTCTCCTTTGCCCTGACTTTATGCCTCTTGCTTCCCCAATGCTTCCAACGGTTGTAAAAGGATAATTGGAGGAACGTGGAACGTGAGGCGGTGACGAATTGGCCAAGGAAACGCCGAACCGTGGTGCAATTGCCGTAGGAGCTCACGGAGGATTCGGCGTGGACCGGGAGAATTTAGGAGGTTTAAGCGTGTTCTGAGGTAGGGGACAATCCCTTTAGCTCTTATAGGTTTTGATAATGCAATTGGAAAACATCAATCTGCATGATAATAGTGTTTTCGGGTAAAGGTATCCATGCGGGGTACATGGGTGGTTTGAGTAATTTAAAGAATAAAACATGTTGTTTCAGTTTGATTAGAATGTATGCATGTTGAAGGAAGTGTTTCCTCGCGTTTTCCCGTTGATTTTAGGGCTGAAGATACTGTGGAATTGGCCTAGGGTTTCTGTGAGAATTGGAGTTGAGGAGCTTGGCGTCATTATCGATTGACACCAGGTTCTTCAGCTGGGAGATTAACGGCCAGATACCTTGCCGTTTATATCCCATCGACGACAGTCGATGTTTCCGTCAGCATGCTTTTGGTTTAAATATTGATATATTGAGTATTTGTTGTTATCGAGTGGTGGAACGATAATCGTGGTGCACCCAGTGCTCGTATTTTCTGAGACTAGCGTACTGGCACGCAATTAGCTAGTTCTTTACGTGTTTGTGTGGTGTTCACGTGTAGAGGACTACTAGTGCACGTGGTTTACGTGAGATTTCACTTGGTTTGTGTGTGACGTGCACGTGGTTTTGTGTACGTGGCAAGTAGTACGACGCCTACCGTGGTTACCTCTCCAGTTGGGTGCCCTAGGTTCTTTGTGAGCCAGGCTGTTAGCTCGGGGCTTTGTCCCGGTACTTGCGTTCTACCGTCGAGGTCTGTGTCGTCTGACCTGGACACCCTCACTCCTGTGTTTGAGTTGTATGTCCGGCTGAGGGAAAGACGACAGTGGGACAGTGACACTTGTGTTTGTCTTTAGTCACTTGTAGCGCGCTCGTAGTTGGGGGTATCCCCAGCTAGTCCTTTTCCAGTGCCTCACTCTAGCGAGCCCAGGCCAGGGTCTCTGGAGGTGCCAGGAATGGGCCTGCGACCGTGTGGTCCGCAGGTGGTGGTGTTTAGTTGGTCTTCACAGTTGCTTGACCTTTTCACGTGGAGCGGCAGCTGGACCTTTCGTCCGTGGCTGCGAGACTGAGAGGTAGACCTGTGTTAGCTTGTCCGAGTCAGTCTCTGGTGTCGCGAACAATTCACGTGGCTCGTGTTTGGCTGTCTCTACTTTAGCTCGTACACCTGTATTGATTGTCGTTTAATTACTACAGTTGATTTTTCGTAGTCGACAGACGATGAGTACTTTTACAGCTTTCATATCCTGCTTAGTTGTTCTATAAATTGTTGGTATTGTTTACTCCTTTTGTACCTGTAGTTTTGGTTTGCTCGTTTTGGGGGACTTCCCTACTGAGCCAGTGACTAGCGAGGCTCACCCCTACCCCCACAGGTGAGAGCGAGGAGGACGTTTCTCGACCGTCGTCCAGTTCAGAGCCGCGTCGTAGCGGTGCAGGGTCAGTACTCCAGCTGTGTAGTAGCAGCTCCAGCAGTGTAGTTTCAGTAGTGCTGTGTAGTTAGTTGTTTACTTTCTTCAGTTGTACCTCGGGGTATGCCCCAGGCTCTTGTACTTTCTTTCAGTTTTATTGGAGATATGGCTATGTAAACTTGTGAAATATATATATAAAATGGTGTGTTCCTTTGTGTTTACACGGACTGTGGTTTGGTATCCCTAGCGAGGCTTCGGCCTGTTCACGGGAGGCGGACTCGGATCAAGTACGTTATCGGTTTAACGGGCTTGGACGAGGTGTTCCGCCACAGTTGGTATCAGAGCAAGGTGCGTGTTAATATAAGGGAACTAGAAAGATACATAGCCTTATTTCGGTCTTTGTACACTGCTGGCAGGGGCCCTGGTTTCTGATAATTTGTTATTTTGTTTTTGTTTGATGATTTGTTTATGTAAAAATTTTAAATGGCTGATAGAAGAGATTGGGGTGGTGGAGGAGTCGCAGCAGAGTACTGCCAGGCAGCCCATTACTCCACCAGGGTATAGATGTTATAATTGCAATCAGCCGGGACATTTGATTCGTAATTGCCCCTATCCAAGAGAGTATGGATATGGAAGAGGTGTTCAACAGTAGTCTCAGCAGCCGCAGGCAGGTCGTGGCAGAGGAGCACCGCAGCAGCGAGGAAGAGGCCGGGTTATGGCTATCACCCGAGCCCAAGCGGAGTCATCGAATATGATAGAAGGTACTTTACCTCTTTATGACTATTCAGCAAGAGTATTATTTGATTCAGGTGCCTCTCATTCTTTCATTTCCGAAGAATTTCTGGATTGCATGACTCATTCTTTAGAAGAAAAGTCTTGTGAGTTAGTAGTGGAGGTTCCTTCGGGTGAGTTCCTGCTCACTTCGAGCTATGTAAATGAAGCTCCTGTTGTGATTGAAGGGAACCAGATGCCGGGTCGGTTGTATGCCCTGCAATTGACAGATTATGATATTATTTTGGGTATGGATTGGCTTGAGACTTATGGAGCAATGCTAGATTACAGAAAGAAAAGGATCAAGTTTTGTCATCCTAATGGTGCAGTATTTGAATATCAAGGTATGCCTTTTTATACCTCTAAGTTTCTAATTTCTGCAATTAGAGCTAGAAAGTTGATAAATGCTGGATGTGTGGCTTATTTAGCCTCGGTAAGTATGGTAGAAGCTAGTCAGTCAGTGGAAGCAGTTCCCGTGGTTAGGGAATTTCTGATGTTTTTCCTGAAGATTTACCTAGTTTAGCTCCACATAGAGAGGTGGACTTTACCATTGAGTTGCTGCCAGGTACCATGCCGATCTCTAAAGCTCCATATCGGATGGCACCAGCAGAACTTAAAGAATTGAAAAAGTAATTAGAAGAGCTATTGCAGAAAGGGTTTATTAGACCGAGTCATTCCCCGTGGGGAGCACCGGTATTGTTTGTGAAAAAGAAAGATGGAAGTTTTCTTATGTGTATTGATTATAGAAAGTTGAATGATGTGACCATTAAGAATAAGTACCCGTTGCCGAGGATAGATGATCTGTTTGATCAATTGCAATCAGCAAATGTATTTTCTAAAATTGATTTGAGGTCTGGGTACCATCAGTTGAGAATTAAAGAAGAGGATATAGATAAAACAACATTCAGAACTAGATATGGTCACTATGAGTTTGTGGTTATGCCATTTGGGCTAACCAATGCTCCTGCAGGTTTTATGGATCTGATGAATAGAATTTTCATCCGTATTTAGACCAATTCATTATGGTCTTTATTGATGATATTCTGATTTATTCAGCATCTGAAGAGGAGCATGCAGCTCATTTGAGGTTTACTCTGCAGTTGTTAAGGGATAACCAGTTATTTTCTAAATTCAATAAGTGTGAATTTTGGTTGAAAGAAATTCAGTTCTGGGTCATGTTATCTCAGCTAAAGGAGTAGCAGTGGACCCGAGTAAAGTGGAAGCAGTGATGAGATGGGAAGTGCCTAAGACAATTACTGAGATTAGAAGTTTTCTGGGATTGGCGGGTTATTATAGGCGTTTTATACAAGATTTTTCTAAGATTGCGGCACCTACGACCAAGTTGACCAGAAAAGGTGTGCCATTTGTGTGGTCCGGTGAATGTCAGAAAAGTTTTTGGAATTGAAGAAAAGACTTACAATAGCACCCATATTGACATTACCGGTAGGGAGTGGTGGTTTTGTGTTGTATACGGATGCTTCAAGGAGAGGACTTGGTGCAGTGTTTATGCAGCATGGCAAAGTGGTAGCTTATGCGTCTAGGCAATTGAAGCCGGCGGAGGAGAATTACCCCACTCATGATTTGGAATTGGCAGCAGTTGTGTTTGCTTTGAAAATGTGGAGGCATTATCTGTATGGCGAGAGATTTGAGATCTTTACAGATCATAAAAGCTTGAAGTATATCTTCTCGCAGAAGGATTTAAATCTTCGTCAGCGCAGATGGATTGAATATTTGAAAGATTATGATTTTAGTTTGGCTTACCATCCGGGTAAGGCCAATGTTGTAGCAGATGCCTTGAGCAGAAAGGCATATATAAATCTGATGATGATCAAGGAGTGGAAGTTGTATGAAGAGATAGTGGAGAACTCCTTGTATGTGCCCAGTAGTCAGCGACGGGCAGTGCTAGCTGCTAGTGCTGTAGAGCCGTCCTTGTATTGGCAGATTGTTGAGGCTCAGAGAGCAGATGTAAGTTTAGCTGAGATAGTAAAAATGGAAGGAGTTACCATTGATGATAATTGTGTGATTAGGCTCAGAGGCAGGTTGTTTGTTCCAGCAGAAAGAGAGGTAAAGCAGTGAATGTTGGAAGAGGCTCATAAGTCCAGGTACACTATCCATCCGGGTAGTACTAAAATGTACCACGACTTGAGGAAGCATTTCTGGTGGCCTCATATGAAAAAGGAAATAGCAGAGTTTGTTGCAAGGTGTGCTATCTGTCAACAGATTAAAGTAGAACATCAGAAGCCTGGAGGTCTATTGCAACCATTGCCCATTCCACAGTGGAAATGGGATGATATTGCTATGGACTTTGTAGCAGGTTTACCAAGATCGGGTTCCGAGCATAATGAAATATGGGTATTTGTTGATAGATTAACTAAGGTGTGCAGATTAGTAGCAGTAAGTATGTCTTGGACAGTGGACAGATTAGCAAAGATTTATGTTGAAAGGATTGTTCCATTGCATGGTATTCCGAAGACTATTGTATCTGATAGAGTTCCAAGATTTACTTCTGGTTTTTGGAGAAGTCTACAGAAAGTAATTGGTACTGAGCTGAGATATAGCTCCGCTTATCATCCCCAGACCGATGGTCAGACAGAGAGGACTATCCAGACGATTGAAGATATGTTGCGGGCTTGTTGTTTAGTTTGGGGAGGTAACTGGGAGCATCATTTGGGAATGGTTGAGTTTGCCTATAATAATAGTTATCATACCAGTCTTGGGATGGCACCGTATGAAGCTTTATATGAAAGGCCATGTAGAACCCCATTGAACTGGCATGAAGTGGGAGAAAGACAATTAGTGGGTCCTGAATTGATTCAGCAAACCACAGAAGTGGTGAAGCTTATTAAAGAAAAATTGCAGGCAGCCCAAAGTAGGCAAAAGAGTTATGCAGATAATCGGAGGAGACCACTTCAGTTTGAAGTAGGAGATTTTGTTTTCCTGAGAGTTTCCCCAAGTAAAGGTATTATGAGATTTGGTAAGACTGGAAAATTGAGCCCAAGGTATGTAGGACCTTTCCGGGTGATTAAGAGAATTGGGAAAATAGCTTATAGGCTAGATTTGCTAGCAGATTTTGCGGATGTTCATGATATATTTCATGTTTCTATGTTAAGAAAGTGTATTGAAGATCCAGCTCAAATAATCAGTTATCAAGGTGGTGACCTGAGGCCGGATATGACCATGCCAGAGTATCCGATGCAAATTACTGATCGAAAGATAAAGAAATTGAGAAATAAAGAAATTGAGCTAGTTAAAGTAAGATGGGAAAATAGGTTGGGTGGTGAGGATACCTGGGAATTAGCCGAGGAGATGGCTATGGGGTATCCCTATCTGTTTGAATAAGGTTTTGTATTTCTTTTTAGATGATAGTACTTGTAAAGGTGTGTATGTTTAAGTTGTTTAACTTTGAGTTGTGTTATGAGTTTCGAGGTCGAAATTTTATTTTTAGATGATAGTAATGTAACGTCGTGTGCTTCTCGGATGCTTATGGATCATGTGTGCAATGGTTGTGAAGGCCATTGTGAGGCCAATGTGGTTTGGTCGTGTGGTGTGTGCAGGTGTGGTGTAGGTTGGGTCCTGAGATGAAATAGGGCCTGCTGCAGTTGAGTAGGAGTTGGCGGCCAGGTGTGGTCCTTGACTTGTAGGCGTCCATATGTGTTGACGTTTACAATATGAACTTGGCGACAAGGGATATGGACATCTAGACTTGGCGGTCTGATTGGCGACAGCCTTGTTGACGCCAACCTGTGCGACCTGCAGAATATAGTGTACCCGAGAGAAGTTCTTTCAGCTCAATCTCCCTCTCCTTTGCCCTGACTTTATGCATCTTGCTTCCCCAATGCTTCCAACGGTTGTAAAAGGATAATTGGAGGAACGTGGAACGTGAGGCGGTGACGAATTGGCCAAGGAAACGCCGAACCGTGGTGCAATTTCCGTAGGAGCTCACGGAGTATTCGGCATGGACCGGGAGAATTTAGGAGGTTTAAGCGTGTTTTGAGGTAGGGGACGATCCCTTTAGCTCTTATGGTTGTGATAATGCAATTGGAAAACATCAATCTGCATGATAATAGTGTTTTCGGGTAAATGTATCCATGCGGGGTACATGGGTGGTTTGAGTAATTTAAAGAATAAAACATGTTGTTTCAGTTTGATTAGAATGTATGCATGTTAGAGGAAGTGTTTCCTCGCGTTTTCCCATTGATTTTAGGGCCGAAGATACTGTGGAATCGGCCTAGGGTTTCTGTGAGAATTGGAGTTGAGGAGCTTGGCGTCAACATCGATTGACGCCAGGTTCTTCAGCTGTGAGATTAACGGCCAGATACCTTGTCGTTTATATCCCATCGACGGCAGTCGATGTTGCCGTCAGCATGCTTTTGGTTTAAATATTGATATATTGAGTATTTGTTGTTATTGAGTGGTGCAACGATAATCGTGGTGCACCCAGTGCTCGTATTTTCTAAGACTAGCGTACTGGGTACGCAGTTGGCTAGTTCTTTACGTGTTTGTGTGGTGTTCACGTGTAGTGGACTACTAGTGCACGTGGTTTACGTGAAACTTCACGTGGTTTGTGTGTGACGTGCACATGGTTTTGTGTACGTGGCAAGTAGTACGACGCCTACCGTGGTTACCTCTCCAGTTGGGGCCCTAGGTTCTTTATGAGTCAGGCTGTTAGCTCGAGGCTTTGTCCCGGTACTTGTGTTGTACCGTTGAGGTCTGTGTCGTCTGACCTGGACACCCTCACTCCTGTGTTTGAGTTGTACGTCCGGCTAAGGGAAAGACGACAGTGGGACAGTGACACTTGTGTTTGTCTTTAGTCACTTGTAGCGCGCTCGTAGTTGGGGGTACGGACACCAGTAGTCAACACTGGTCCCCAGCTAGTCCTTTTCCAGTGCCTCACTCTAGAGAGCCCAGGACAGGGTCTCTAGAGGTGCCAGGCATGGGCCTGCGACCATGTGGTCCGCAGGTGGTGGTGTTTAGTTGGTCTCCACAGTTGCTTGACCTTTTCACGTGGAGCGGCAGCTGGACCTTTCGTCCGTGGCTGCGAGACTGAGAGGTAGACCTGTGTTAACTTGTCCGAGTCAGTCTCTGGTGTCGTGAACCAGTTCACGTGGCTCGTGTTTGGCTGTCTCTACTTTAGCTCGTACACCTGTATTGATTTTCCGTTTAATTACTACAGTTGATTTTTCGTAGTCGACAGACGGTGAGTACTTTTACAGCTTTCATATCATGCTTAGTTGTTCTATAAATTGTTGGTACTGTTTACTACTTTTGTACCTGTGGTTTTGGTTTGCTCGGTTTTGGGGGAGCTCCCTACTGAGCCAGTGACTAGCGAGGCTCACCCCTACCCCCACAGGTGAGAGCGAGGAGGACGTTTCTCGACCGTCGTCCAGTTCAGAGCCGCGTCGTAGCGGTGCAGGGTCAGTACCTCCAGCTGTGTAGTAGCAGCTCCAGCAGTGTAGTTTCAGTAGTGCTGTGTAGTTGGTTGTTTACTTTCTTCAGTTGTACCTCGGGGAATGCCCCAGGCTCTTGTACTTTCTTTCAGTTTTATTGGAGATATGGCTATGTAAACTTGTGAAATATATATATAAATTGGTGTGTTCCTTTGTGTTTACACGGACTGTGGTTTGGTATCCCTAGCGAGGCTTCGGCCTGTTCGCAGGAGGCGGACTCGGATCAAGTATGTTATCGGTTTAACGGGCTTGGACGAGGTGTTCCGCCACAAAACTCATGTATGGCATCTAAAGCTTTTAACAAGGGGAATCAGCTGGATGTCTCAATATACCATCTTTTTGACGCTCATCGCTATGCCATCTCATGTTTATTGAAAATTTGCTACACATATATAATATTTTCAACCTTGGAATTAAGGGAAAGGGAAAGTGCCGAAGAACCTTCTTGGCTATCTTTTTTTTTATACCCACTCTTTTCCCTTGTAGTCCATCTAGATTCTCCACATTTGGGTCATTGCTCATGAGACTCATAGTCTTTCCAATATAAAATGCAATCATTTGGGCATGCATCAGTTTTATGATAACCGTATCCCAACTTACTAATGATTTTTTTCAATTCATAAAATGTACTTGGCAATACCTCACCTTTTGGAAGAGCCTCTTTCAACAACTTCAATAGCTTGTTGAAGGATTTGTTACTCATTTTACCCATACATTTTATGTTGAACAATCAGATTATAAATGATAGTTTGTTAAAGTCGTTCATCCTGGATATAATGGTTGTTCAACATCTTCCTGTAGATTTTCGAATGTACCATAGTCCCCTTTACTCTGATTGGCAGAGATGTTTTTCATATATATTTTATTTTCCAAGCCAAATACATCTCGCAACATTGAACGGATACCACCATCCTTTGGGAGATCTTCATATGCAGAATATAGGGATGTCGACCTACTACAAGATGAATTAGGCCCATGAAAGTCCCAAAACCTTTTGTCTTTGATGACTCCATTGAAGTATAAATGTTCCATAACTATGTTCTTGTCCCATTTACACATACATGCACAATTCACACAAGGGCACTTGATAGTTGACAATGGATCAGAATACCCACATGCAAAATCGATGAACAAGTCCACTCCATCTAGATATTCTTTTGAGTGCTTTCGCTTGTCCATCCAACTCCAATCCATTTTTTTAATGACTACTTTACTCTAACAAAGAAAAAAAAGTCTCATCATATACTCATTGAAAAAAATAAATTATAAAAAACATATTTCAAGTCCCCAAAAAATAATTTCTACATGTATAATGATCATTCATATGAGCCATACATACTTAGTTGCAGTTTGTTCTGCAGCACCTCCGTGGCTTCTTCAAACAAGAGTTTCACTGCGAGATGCCTACAAACACAAAGAGAAAACATAGTCAAGTAAATTCGGAGAGGGTTGGAGAAGCCAACAGAGGCTAGCTGGGGAGTACATTCGGAGGAGGGGATGGGGAGGCCAACGAAGGTGGGGTGTCACTGGCTGGGGAGGCCAACGGAGGCAGAGTGGTGCCGATTGGGGAGACCGACTCTCAATAGAGGTGGGGGGGCTGTGACTGGTGAGGCTAACGCTCAACGGGATGGGATGGCTAATGGAGGAAATGGACGGCCGAGGCACAAATGGTGGAGGTAGACTGGTGGTCCGACGAAAGGAGATCAGTTGAGAGATAGAGAGTGAGAAAGAGAAAGACACACAGAGTGAGAGAGAGAGGGAGAAGGTAGGAGGGAGCGAGAGGCACCTGCTGCAAGAGGGTCTTCTTGCAAACTCTGAAATCGCCGGTGGTGGAGTAGCATTCGTCGCACATCGGAGCAGTAGGATGGGCGCCGAGGTGGCAGGAAGCCTGGGTGGCCATCGGGGATGGCAGAGCGTGGAGGATTTTGGATTTGGGACTTCGATCATGGAGGGAAAATGGGGTTTTTGGTACCGCGATCTCACCAGAAGGGATGCACCTCGATCTCGCAGGCGGGGATGGCCTCAATCTCGCAGAGCGCGGGGGAGGAGATGGGGGATGGCAGAGCTTGGGGGAGGAGGGTTTTGTTTTGAGAGAGAAAGATGGACTGTAGCCGATCGGGGGAGGAGGGTTTTTGGGTTTTATTTTGAGACAGAGATAGGTTGAGAAGAGGCGGGATTTATGTGAGAGAAGACCACCAACAAAATTTTGGGTCTATTCTTACGGTTCTTCAAGTTTTTACGTTTAGTCAAAATTTATTCTTACGGTGTAGTTACGGTGTTGGAGATGTAATGTTAAAATATTAATAGATTTTCTAACAACCGTAAGTACAGTAGCTAATATCCTTACGAAATAATAAACCGTAACCAACTTTCCGTAAGTGTTGCCCACTTTTGTTGTAGTGCGGATTCTTGACTTTTGTGTTGATGATGTGGCAAATTTGGAAATGCATGTAGGTGCAGTGCTCGCTTTGAAGCTAAACATATTGGTATATTCTAGATTAAACAATCCATTGTTGAGTCGGTGTAGGTGGCAATTGACAGGGTGACCTTTCACCATTCTTCCTCATCGAATCAGATTAATATACTGGAGAGCTATGGATTTAAACCAAGGGTAAAGCTGAAAATTCCATTTCCTGTCAAATGCACACCACCATCAATAAATTATTGCATTAATGTAGATGCTGCTTCTAAAGGAAATCCTGGTGAAAGTGGTGGTGGAGGATGTATCAGGGACAAGAATGGTGAATTTAGGCCACGGTTTGCATTTTATTATGGCATGGGAAGAAGTATTCTAGCCGAAGCTAGGGCGATGTATGATGGTTTGAGGCTAGCCAGCTAGTTCAATTATGCTCTATCCACAATCTACTCTGATTCAGATATATTGGTGGAATCATTCAAACAAAAAACTGCTCCATCTTGGGTTACTCTTTCGTGGTGGCGTGAATGTGCAAGGTTGATTGAGGTTAGAAACTATGAAGTGCACTATGTTTATAGGGAAAGTAAGAAGATTGTAGATTGTTTGGCTTCACATGGAGGCGGGCTTGGGTTGAATAGAGTTGTGGGATGTGATTGTTATATATATATATATATATATATATATATATATAATATATTTATGTTTGGGTGTGAGGGCAAATACATATAGAAATCCAAGCCTCATTTGGCATGTTGATCACAAGCTGCCAACGACAAAACAAATCTACAATCATGAAGAATAGGCGTGCCAGTCACATAAGCATCAATGTGTTCTGCCTCTGAGAGTTGGAGGACTTCGGGTCTCATATGCACACCGTTCGACTTTGTCAGACGAATGGATATCTGGTCGGAACCAAAGACCCATCATTGCTTAAACGCAATGACATTAATTACATCTCCCTTTGGGGGAGAAAATCCTTGATTAATTGCTAGGAGAAAGGAGCCTTATGGCCGAAATAGGAGACATCCGATAAAAGATATGCAAACAAGTATGCAATCAAGGATGCCCACATCAGACATATACATGTTCCATTCCTCGGAGACAATATTTTTTTTTATAAGTTTTGGATTTGGTTTTAAGATTATCGAATCTGATTTTAACAGGTGTCTCATTTCGTTCGGATTTATTTATTTATTTATCAAATTTTGAACTTGACTTCACGATGATTTGAGGTTATTAAGATTGATTAGGAGTTGCTCTGTTTGATTTAAGAGTGTTTTATCTGGAATTGAAGTCATTTTATTTAAGCTAAGATAACTTGACTCGGTATCATATGGTTATATTTGATTTGAAATTGTTTTGTTTGACTTTGAAATTTTTTTGAATGAGTTTTGGTTGGTATAGATTTGTCTTAGTTAAATTATTGAAATTTTGAGTTTGATTTAATTATGATTTGTGTATTAATTTTAAGGTTACTTTGTTAATGTTATTTTGCTCAAAGCATCAAATATATATTTGTATTATTATTTATTTTTTGGAATTTTAAGTTGATTTTACATTTTTAATATTTATAGAAGTATGGATGATGTGGTAGACTTGGTCATGAAGCAGCAAGAAATCTTGACAGTTCTGCAAATTCAAATCCAGCAGATAGATGTTAAGTTTAATTATATGTCTGAGGAGGTCCAACAGATGAAGGATATGGTTATATTTGATTTGAAATTGTTTGTTTGACTTTGAAATTTTTTTGAATGAGTTTGGTTGGTATAGATTTGTCTTAGTTAAATTATTGAAATTTTGAGGTTTGATTTAATTATGATTTGTGTTATTAATTTTAAGGTTACTTTGTTAATGTTATTTTGCCTAAAGTCATCAAATATATTTGTATTATTATTTTATTTTTTGGAATTTTAAGTTGATTTTACATTTTTAAATATTTATAGAAGTATGGATGATGTGGTAGACTTGGTCATGAAGCAGCAAGAAATCTTGACAGTTCTGCAAATTCAAATCCAGCAGATAGATGTTAAGTTTAATTATATGTCTGAGGAGGTCCAACAGATGAAGGACCTATTATTACAGTTGGTGTGCCAATAGGGCACAAGTGGTTCTCATGCTCCCCCAACTATTCACACTGAGGAGGAACAACCAGAGCAGCAGTAGTAGCAACCTGAGGAAGAGCTTCCACAACCAAACAAGACTGTAGAACAGCCTAATGTAGATCCTGCAGCACAGGCAGAGCAGACTCAGCAGCAGCATCAACCACTTCAGTAGTAGTTAGTTTCTGAGAAGCATTTTGAAGGAGCCTTTAGATCAGCCTATGGAGGATGTAGCTGATCCCAAGGTTAAAAATTTTAAGAGAAGGGTTAGGAGAAAACTCCATAAATCTGGTCAGCCAGTCTTTCCCTCTAAGCCCTTAACCATTTCTTCTCCTCCTACCGATCCAAATCCTCCTCCTACTACTACTGACTCTACAACTCCTCCTCTTGATGAACAACCTCCTCCACCTCCCTCTCAACCCATTCCTTTCTACCTCTCAACCAGAGGCTCAAAATCCCTCTTCCACAAGTACTTCACTTTCTTTGTATCCTCTGAAGTACAATTTTCAGCCTCCCAAGGTAAACCCACACACTCTTCAAACCTTAGCTCTTCGTTTCTTCTCCTCTCTCCCTACTTCTTCAACTTCTTCTTCGGGCAGAACTGCTCTTTCTCTTGCTGAGATTGTACCTAGTATGGTACTATCCTTCTGAGTAGGGCGCCAGTTGAAAGACAACCCTAGCTCCCTTCTTCCCCCATTCTAGTATGCCTTTATCAACCATTCTGAACACCATATGAATCTCTTCAAAGAATTTCTATCCATTAAAGCTTTTCTTGAAATCCATGGGATGTCAGGCTACACATTTGAAGGCTGGCTCCCTTGCTTACTTCAAACTTCCCAAGTTCAGTTGGATGATGTGACTCTCATCACATAGAAAAGCCACTGTCTCTCCCCTAAGAAATTCATAGATCTCTACCTTAGTGAAGCCACTAAATTTCAAGCCACTCAGGCTAGAAACCAATTTATGGATGTTCCCCTTCACCTTAATCTTAGATTTTTTGATATATTTAGCAACCTCCTTAGAGAGCTCTAGACCAAGTACAGCAAAATGAAACACTTCAATGAAAACCGATTCAAGATGGGTCTACCAGATGTGAATAAAGGTCAATGGAAAATGATCATCAATGGGCAAAGAGAGATTACTCCATCAATGATTGTTGGATTGCCCTCTGAACTGCATTCCAGTCTGATAGGTGCAATTTCCTCTACGAAATCTTTTGCCCAAGTTGTATTCAATAGACACATTAGAATTGCTGCCAGATTCAGAATCAAGTACCATATCAACCTGTCATTCCATAGGTTTGCCCTCATGCAGGCTGCAAAGAACTCTCAGCATATGATTGATTTCCAGAATTGCTTTGCCGAGTCTGAGAGGTTTACTGAAGATCAGTGTGCAGTAGCTTACCCAAAAAATCATACAGATTGCCAGAAACTCAAACTATCAATTCCTGAATATCTCTACAAAGATTATGAGACACTTTTGAAGTCTGTCCTCACACAAATGGATGCAGAGGTATCTAGTGTACTACCAAGTAAAAGAAGCTGCTTACTCCCAAGGCCTGCACTGGAATATCACAGTCCATGAGTTCCTCCACCTTGCAGCCAGCAGGAAGTTTGTTCCTCTTAAGAGTACCCTGCGCCATGGTAACTACAATAGAAGAATTAGATGGTTTCATCACAGGCACATTAAGTCTGATAGGAAAATCCCTTCTATAGGATCATCCTATAACATAGATATTTCCAAGTTTGAGAATTTCTTCCCTAGCAATGAGAAGAAGCCATGGGCTCTTCTTCAACCTTTCCTTGCTAGGATCCCTCCTTCCTTGTATCTTCCTAGTTCTTTGTCTGCTTCCTGAATGTACATTGTTCTTTATGAAAATCAATATACATATTTATTTCTCCACATTTGTGTATCCATCTTTCTCTATCTCTCTTTATATCTTGTCCTTTTTGTTAATGCCACAAAGGGGGAGAAAGAAAGTCATAAACAAATATATGAACATAAATTGCAAAATCAAATTTGTTTTCACTGTCTAATTAAAAGTTTTATCATTAACAAAAGGGGGAGAATTGTTGAGCAACTATATCTTTAAAACATTGTTAAAGTTTAAGCATTGTGTTTTTGCTATGACAAAACCTTTTAAGACTTTCTACAAAGAAATCTATTGGAATATACCATAAGAAATATGATACGTATGATACAGTATCTATCAGCACTGTCTTACAGAAATTTCTATAAGTCCACAGCGTTACTATGTACCATACTAACTCCGACTTCAGACTCTGACTCTAGAAAAGTCAAAGTGTCGTTTCAATTGATGAACAATAATACTCCGACTTCTAAAAAGTCGAAGTCTAGCAGTACTCTGACTCCTAAAAAGTCAAGTCTGTCTGGACTCCGACTCCCTTAAAGTCGAAGAAAGATATCAATTGTTGAACCTCACTCCGACTCCTAGAAAGTCGAAGTTCTCTTACTCTGACTCCTGAAAAGTCGATGTCCTCTTTCTCCGACTCCTGAGAAGTCGAAGTCTTTGCATTTTACTCCGACTCCCTGAGAAGTCGAAGTCTATAATTGGTTGCACTCCGACTCCCCAGAAGTCGAAGTATGACCGATTGATGCTCTTATCACTCCGACTTTCCAAAACTCGAAGTTTATGATCAGTCTCACTGCGACTTCTATATAGTCGAAGTTTTTCATGCATCTCTTATCTTTGACTCCGACTTCAGAGAAGTCAAAGTATCCTATATCAACTCCTATGTACTTGATAATTATTTTTGTATGAATTTGTCATTTCTCAGAATCCATGAAATCTTAATCTTATGTATTTCAAAATGTTTGTTATCCATATGGGATCCTTTACAGAATGAATAACACTTACATATCTTACAGAATAATGCTCTTCTTGCTACCATCATTTAAATATTCTGTTAGGTAGGAAAAATTATATTCAAAATGATCACATAAATTATCCTTGATAAGGTCTAAAATAATTATACAAATTGGTCTCTCGCTTTTTGTCAAAGTTCAGTCTTCTCCATTTGACTGTTGCTTTACAAATAATACGATGGTAGGTATAAGCAGCATAGGGTGTTTGTCAGAGCTCGCTACCACTGTCAGAACCTCCCCTTACCTTCAGGATGCAACTGTCTGTATGTTCTTTATTACACTGAACATCTATCCATCTGAGGTTCTTTATACTTTACATATATTCCCATCTCACCTACCTCCGAAAGTATAGAGGTACCTTTTTTTGTCTTGTCCTTTCTTGCAGAACATTTATGAACCATGACTTAGCATTCAGTCTTGAGCATGGAGTTTACAGAACATTAATGAAGATTGTCTTTCGAGCCATGAAGCTACCAACATAGCCTAAAGACATTGGAACTCCAAAAGATGAAGGACTGATGAATATAATAGAAGTCTCAAGGGTCTACATCCAAAGGATCAACGACCATTCTTCAAAAGGCTAGTTTTCTAACGATCATTTCATACGAAAAGTTAAGGCCTCTAAAGTTCATATATAGAAGCTGGAGTTTTTGAACAAGACACAGAAAAAAATACACTTAGACAAATCCAAAACGCTCACAACTCCCATCTTTTTTTGCAAGCAAAAGTCTTCAGAAGCCTTCTACTGAAGTGAAAAGAAAGAGAGCTGCTTCTTCAGTCCACGACCTTCAAGCTCTCTAGTTCTTCTTGCTGACCAGGTTGCAAGCCGAGAGGGGGGGGGTGAATGGATTATTAAAATTTCTTTTAAGAAGATCCCTGTTAATAAAAATGCTTTGACAGAAGACACTAAATTTGATGGTTAGAGTTAGTACGTAAATGAAGAACAATAAGATCAAACACAAGAACAATTGAAATTTTATCCTAGTTCAGATCTCCTATCACAAGGAGTCTACGTCCAGTTCCAAGCAAAGACTTGGGATTCCACTAACTAAGGGTACAGTCCCCCTTAAGGACGCTTACACATCCAGCCGTAGCTGGCCTTCTTTTCACTACACAAGATGCACTACACTACCTGATACAACAGGTCTTCCATCTTACCAAAGGGAACAACCACCCACTCCATAGTAGGTCTTCCATCTTACCAAAGGGATCACTCAAGAATGAGTAAGGAGGATGGCCCCTAGTCCAAGCTTATAGCAAATGCTTGATCTGAGGCGGACATTGAGAGACAAAAGAATAGCACAGGAAGAAGTCTCTCAGTCTAAACAAGCTCTAAAAAATCTAAAGACAACGTTGTGGAGAGCTGAGAGCAAAGAGCTATTTTTGAATCAAGGAGCGAGCTCTTCTTGCTTTTTCTTCAAGGTGTCAAGTATATCTTCATGCAGTCAACAGTCTTCTATTTATGTTCTCTTGAAAGAATTAAACCATTGAAATATCTGTTGCCTCTCATCTTCAAGCACGTTAGATGGTCTGGTCCAATGTAAGAATCAAGAAACCTGCAGCCATTAAATGCTGGGATAGACACATACAAAGAGAAAGATTATCTGAATCTCTTGTTACTTCTGTTAGAGTGACAGGTCCAACTTTGTAACGTGTGTGATCACTGGAAACCTACACACAATAAATGCTGAAGCATAGACAACTTAACTGTGTCTAAACTGTCAGTCAACGTCAGTAGCCATGCTTTAGGATGATATATCAAAGAGGAAATTCCATTCTATCATCCTATAAGGCTTTACTTTATGTGACATGAATATGGCAAATCAAAAGATATGTCGTGAAGAGATATTGTACCAAACACAATAAATGTTTAAGTACACAGGATATAACATGGTTCGCGGGAAGATTTGAACTACACAGTGATTTGAAAATATTTTGAATATCAAGAAGGATAGATTATATTTTCTACTATCTAGAATGATTATAATAATAATATCCATCAACTGTCTAAAACATAATCTGTAAAAAGAAAGTCGATGTTTAGAGACAGTCTATGCAAAAAGGTAGTCTATGTCCAAACACAACTGATGTAGTCGTTGTGAGTGGAATCAATGTTAGAATTAAATCAATGTTGAGATATAACTATATCTATGTGGAGATGTAATCCATGTTGACATGAAGTCTATGTGAACATAATCCATGTAGAGTGTAGTTGATGTTGAAGCATAATCGATGTATAGAGTGAAGTCGATGTTTTGTATGAAATCGTTGTTTAAACTGAAGTCGATGTTCAAGTGAAATCGTTGTTGAACTGAAATCGATGTTTGACTGAAGTCGATGTTCAAATGAATCGTTGTTGAACTGAAATCGATGTTTGACTAACATCGATGTTCAAATGAAGTCGTTGTTTAAGTGGAGTCGATGTTCTTAGATGAAATCGATGTTGAAACAAAATCGTTGTTTAGGTAAAGTCGATGTTGAACCGAAATCGATGTTCAAGTAAAGTGATGTTCTAATAAAATCGATGTTGAACTAAAATCGATGTTCTAAATAAAGTCGATGTAGAACCAAATTGATGTTCTAAATGAAGTCGATGTAGAACCGAAATCGATGTTCTAATGTGAAGTCGATGTAGACATAGACAAATTATATGCAATTGACTTCAAATAATAATGAGTGTAGATGACTTATGAGTTTGTTTTATTTGAGACCTGTGACAAACTTTAGAAAACAATGTTAGTCAATGATCTCTAGAGTTTTACTAATCAACAAAAATACATATAATGATTAACAAATTATATGGAGATGGACTGAACATCAATCTCCCCCTTTTTGTGATGACAAAATATTAAAAAACTATATATGAAAAAACTAAAATAAATGTGCTGGATAATTTCTAAGTATGTATTTCAGAATGTTTTCTCCACTTTTTGTCATTAAGCAAAAACAATAAGGAAGTAGTAGATAAAATGGGAAGAAAAGAGACAAAGATAAATGGGAGCCAAGAGTGCAAATCTTATTAATTAGTGAGGGTCAGAAATATAAAAGGCAGGAGACAAAAAGTGAAGTATGGCGAGTAATAATCTGCCAAGCTTGGAAATTCCTGCTCTTCAAAAAAGTTCTTAAAGACACCCCAGCTAATGTTATAGGAAGGCCCCACTTGGGACTGAGTCTTTGATGTGAAGCTGTCGCTGATCTTCAATAAACTGGGTGTATTCAGCACCACTAAGAGTCAATCGATAGAATCCAGCAGTTCTAAAACTAGCATGCTGAAGGAACTTGTCTATAGAGAAAGGATAGTGCAGATTGTAAGCCTTCAATTCTTTCGTCAAAGCTTCAAAAATCTTGATCTCTTAACCCAATTGAGTAAGGATCTGAAACTAGGTTGACGAAGTTGAGATCCATGAACTGCTCAGGAGACAAAGTGGGTTGATTTGATTTGATGAGAGAGGATTCAGCTCATCCAACTGGCGAGCAACCGGGATGATAAATTTTTCACCAGTCAGATGGGAAAAATCTTTCAGACTTTGCGAGCAAAGGAGCTAAAGCTGATGATTTAATGTATCCGTGTGATATTCTCTGAATAGAAAACGATGGAATGCTAGGGGGCTCCTTTCTGAACAAAAATTCTAGCTTTTACTCTACAAAACCTCTCAAATGATTGAGACCCACATCAGAGTCCATGAGTAGAAAGTGCAATTGAGGGAGAAGCTTGAATTCAGCCATCTTCATGGTGGCAAAGTTAACTGAAGGGGTACATTAAGGGGTGTTCAGTCTAAGATCATAGACTGCAGACCGAAAATGACCAAGTTGAACTTCAGGAAGCCTATTAACATGGCAGTAGTCATTGTACATTTGAAACTTCCTGGTCAGCTGATTTCCTTCCGAATAAAGGGACCCAAGAAGATGTATGCTGACTGACAAACCACTCTGACAGGGTAAGAGTATGATCTGATGGAGGGAATCTGCGATCCCTAGAAATCTCAAACTTTCTATAGAGGGCTTTATTGGACCTGGCCCATGATCCTCAGTCATAGACACAACTGAGAAAGGATTGTAGATTGTTCAGGCTTGGGCACAAGGGAGATAGGAAGAATGAGAGGAGATATTCTGTGAGATTTAAATAAGGGAGGCCAAAGACTGCAGCAAATGTACATTTTTTAATATATTAAAAAAGAGGGATTTTTTTTTTGTGGACTACAGAGAGAGAGTACCACAGAGGAGGAAAGAGAGCTTGAGAGGATTGGGAACAAGTCTTTTTAGAGTTTTCTTTTCTTGGAGGCAGGACTGGGAGAGGGCTGAGAATCAGTCATGTGAATATGAGAAGATACAGAGAGGACTGTTCTGATGATGGCCTCTTCAAATTCATATTTTATATGTGAAACAGTATGGTCAATGGTACTAGCACCCTAGGAATGAGAGTGATGAAAGATGGTGGAGTAGGAGGGTGAAAGAGGAGAAGGATGAAGTGGGAGGAGGTTGAGTAGATGGTCCAGCAGAGGAAGGACCAGAAGTTGATGGACCATAGGAAGAGGCGGAGGTGTCTCAGAAGAGGGAGGAGGAATGGAGGATGAAGGAGTGGGTGAGGATGAGGGTTCAGCAAATAAAGGAGTAGGAGAAGAGATATGTTTAGGAAGGGTTTCTTTGATGTTTCAGGAACAGGTGGGGCAGTAAAAGAGGCAATTGGGGAAGGAGTTGGAGTCTGAAGGACTGGAGGATCAGAAGGCCCTGGTGGCACAGCACTTCCTTTTCATGCTCGTGAGGCCCTGATGGCCCAATCACTACTTCTCCTTGCACAAATGGCCCTGATGGCCCAGCTAAATCTTCTTCTACCTAGATGGCCCTGATGGCCCTGTAGCTGATTCACCGCACTGACTGGTCTGGCTGTTCTAGTCGAGGAGGCCCGGATGGCCCTGCAACAGTATCAGGCAAAGGTTCATATGGAACAAGAGGGGCTTGAGCTGAGGAGGAAGCTACAGAAAGTGCTCCTTCACAAACTTTGCAAGATCAGTTACCAAGCTCTTTAAGCTACCCCACTCACTACGCATATCATGGAGCTCAAATTTAACTTCACAAAAAGCTTTAGCTTGAGAGCTCTAACTTAGAAAGATGGAAGTCACATCTGCTTGAAGAGAACATAAAAGCTCTCCTTGAGCATTCAACCGAGCAACCACCAGGTCCAGATGAACACATAGCTTCTTCTTCCTGGATTTATTATGTGCCTTCTAGTGAGCATGGAATACTGCTGGCAACACCTTTTCCTTTTTCTCCAGGTCCAGCAGCTGGTACATCATGCTCTACTGGAAAGTTGGTGTGCTGGTAAGCACTAACATCATCATACTCATCAGAGACATCTTCTACTAAGCCTTCTTGAAATTGGTCTTCATGGATAGCAGTAGGCTCCCCTTGAGTAGCAGGCTCCCCCTGAGCAGGAGCATCTGCCATAAGAATTTCTTCAGATTGGCCTAGTGCCATAGCATTTGGAATATCTTCTTCATGACCTCCTCCAACAGAAGCCTCTTCAACTGGAGCACTTAGTGAATCTTCAATATGAGTATCTACATGCTCCCCCTCAGTATGTGCAAACTCTTCTCAAAGGCTGATAGAGGACTCCTGAACAACAGGAGACTCAATGATGGGGGCAGGTGTAGACACTGCCGATGGACGACGTGTCGTCCACAAAGAGGGATAGATGAGGGTGGGGTGATCATGATCGCCAGACACGCGAGGGTGGCGAATGGAGGATGCACGCGAGGGGTGCGAGATGGAAGAGTGATCGGATGCGTACCTTTGGAGCGGGGAGATTGCCGGGGGATGATGTGGGTCCTCTCTTCCTCTCCGAGCACGGCTGACCGTAGTAGAGGGGTTTTCCTCGTTTTAATTACCCTGACAAAAAAAGAAGACAAATAAAAGAAGAGGGGATTAGCCAAAAATGTGTAGTATGCAATTCCAAAAAAAAAATAAATAAAAGAATGCAACGATAAGGGGACGACTTACGGATGGCTTTTAAACCCCTAAAATTGGTGTGTGTGTGGGTGTATGCATGCATATGTGTGTAAAAAGAAAAAGGAGGCCACGTGGTGCCTGGAGGAATGAAAATATAAGAGCCACGTGGGGCCCGGAGGAGGTGGAGACAAGGGAAAGAGAAAGGGAGGGAGGTGCTTCCCCAAATACGGATGGTGCTTCGGCACCGCGGCGTGGCCGTTTGACGGACGGAGGAAGGCGAGGAAAAGCTTCCGCGTCGCTCCACTCCAATGCGCGTGAAGAAAGATGAAAAGGACACCGTCGAGGCGGGAATCTGGCAGGTATGATAATTTGGCAAACAATAAAATGTAGTAGCCTATTAAACAATTGAACTGATTAATGTCAATCTTGCCATCCTTAAGCTTGTACTCTTTCCTATGATTCCGAGCCCTTAGCATGTATGTCTACTATTTGATTAAATTGTGCCCTACTTTAGAAATGCCAAACAACCACTCCAACAAGTCATGAGAAATGTGAATGGGTTTACCTT
>CM024765.1:33733805-33818012 GCA_014218235.1 Colocasia esculenta | reverse complement strand
GCTTCAACAATCTTCCAATACAAAGACGGTCTACAGCACTAGCAGCTAGTATGGCCCGTCGCTGACTACTGGGCACATACAAGGAGTTCTCTACTACCTCTTCATACAACTTCCATTCTTTAATCATCATCAAACTTACATATGCCTTTCTGCTCAAGGCATCTGCTACAACATTGGCCTTACCCGGATGGTAAGCCAAACTGAAATCATAATCCTTCAAATATCAATCCATCTGCGCTGGCGAAGGTTCAAATCTTTCTGCGAGAAAATATACTTCAAACTTTTATGATCTGTAAAGATCTCAAATCTCTCGCCATACAGATAATGCCTCCACATTTTTAAGGCAAACACAACTGCTGCCAATCCAAATCATGAGTGGGGTAATTCTCTTCTGCCGCTTCAATTGCCTGGATGCATAAGCTATCACTTTGCCATGCTGCATAAGCACTGCGCCAAGTCCTCTCCTTGAAGCATCAGTATACAACACAAAACCACCACTCCCTGCCGGTAATGTCAATATAGGTGCTGATGTAAGTCTCTTCTTCAATTCCATAAAACTTTTCTGACATTCACCGGACCACACAAAAGGCACACCTTTCCTGGTCAATTTAGTCATAGGTGCTGCAATCTTAGAAAAATCTTGAATAAAGCGCCTATAATAACCTGCCAATCCCAGAAAACTTCTAATCTCAATTATGTCTTAGGCACTTCCCATCTCATCACTGCTTTACCTTACTTGGGTCTACTGCTACTCCTTTAGCTGAGATAACATGACCCAGAACTGAATTTCTTTCAACCAAAATTCACACTTATTGAATTTAGCAAACAACTGGTTATCCTTAACAACTGTAGGGTAAACCTCAAATGAGCTGCATGCTCCTCTTCAGATGCTGAATAAATCAGAATATCATCAATAAAGACCACAATGAATTGGTCTAAATATGGATGAAAAATTCTATTCATCAGATCCATAAAACCTGCAGGAGCATTAGTCAACCCAAATGGCATAACCACAAACTCATAGTGACCATATCTGGTTCTAAAAGTTGTCTTATCTATATCCTCCTCTTTAATTCTCAACTGATGGTACCCGGACCTCAAATCAATTAGAAAATACCTTTGCTGATTGCAACTGATCAAACAGATCATCTATCCTCGGCAACGGTACTTATTCTTAATGGTCACATCATTCAACTTTCTATAATCAATACACATCCGAAAACTTCCATCTTTCTTTTTCACAAACAAAACCGGCGCTCCCCACGGGGAATGACTCGGTCTAATAAACCCTTTCTGCAACAACTCTTCTAATTGCTTTTTCAATTCTTAAGTTCTGCTGGTGCCATCCGATATGGAGCTTTAGAAATCGGCATGGTACCTGGCAGCAACTCAATGGTAAAGTCCACCTCTCTATGTGGAGCTAAACCAGGCAAATCCTCAGGAAAAACATCAGCAAATTCCCTAACCACGGGAACTGCTTCCACTGGCTGACTAGCTTCTACCAGACTTACCGAGGCTAAATAAGCCACACATCCAGCATTTATCAACTTTCTAGCTTTAATTGCAGAAATTAGAAACTTAGAGGTATAAAAAGGCATACCTTGATATTCAAATACTGCACCATTAGGATGACAAAACCTGATCCTTTTCTCTTCAATCTAACATTGCTCCATACATCTCAAGCCAATCCATACCCAAAATAATATCATAATCTGACAACTGCAGGGCATACAACCGACCCGGCATCTGGTTCCCTTCAATCATAACAGGAGCTTCATCTATATAGCTTGAAGTGAGCAGGAACTCACCCGAAGGAACCTCCACTACTAACTCACAAGCTTTTCTTCTAAAGGATGAGCCATACAATCCAAAAATTCTTCGGAAATGAAAGAATGAGAGGCACCCGAATCAAATAAAACTCTTGCTGATATTCATAAAGAGGTAAGTACCTTCTATCATATTCGATGCCTCCGCCTGGGCTCGGGTGATAGCCATAACCCGGCCTCTTCCTCGCTGCTGCGGTGCTCCTCTGCCACGACCTGACTGTGGCTGTTGAAACTGCTGAGGCTGCTGCTGCACACCTCTTCCATACCCATATTCTCTCGGATAGGGACAATTGCGGATCAAATGCCCGGCTGATTACAATTATAACATCTATATCCTGGTGGAGTATACTGCCTGGCAGTACTCTGCTGCGACTCCTCCACCTCAGGCCTACCTCGGCCCTGCTGGAATTGCTGACGACCTCCCCATCCTCTTCCTTTTCCTTTAAATGCTTGCTTTAATTTCTGGCCCCATTTACCAAAGCCTGATGAAGAAGGTCCTGCTGGTGCTTTACCTTTACTTGCACCCACTGACTGCTGCGGTAGCCGAAAACTACCTGAACCTGACTCGCCCACCTGACGAGTCCGAATAGACCTCTCCAATGTAGCTGCTCTCTGGGCTGCTTCTTCCACTGTCTTACACATGAGAGGTACTATTGCATCCTGCAATTCCACTCTCAAACCTCTAATGAAATACTCAACCATCATATTATTATCTGATACAACATAAGTGCATATCGGCTGAGCGCCATAAACCTCATCTGGTACTCTAAAACTGAAGAGTTACCTTGCTGGAGAGTCCGAAACTGCTCTCTCTTCACTTGCTGTACTTGAATCGGAAAGAATGTATCATTAAATACATCAAGAAATTCCGACCAAGTGATAGCCTCTTCTGTCCTGCCTGCAAAGGTGGTCTGCATCTTCAGTCGCCACCATTCCAATGCAAAACCTCTCAACTGATAGCAGCTAACACAACTTTATCTGCTGCCGGACACCTCATAGTTGCAAAAACCCTTTCAATCTCATGAACCCAGTGCTCGCTGTATCTGGATTCGGCCCTCCTGAGTAGGTAGGTGGCTGCAATCTCAGAAACTTTTCAACCTGCATCACTGGTTCTTGCTTATCAGCACTGGTGGTGGTGGTGGCACAGGTGCTGCAAAAGGCACCTCCACTCTTGGCGGAACTGGAGCTACGGTACAGTCTCTCCATCCCCAGGTGGCACTGCAACCGGTGGTACCGGCGCCTGCTGATCCATCCTTGCCCGAATATCCGTGAGGCTTTCCCAGATTCTTTCTATCATACGCTGGGTACTTTCCTCCGGATCATCTCCTCCACCACCCCAATCTCTTCTATCAGCCATTCCAGAAATTTCTACATAAACAAAACACCAGACAAAAATCAAAACAACAAATTATCAAAAACCAGGGTCCCTTCCAGCAGTGTACAAAGACCGAAATAAGGCTATGTATCTTTCTAATTCCCTTATATTAACACGGACCTTGCTCTGATACCAACTGTGGCGGAACGCCTCGGCCAAGCCCGTTAAACCGATAACGTACTTGATCTGAGTCCGCCTCCCGTGAATGGACCGAAGCCTCGCAAGGGATACCAAACCACAGTCCGTGTAAACACAAGGAACACACCACATTTTATATATATTTCACAAGTTACATAGCCAAATTTCCACAAAACTGAAAAGAAGTACAAGAGCCTGGGGCATACCCCGAGGTACAACTGAAGAAAATAAACAACTATTTACACTACACTGCTGGAGCTGCTACTACACAGCTGGAGGTACCGACCCTGCACCGCTACGGCGCGGCTCTGAACTGGACGACGGTCGTGAAACATCCTCCTCGCCCTCACCTGTGGGGGTAAGGGTGAGCCTCGCTAGTCACTGGCTCAGTAGGGAACTCCCCAACACCGAGCAAACCAAAACCACAGGTACGAAAGTAGTAAACAGTACCAACAATTTATAGAACCACTAAGCAAGATATGAAAGCTGTAAAAGTACTCACCGTCTGCCGACTACGAAAAATAATTGTAATAATTAAATGGCAAACCAGTACAGGTGTACAAGCTAAAGTAGAGACAGCCAAACACGAGCCATGTGAACTAGTTCGCGACACCAGAAACTGACTCGGACAAGCTAACACAGGTCTACCTCTCAGTCTCGCAGCCACGGACGAAAGGTCCAGCTGCCGCTCCACGTGGAAAAGGTCAAGCAACTGTGGAGACCAACTAAACACCACCACCTGCGGACCACATGGTCGCAGGCCCATGCCTGGCACCTCAGAGACCCTGGCCCGGCTCTCTAGAGTGAGGCACTGGAAAAGGCTGGGGACCAGTGTCGACTACTGGTGTCCGTACCCCCAACTACGAGCGCGCTACAAGTGACTAAAGACAAACACAAGTGTCACTGTCCCACTGTCGTCTTTCCCTCAGCGGACGTGCAACTCAACACAAGAGTGAGGGTGTCCAGGTCAGACGACACAGACCTCGACGGTACAACACAAGTACCAGGACAAAGCCCCGAGCTAACAGCCTGCTCACAAAGAACCTGGGGCACCCAACTGGAGAGGTAACCACGGTAGGCATCGTACTACTCGCCACGTACACAAAATCATGTGCACGTCACACACAAACCACGTGAAAACTCACGTAAACCTCAAGTAACAACGGTCCACCACACGTGAACCTAACTGGTCTCACATGAACAACACACAATCTCGAAAGTAAGTAGCTAACTACATATCTTGTATGCTAAACACGGAAACTATGTGCACTTAGTGCACCACAGGTGTCAACGCACCATTCAGTATCGATAACACCATAAATAGTCATTTCTGCTTATACACAAGTAGCGGCCACATCGACTGCCGCTTACAGGAAGTAGACGGAAAGGGATCTGGCCGTCTATATCCCAGCTGATGAACTTGGCGGCACACGATGTGGACGCCAAGATCTTCAGCCTCTATTCCTGCAGAAACCCTAAACCGATTCTACAGGTTTTACAACCGTTAAAACAACGGAAAAACATACAGAATTGGTTCTTCTAACATCCATGCACTATAATTAAACTATAACAACATGCTTTACTACTTAAATTCATCAAACCACCCATTATCCCCGCATGGATATCATGACCCGAAATCACCATTTTCATGCAGATTCATATTATCTGATTTCATTTCACGACCTATAGGAATTACAGGGGTCATTCCCCACCTCAGAACACGCTTAAACCTCCGAAATCTCCCGGTTCACACCGAACCCTCCGCGAGCTCCCACGGTATTGCACCACGCCACGGCGTTTCCTTGCGTGATTCGGCAACGCACACGTCCCACGATCCTCCAACCACCCTTCTGTACCTGTTGGAAGCTTTAGGGACACAGGGGCGTGAAGTTGGGGCAAGGGGAAGGGAGAACCAGGTGAAGAACCTGCTCTCGGGTGACCCTATAACCTGCAGAATTCTCAGGTTGGTGTCAACCCCTCTGCCAGAAGAAAGGTGCAGTCCTTAAGGGGCATACCCCGAGAACTTGAAAAACACAACTCTCTGCTCACTCAGGCTACAAGAGCTCACAACACTCGCTCTCACTGCTGCTGACAACAACGCGGCACCACAGCCACCTCTGCAACCCGTCCGACCCAATGCTCCCGCGACGGCGAGCCCCTAGCTGAAGGAAGTAGGGGGCGTGAGCCTCGCGAACAAGGCCTAGTAGGGATTACCAGCCCTCACCAGCCAGAGTAGCAGGAACTCCGAAAATAGGAAACTACACTAGAAAGCTGTAAAGTGAGTAACACCTACAGCATAGTACTACTAAGCAGCGGAAGAGAACAGCACGATGCCACGACCACCAACCGAGGTCAGGCCACACACACGACTCCCGCAGAAACCAACGGAGTCAGGCACAGAGCGGAAGAAACCCTCAGCACACCTTCCGAGATCACGCTACAACCAAGTGAGAACGACGTCTCACCGCAAGAACGGCCACCTCAGACCTCCAAAGGGTCGAGGGCCCATAAGCAGAACCACCCCGGACCACGGAGACACCGCAAGGTCAGGAAGCCATACACGCCGGTGCCACTGCGGACTGGCACCCAAGAACGGAACTACGGTACCGAGAGGAAACCGAGTGGGAACCACCAGAAGCACGGGTCTGCCCACGGCCAGACCAACGATGCCCACGAAAACTAGGCACGGCCAGGCTATAACCGCCGTGCACACTAGGGCAACGGATAATACTTGGAAACGTCATAAGGAAACACCGTCACAACAACAACAACCAAGCCACCGCCGCTAGCAGCCAAGAGGGGGACCCGCAGTCCACACGCTCTGCTCGCTAGCCTAGCTCCTACCTCTACCCCCGCGGAAGGGTGAGACAGAGCCGCCCCAAACATAAACACACGCAACACTGCAGCCTGGCCAAGCTGCGGCCCCACGCCTAGCACCACTACGTGGCTCCGGAACCAACGCAGAGAGAGGCAGTGAGACAAAGGACTATCAAGTCGTGGTCTACTGCCGCTCCCTCCTCCTCCGCCAGCACTGCTTTGGCGCCCTCCGTCAACCGGCCGTGTACTATGTTTGGCCCTCTCCGGTCTGATGGCGCGCGTTTCCTACTCCGAGGCTTGCCTGCAGCCTCGTCCTCACTACTAGGGATGACCTCTCCCTTGTCACCTCCAACTCCAAGAGTCGCTCCACTATCTCCTAGTAGCTCGTACGTCACCCCTGTCACCGCCTGGCCATCTACTCTCAGGCCGATGATCCGTGCCACGTTCTCCAATGTGGGGATCATGTGACCCCACGGGAAGAGGAAGGCGTAGCACTAGGGGTCCAACTGCTCCTTCAACGCCTGGATCAGTGCCACGTCTGGAGTCAAGTCGTCCAACCTCAGAAAGGGGTCGAACCCCATCTCCTCCAGCCGGGTCCTCTGGAAGTCCGGCAGTCCCTGGTAAACTGCCCGGACGACGGCCCATCTCAGCCCGGACTGTAGCTCACTCTGCAAAGCAGCCACAATAACACAAGTATCAGCAAAAAAAAAAAAAACAACAACAACAACAACAATAAACAAAAAAAATTAACAGAATAACACTCAGTTCAGATCGTGACAGGCCGATATGTCGCGTTCACAGGGTGACCAGAAACGGCATATTCCCGTTTTCCGGTCGTTTCACCTTGGGCCAAAAGACCCTATAGAGGTGCTTAGCACCTTGATCACTCATCCACACACGCGGAGGGGGGATTTGATCACCTACCTTCTTGGGGCCGATGGCCTCCTCCTTGCCCAGGGCTTCCTCTATGGGGTCCACCTCCATGGTGTCCGGGGCTGTTTCCCCCGCCACCGTGGATGGACCCTCGTCCGTTCGCCTCCGGAGGATCGTCCTCTTGGTCCTCCGTCGCCCCTCACCGCCATCGCCTCCTTGGTCTTGGTCGCCGCCCTCCATTGCTAGCCGCCCCGGGGTGGGGGAAGAGGGAGGAGAAGCAGAGAGAGAGAAGAGGGAGACCGGAAGGGTGAGAGAAGAGAGCAGGAGGTTGTCGGCCGGTGATCGCCGGAGGATGGAGCCTTGTCGCCGGAAGGAGAAGGGTGAGAGAGGAGAGGGTAGCAGAGAAGGAAAGAGAGGAAGGGGCGCGGGGCCTCAGTTTCAAACCGCTTCGGTCCTGTCATCGTGACATGTAGGCTGTCACGTTCTGTTATTGTAGCGACAAGGTCAATGTCGCGTTCATGATGTAGGTCCCGACTGTTGACCAGTCGCGTTCTAGGTCGCGACGCACAAAATGTCGCTTTCACAGTCTGTGCACAGAACACTTAAAAAATTGAATTTTCATTGCAAATCTCCTATGCATACATCAAATGAAAGCTGGAAATCTTCATAAAACATCTGATACACCACTCTCTCACCCTTAACACCTCAAAATCTCTCAAAAAAATTCAAAAGTACAATCATGTCTCTCTCTCTAGCTCACGGTCCCCGCGTGGCCGGATTTCCTTGTACTCTCTGAGGTACGCTTGATATGTCTCATGCTCCTCGTGCAGTGTGGGTGGTAGTCCGTGAGTGGCACAAGCACGCCATATTGCCAAGGGGCTCCGCACAACCTGCTCGTCCTCCTGATCTCCCAAGCGTCTCTTCTTCATAGGAGGTAGATGTGATGGTGCAAGTAATTTTGTCCTCGGCTTCCCGATCTGAAGATAGCACCTCTGTGGGTTGTAGAGCACCATCGCCATGTTCCCTACAAGCTGTAGGTCTAGTCCGCGCCCGAGAGGAAGCCGAATGTCCACTCTGTGTAGCGCTGCTATGTCTAAGGTGAAGTGCTCCACCAGAAGTGTGTTGAGGTACAGCTGCCATGCACTCGATGTTTTCTTGTCCGCCGTCCTACAAATAACTTGATTGGGGAATTTGGCCGCACCGCCAATAAAGCACAATGGATGGCACCCAAAGATCCGACTCTCAGTAGTGGGGTTTTCTACAGGCTTAAATTTTATCCTCACTCCCAACCAACACTCTAGGAGGATCATGGAGCCATAGAGTGGGCCCCCTGTAGCCGCAGAGGTGAGACCCGCATAAAGGTAGGCCAAGACTGCGTGAGAAAGGGAGAGTCCCCGCCATACACCACTAATGGCACTCAAGCTCGCATAGTCTATGAGGTGATCTCCTGATGGGAAAAGTACTACCCCACACAAGCATATGGCCACGGCTTTGGCTATCTCCTGGTAGTTCCCGCACTTGTTCTTGCAGTGAGATATGACCCACTTAGACAACGGGACTAGGTGAATATGTTGAGGGCTGATCATGGTGTAGACATCCCCGGGATCCATCATGAACTCACCTAGGATAAGCTTTGGATTGATGGGTTCGACGGTGTAACAAATTTTCTGCTCATCTCCCCGTTTGGTCTTGGGCAAAGCCATGAATGCCTCTACCTCCTCAAGAAGGACGGTCGCCTCAAACTTTGGAAAAAGGAAGGTATGGGTCTGTGGATGCCAAAGCTCGATCAAGGCAGTGATGCTATGCCAATCAAAGGATATTTTGTGGTAGTTGTGGGCCGCTATCAACACACCCCCCAAACCCCACTCTCTCAAGAAACGGATCACATACATGGGTAAGGCTTTAATCATATGGTGCGATCCATGTGAGTTTGGAATATCGGAGGGAGCCGGGGAAGAGCTAGAGGAGAAGAGGAGAAAGAAAAGAAAGAAAAAAGAAAAAAGAGGAGGGAGGAGAAGGTGCATTAATGAAGAAACTCGGAGTTGAAAAATAACTGAAAATTGAAAGACCAAGTTACATACCTCTCTCACATCCCCATTGTTTCTTAGATGATTGGGGACATCTGTCATCCTTAAGAGCTCGCTATAGGACGTCCGGGCACGCTTGGGACCTTCATAGGGACCTCCTCACCCATGAGAGCACTTAGAGCTCTCCTCATGGCCATTGAAGCTTGAAAGCTTGAAGAGAAGAAGGGAAGGGTGTGAGTTACGAATTTGGGCATCTCTCTATCTATTTATAGACACTTGGGACTCCTATTCATGATGGAGAAGGTTGAGAAGGGCCTATAGGAGTTAAACCCGGATTAGAGAGCTTTGGGAGTCCAAGTGGGAAGCAAACATAGAGTTCTCGGTGGCCTTTTGTGTTCAGGGCGCAAAACCTGTGATCGCGACATATCGATATGTCGCCACCTGGTAGCGACAGACTCATCGTCGTGTTAACTTTAGGTGGCGACGGTCATACTGTCGCGTTCAATGTTTGAGTGTTGTTGGTTAATTCCTTTGCATTCACACGATCATTATTGCCACTTCAAGATGTGTTTGCACTTATGATAAATTCTTCCAATTATTTTGCGTGCATTTTGAGTTTGTATCCTGTTCTTTATTGCTTTCTCTTTATTTTTGAAAATCCATAAAAATCAGAAAATGTAGGAAAATTCATATAAATCCTGAAAATCAAAAATCAAAAGACGGCTCGTCAGTTAAGCAGGTAAGTATTTCTAACCCTAATCCCTCTGCATTACTATATGGTATCTACTCTATTATATCATCTCAAGGACCGGCTAGTTCTCAGTGTGTTCCAAGATCTGAGTTCCCCTTCACCAAACAAGGATGATCTAAGTGCACACTGTTAATCACTGGATAGGCCGTTAGATGGTATGACTCAGGGACGATGGATTCTATCGCACGCCGGGGATGCGAAGTGTCTTGACCCTTGCTCATTTTCTCTATCAATATTATCCTTGAGTATTTGTTATTTTCTCCTTTTCTTTGCATTTCATTTTATGATTTCTTTTCTTTTAGCCCAGCATGCATCATCTAGGATTTTTTTTGAGCTTCATGCTTCGTGATTTGTTAGAGCCAGCTTCTCAATGATGTTTCAACCAGATTCTTTATTTCTCAGACAAGAATCTCGTTCCATTCCGAATTTGAAAGTCTTCTAGCTAGTTGCTCGGCCCAGTTTTCCAGTATGGTTCCTTTTCAGGATTCCTCTCATCCCCATTCATTATACAGTCAATTCCTTTCCCTCTGATCCGCTCATTAGTCGTGAATCGCTCGAAGGCCAGAGTCGAATCGACCCTCGGGCAGCACTATCCCCTAATGAACGAAACCTGCAAGCTAAAGATAGCCAGGGTACCTCTTGAATCAAGAGTTTGATCTTTTCTTTTCTTTTGATCTTTGTTCGTCCCGGATAGGAACCATCCGTTCATTCTGTTTCCATACATGTTCGAAGATCGCCGGATAATTCTCGCTACTTATTCATTCAGAATGGGTGTTTCTTTACCTTGATGCCGCGCTTTTCATCTCATTCTACTTCACTCTACTACATCGTCATTTCATGTCATCCTCTGCTTCACTATCGCTCCACTCCCTTGCAAAGCCGGCATCAAGGAGGGGCAATCTGTAGACACCCATTTTTGGCCCATAAGTCGAGCAAAATTCCTTGTCATATCGTTGATGCCCCATGTTGGCTCATCATCGCCAAGCTGGCTTTCTCCGATCATGGTATCATTCTTGTTAGTTCATTGCCCTAGTGGGTTCTTCCTACTCAAATCAACCAGTCTTCTTCCTCATCTCAGAGCTCTCTGGGTTAGGATCTAACGCTTCAAGCCGCATGTCAATCCGTACTATACACAGAAGATCAGATACTTTGTATGGCCATATGCTGAAAAGTCTCTGAAGGCGACCGATTTCCTATCATTTTCTTATTAAGAAGACGACGCCCTTTCTGTCGCTATCTGACCTTATACCGATTTGCCTTCAAGTCTGAATCGATTCCTTCAGAAGGCGACACCTCGATACATTGCATTCTTAATTAGCATTTTTATTCCCTGAAAATCACCAGAAAAAACTTCAAAAGCTTTCCTTGTAAAGAAGGCGACATATCGAGGCGTCGCTACCTGGCCGCGACCATAAGGCTGTCGTGTTCTGGTTTCCATGCAACGTAGCCTTTCCTAACTTGACTTGGGTACTTGCTATTCATGAATATTCTGGGTTTTGATTGACCTAGAGGCGTTCAAATCCTTCCAAATTTTGAGGGAGCCTTCTTTAATGCGTCCTTTCCGAGTTCTACTTGCCCTTGCGCGAGCATGCTTTCCTAAACTCGAGCCATTTCCCATTATTCCTCTCACAGCCCGTTCAGGAATAAAGGGGTATAAATCTCTCTATACAGCACCATTTTGGGCAAGGTCGGCTGCTGGGTCTTCATCTCCCAGAGTGCTCCAACTTCTCAGAAGAGTCCTCCACCTCCATACGACCAGGAAGTGCCCCCCAGGGCATTTTCTCCCTACCTATGCTTTCTCTCTCCCCCTTTCCTTCAATTTTCTCTTCATTCATGCATGCATAGATTTGTTTTTCGTAGTTTTGCATTAGAACACTCCACACACACCATTTTTAAACACCAAAGGGGTTAAAACCCCACCCCACATGAGTTCCCTCCAATTAGCTCATGTTTATTCATGTTTTTGGGATGGATTCCTCATAAACGAATTCTCTAATGGGTTTTCCTTTGTTTTGATGTTCTCGGCAGGGTTTAGAAGATAGTAGCATCACGAGGCTCCTGCCCATTGGCCGGCTGAGGAGTAGGAAGAGAAAGAACCCATGGTCTTCATCCTCTGAAGCAGAAGGCGACCATCCAGGTGTCGCAATCTGGAAGGCGACAGATTGTGTGCTGCGTTCCGATACAAGGAAGGCGACGGCTCCATCGTCGCGTTCTCAGGGTCAGGTATGCTTTCTGCAATTTTTTCCCTTTTCCAAGGCACGCCCCTCCAATTTAGAAGCGATAAAATCAGAGGAAAACGTGAGCAACAAGTTTGGTAACGTGAATTGCGCATACAGACGCAAACATCAGAGCATCTAACGAACAATAATTGAAATAAATTCTTCATTTCATTATAAATCAGTAAGACTATTACACCACTAATTCAGAGCCAATACCTAGGGCTCAATGACATCATTACATTGAAAAGAAATCTAAAGCAATAACTGTTAGACTCCATAGTACTAAGGCAACTTCATCAACTGACTCCAGGTCGCTCATCACACTGGTCCCGTCCCATTGGTGTGTGTGACGTCATTGTCTGACTTACCTGAGACACAATAACAAATAACGAAGGGTGAGCGATAACGCTCAGTAGGACTTAATCTCAGGCTCAAGCAGGCTTTAATAATTAATGTATTAAATGACAGAGTAACTAATGATAGAGAGAGAGAGTCAAGTAATGTAAGAGACAACATGATAGCACGTGATTCAAATAGGGTGAGTGTCAGATATAGCACAAGAATCGAGTATAGCACAATGATTATGAACACAAGTAACGTCAACATCAAACAATAGCAAGTAACATGTATGGCGAGGAGAGAGAAAGTAGATGGTCACGTAGAGAGAGTAAATTGCACTTTGATTGATTTTCCTCAATCGAAATAGTATGGTACTTTGGTTATCCGTAGATAGCCGAGAGAAAACATAGAACTTGTTTTGATTATTAAATGACACTTTGTTGTCAAAGGACAACGAGAGAATATAGTTGAACAATAGCAGTGCAGTAGGAGAGTACGACAGTAGTCGCTCAATAACAGGATAGTAGCAGTTCAGTAATAGTCAGTGGTAGTGCAGTACATCTGAACAAACAGACTAACAGTATAACAGTCAATGTCTAGCTAATTCAGAATAGTCAGTCAGAACCGGTGCAAATACAGACACCGTCATTAGCCCTTGCAGGTATTTTCGGGTGTCTCTCTGCCTCCAGGACTAGATTGGAGCCCCTCGGACACTCTTCGTGCCCTCAACAGTATGCATTCAAGTCAGTAGAGTCACAAGACCCATTTAGTGCTAGACAGTCAAGAACTGTACAAAATAGTAGGAGCCACACAGCTCAAGGTACCAAGAGAGTTCCAAATGAATGACGAGATGGATGAGATAGTAGAGTGAACCTGAATAGATGAGCGAGTAGAGTGTAGATGGGATCTTATGGTCATTGCACGTGAAATGTCGAGTAAACATGCGATAGTAACAGTTGCACAACACGTGCACTTGGTGTTGGCAGTCAGGTGGAATACACTACCTTTTCCGCTGGCCATGTTACACATAGGTCCAGAGGTCTGGCGTGATTCAAGATAAGAACGAGAGCAAACTAAGGCCGTTGGATCTTTCCGATCCCTAAAGGGTATCATAGGTGTTAGGGTACAACCAGCTCTTCGACCATGTGGGAATCCATGGATAGAGGAGACTTACGGAGGCCTTGGTCAAGGGGTCACTAGTCCGGAGAAAGGAATATCCGATGGAGAGTTCACCACAAGCCAAGAAGAGGCTTTCCTATCGTGCTAGAGTGTATGCGCATGCTGCGCGTGGGAATCACTCAAGTGCGTATGTGAATCCGATTATGGAAACTCTAGTTATAAAAACTCAGTTTATGGAAACTTCAATTTTGGAAACTCTATATATGGCAAGTATCATGAGTACTAAAACATGCATGACCAATTTTAGCAAGTAACTATGCGTTTTTAGCAAGTTCGTTAACAAGGCAAGAAAGTGAATAATCGGTAGGTAGAGAGCATGATCATGAACTTAAGATCAATTAAAAATCATGTCAACATGTTTTAACTTTCATATGGGTTGTTAAATGCATGATAAGACTTTCTAGAACCTTCCTAGAATGCATCAAACTCCCACATGCAAAGAACGACACAAAACGATGGAAACCAAGACGTATGCCCCTTAGAAGGCAAATGCAGTCCCATCCCTTCACTTCCTTAGGTCACAACTCATTGATTTTTTTATTCAAATCTCACACATGAATATACCATATTGAATCCCTTTGAATGAGGAATCCATCAATAAAACGGCTCGACAATCCGAGGTCTATAGAAAAGTTATGGCCGATTAAGTGTACATAGGCAGAAGGCGACACAGTGCCTGTCGCCTTCAGAACATGAAGGCGACCATGATCTTGTCACCTTCTTAAGAAGACCACAAAACTGGCTGATTTTTGGTATGGGTCGCGACCATGATGTTGTCGCGTTATGGTAGCGACGTGTCGACCTGTTGCCACCAGAATATGGCGTTTGGGTTGCTTTTTCTACCTATTTCCACTCCAACTTGGATTGGGTTTGACACCTATGGGTTTGAAAAATAAAAACAAATGCTAGGGTGATCCAAATTGGGTGAAACCACCTTTTTAGTTAGCGTACTTCTAATACTTATTACAGTAGCAAATAATCGAGAAACAAAGGTCGTTTGACTATGTAATAAGACGTATTGGACTGACTATGTGAATCTGACACATTGTTCATGTTTGGATTAATACTCTCAGCACGGTCAATGAAAATTGGAGAAACCAGTGCCAAATGAAAATAGACTCATAGGGTAACAAGTTCTATGTTGAACACTTGGTCTCAAAAAGACTCCACAAAGAGGTATGGAACTTGTAACACAAGTCAAGGTTAAATTGTGACAGTACATTGTCAAGATCATGCAAGATTTAATTCATGACATAGGATGGATGAAAATTAGGGCTTCTAGGGGCAAAATATGCCTAACATCCGTCAGTAAATCCAGTTAAAATTTGAGAGCACGAGGTTGAGTATACATAGAGATAAGAATAAAGAAGAAGGGTCGGTTTCATGGTGTTTGCAGAACTTCAAAAATCAACCATAAAAGATTGGCTCGATGGGAAAATATGAAAATAGAGGGTTTTGTTCCTAGTATATGGAACAATCTACAGACGAAATTAATTAGGTTTTGCTCGTGAGAATGCCTACCTTTAGTCATTTTACTCTTCTAGGGCAAGAACTTGAAGAACTCGGGATGAAGCTTGATGAAGCCTTCAACCCATGAAATCTCCTCCTCCTTGGCCTCTTCTCCATGTCCAGCAAGTCCCAACAACATGTTAGGGCCGGCCATGGAGAGATTGGGGGGTATTTATGCTTGTTGGGTTTCTATTTCCTAATAGGACTCCAACTCCTATTTAATTACGAATTTTCCTATTTAATCCCACCTTCCAAGCCTTGCCATGTCCTATTGGGGTGGGTTGGGATCCAAATTCTTGGCTAACTTCACAAGGCCCTGAAGATGAAAGATGAAGTAGACAAACTTCACAAGGCTAGATTCACCAGGGTAGTGCTTTATTCGAACTGGGTGGCAAATATAGTCCAAGTCATGAAGAAGGACGGGAATGTCAGAATCTGTATTGACTTCCGGGACTTAAATAGGGCATGTCCAAAGGACGATTTTCCGCTTCCTCACATTGATGTGCTAATTGATAACAATGCTGGGTATGAGACCCTTCATTCATTGGGATATTCAGGCTACAACCAAATCCGTCTAGCTCCTGAAGATCAGAGAGAAAACATCTTTCACCACGCCCTGGGGAACGTACTGCTATGTAGTCATGCCGTTTGGGCTAAAGAATACTGGGGCTACCTATCAAAGGGCGATGATGGCCATCTTCCACGATATGATGCATGTCTATGTAGAAGTATACGTGGATGACATCTTGGTGAAGTCAAGAACCAGGAGAGAACACCCCGAAATCCTCGCCAAGGTGCTGCAAAGGTCAAGGGAGTACAAACTGAGAATGAATACGAAGAAATGTGTGTTCGGGGTATCATCAGGGAACTTGCTAGGGTTCATAGTTAGCAAGCTGGGTATTGAGATCGATCCAAATAAGGCCAAGGCTATAGCAAAAATGTCACCTCCAAGAATATCCCACAACTAAGAGGTTTGATCGGACATTTGCAGTTCATTAGAAGATTTATATCTCAGCATTCACAAAGATGCGGCCCGTTCTATGATCTCTTGAAAGGAGGGGCAAAGTTCGAATGGAATGATAAGTGCCGAGAAGCCTTTGATGACTTGAAGAGGTATCTCATGAATCCCCCTATTTTGCAGCCTCCGGTACCCTAGAAACCGCTAATCCTATATCTCTCAATCATTGAGGACTCCCTAGGTGCTGTCCTTGCGCAACACGATGCATCTGGAAAAGAAAGGGCAGCATACTATCTTTCTAGGCTTTTCAACACCGCAGAATCCAAGTACACCACCGCAGACAAAACCTGTGCCGCGCTTGTCTGGGTGGTTCAGAAACTCAAGCATTACTTTCTTGCCCACGAGGTCAGGCTCATCTCGAGGATGGATCCACTCAGGTACCTTCTAGAAAAACCCGTCCTCTCTGATCGGCTTGCACGCTGGCAGAGCTTCCTCTCACAGTTCGACATTTCTTTTGTGGTCCAAAAGGCCATCAAAGGATATGCCATTGCTGAGCACCTTGCCCATTTGCCACTTGCTCACAGAGATTTTGTCTAAGAGGAGTTTCCCGATGAAGAGCTCTCAGTCATCTCCAAAGATCCCTTATGGTCCCTCCATTTTGATGGTGCACTCAACTCCAAGGGACGGGGCATTGGAGCCGTGCTGCTCACCCGGAAGGTATTACCATCCCCATCGCCTATCAACTCACCTTTTCCGCCACTAGCAACATGTCTGAGTACGAAGCTCTCCTCGCCGGTCTCAAGCGTGCTTATATCTTAGGTGCATCACCTTAGAATCATAGGGGACTCTCAGCTTGTTTTGCGACAGGTGCTCTCAACTTACCGCACTCGTGACCCACAACTTAAACCATATCAAGATTTGGTCACGCTGTTGGCAAGGCAGTTCCGCAAGCTTATCTAAATCCATACTCCTCGCTCACAGAATATCATGGACGATGCTCTGGCGTCGCTAGCTTCATCTTTATCCTTCCCTCTGAGTCGCCAGTTTGAGACAATTGTCGTCCAACGGCTCGATGTCCCATCTATTCAAGATCCTTGGTTCGAAAACCTTAGGACAATCTTAGAAGAGAGGGCTAGGAAAGAGAAGTGCAACAAGTCATGCTAACTGAGCTCGAGGAAATCTTGGATGAAGAGGAACTGCCATGGTATTTTGAGATTGAGCAATACTGTAAGGATGGGACGTATCCCGAAGGGGAAAATGCAGAGGATCGCAAGGCCATTAGAAGAGCCGCCTTAAGGTACACAGTTGTTGAAGTTCTGTACAGGCGAGTTCTTAATGGAGTTCTTCTGAGATGTCTTACTGATGACGAGGCATGGAAAGTGGTAGAAGGAGCCCATTCTAGTGAATGGTGAGGGCATGTCAACAATCAAATGCTTGCAAAGAAGATCATTAGGCAGGGCTACTACTGGCCAACCCTAGAAGAAGACTGTGCCATCTACGTCCGTAGGTGTGTCAAATGCCAACTCCATGCTGATAAAATTCATGCTCCTTCATCCTCACTTCATCCACTCTCCACACCTGGCCATTCTCCATGTGGGCTTTTGATATTGTTAGCCCCTTGGTGATCCTAATGCTCAAACCAAACAAAAATCCTTTATCCTAACAGCGACTGAGTATTACACCCAGTGGGCAGAAGCAGAAGCGTTCGCAGAAATCAAGCATGCATAATGTGCCGCTTTATCATGAAGAATATCATTTCGCGGTTCGGAGTACCAAGCAGCATCGTCACGGACAACGGGCCACAATTCATCTCGCAAGAGCTTCAGGACCTCTGTAAGAAATACAACATCACTCTACATCATCATCTCATATACACACAAGGAAATGGCCAAGCTGAAGCAACCAATAAAACCCTTCTTAAAATCTTAAAGAAAACTTGTGAATCGCACAAATTCGCTGATTGGCCAGAGAAGCTAATAGAGGCTCTATGGCCTATCGTACCTCTGTCCGTACTCCACGGGGCAAACCCCGTACGCTCTCACTTACGGGATGGAGGCGGTAATTCCATACAGATCTTGATCCCTTCACTAAGAGTCCAACTTGATAAGGAACTTAATCTTGACGAACGTCGAGAGGCGTTACTAGTTCAATTGGAACTTAGACGAAAGCAGACTAATGGCGGCCAATCATGTACTCTCATACCAAGGCGAATCAAGATCCTTTGAAAAGAAGGTAATCGAACGGAAATTCCAAGAGGGTGATATGGTCTTGAAACACATTTTTATCAAGCCTGGAGGTTCGAGGTCTAGTTGCAGTCAAACTGGGAAAGTCTGTACGTCGTGAGAGAAGTGTATCCAGAGAATGCCTACCGCCTAACTAATGCTGAGGGCGTAGAGTTGTCACATTGTAGAATGGGTTGTACCTTAAAAGATTCTATCCCTAGGTCTATAGGTGTGAGGCCACAATACTTAGACGAGGGATGACCCCGTGTTAAGAGTCCAAAATGTCCCCCCCAATCGTCGAAGGTTGACCTAAGTTAGGATCAACTGTCACGTCCGAGAATTACGCAGCAGATATTAGTTCGAAGAATTCGAGTCGATAATTCAATACGTGAACAGCCGGCAAATAAGCCTCCAGCTAGCACGCACTAAATGTATAATAACATACATTATCATAGGGCCAAGTATTGAACTCAACTAATCTTTTATTCAAATCTCAACTCATTGTGTTCAAAATGGAAACTATTACATGACTAAGACTCAATAAAAGCAAAAGTACATAATACCTCACCTCCTACTACATTGTTCTAACACTCAAAATAAACTAACTATAGATCTACTCATGATTGGAAAGCTCATCACTCGGACGCATTCCCATCCTCGACTTGCTCTTCCTCTTGAACTTCATAGTCACCTAGATTGGCTAAAAGTAGGGGATGAGCAAACTAGCCCAGTAGGATTTATATATCAATGTGCGGGCAATGATATAAGTGATTAACAATTAGAACTGGGTAAGCACGATGAATGTCATGATATGCATGTACGTATAAAAATCGTTAAAACACGATACATGAAACAAGCTAGATAGAGTGATCATGATAGAATAAGATCTAGAACAATATGACAAGATAGAACTAGCAATAGATCGCTTTGTACAAGCACGCAAGATTTCACTTAATGTCAAGAACGTAAGATATCACCGGATGTCAAGAACGCAAGATATCACTAATTATATAAATGCAGGATGGCCATATCACGCAAGCAAGCAAGCAAGAACGCACGAGCACGATCATGTAACACTAATAAGGCACGTAGACACTAATGTACACCGAGAAAAGATCCATCAAGAATGTACACTAGGACACGTGTATGTGGTTATTGTATCTATCATTCAACAAGCAAGCAAGACTCCCAGCGCAGATGCAACGCCAGTAAATTTTTAAATGTAGATACCCATAGTCATTAATAATGGCCAATGAGAGTTTCAATAAGTAAGCATGTGTAATGTCATGTTCATGATGATGATGGGAACAAGTAATAAGTAATTGAACATGATTCATGATAACAATGGTCAAGAGATAAATTCGGTAGCATAACGGTACGATTTGTACTTGGTTAAATCTTTACATTAATGGCTTTAGTCTAGATTGTCAATCACACTCACGAGAACAAGAAGAGAAAGGAAGTGCACGCTATCTTCAGGGAACTTCATTGGTACAACCAACTCGTCGGCCATGTGGGAATCCATGGTCAGAGGAAGATTTACGGAGGCCTGGAGAAAAGGTCGCTAGTTACCGATTTGGAATGACCGATAGAGAGTTTCCAATTTCCCAAGAAAGGGGCTGCCTAACAGTGCGAGTGTGTAGTGCGGTACGCGTGTCTCAATTCATAAACCATCGGTCTCAGACTCGCGGAAAACACTTTAACATGATAGCATGAAGTGAAACTATGCACTTAACTAAACATGGATTTCATGATTTTTAAGATAACAATTCATCATTAAGAAGCTAGAACAGTTCGAAGAGTTAATCAACAGTCACATGAATAGTCACGTCATTAATAAAGCAATTAGAATAATGTTCGTGTACTTAAGCTTTTTAAACGGGTTTAACACTTTTAAGCCATTAAAATAACCACCATGCATGATCAGACCAAAAACATGTGAATTACACCCTAAATATCACATCAACAGACCTCGGGTATAACGGTTAGGTTCGCAAGAAGGTAAGTGGGAGAAAAATGCAAAATTGAGATCGCAACAGGTACGTATAAGGAAAGCGACAGGGCTGTCAGGCCCGGGGTCAGGTCGTGACAGACCCCAGTAAGGGTCGCGACGGGTGGGGAACAGAATGCGACAGTGCCTTGTACAGGTCGCGACAAGCATGACAGAACAAGCAGGCAGATCGCGATAGTGAGCTCTGTCGCGATGGCCTGTGACGGGGCCTATCAGGCCGTCGCGTTCACAGGGTCCATGCCTGGCATCTGCAGAGAAAGGAATGTTTTGGATTGCTGTCTAGAACTACCTTATATTGACAAAAGGTGCTTCTAAAATAGAGAACAATTGTACAGGGTATGAAAAAAAACGAAACCAGTTTTAAACTGTCCTAGACATGCAAGGGTTCTTCCAGTAAATCGGAATTAGAAAATAATGAGGGTTTTGACAGGCTTTAATCAAGTCAAACTCAACTTAGAAGACAAGTGTACCTGAAGACGTAGTTTCATGCAGCAACCCTCTTACCATGCCTATAACTCTCTAACTATGAGATTAGACAAAATGTTCAACACAAAACCTGACGAGGACAACTAGTAGAATAACTTTCATTTCATGAATTACTCTAATTTGGTCTTGAATCCCATGAAACATAAAAGAACAGGAAAAGCCCTAACAGTGCGCGACTTTGGCAAAACACTTATAGTTCAAAATTTATACAATGAAATTCATGAAACCAGTGGGTAACGAAAGTTAACCGATGTACACATTGTATAGGATAAGTTAAGGTTTGGCCCGAGAAAACCTACCTTCTGGGTTGAAGAAGTCTCGTTTTTCCAGAAAACCTGTGTTCAGACCACTTGGAGGAGAACGCTTACTGCTCCGTGTATACTGCATGGAATTTGGGCATTCCACTTGGGTTAGAACACAGACTTGACCCTCTTTCCAGGGGTATAAGCCTTGCAAGGTTTGGTTTAGGTTTGACCTACCTTTGGTCGACTTCAATGATGACTGTCTGTGCAGGTCGCAGCAGACGCAACGGGGAAGAAGATGAGCTTCGTGTGGTCGTTCCACAGCTCCTCAGCCACCAAGAGCTCCTCCACACGACCCCAGCAAGTTCTAAACTCGTCCCTAGGGTTGGGTGAAGAGTATTTAAGCAACCATGTGTTAGGAGTCCTATTGTAACTAGGAAAGCTAGGTTGCGGTTTTGACATATTAGTTTCCTATTTTTGATGATTCTTCCCCCTTTGAGTGTGTGAGGCTTTAGGAAACCCCCACCATAGTTAAGCACGAATTTGGGTTGCCAAGAATGCATGATTGCATCCCAATTCAACTCAAATTGCCTCTTTCTAATTTCCCTATTTAGAGTTACGAATTTCCATGCATTTTCTAGCTTTATTTGATTATTGGGCAAATGATGTCCATTGGCCCAATTATGTTATTGGGTCATTAATATATAATGTTGGAAGTCTCTCCAACACTTTTATTTAATTTTTGATTGCGTCATATTTTCGTGTTAACGGTTTTCCGACTTGTTTCCTAATTTGGATAATCGGTCACAATAACTCTTAAACCTAGTCCAAATGATTTTTATTGACCCAAATTTGTTGATGGGTCATTAGAGGATATTATTTGAAGTCCGTATATGATTTTTATTTAATTTTCTGACTCATCCAAGTACCCGTGATAATGGTTTTTCGACTTATTCATGAATTACGATAATAAGTCGCGAAACACTTAAACTTGGCTAATCCGATTTTTCTTGGCATAAATTCTTCTTTGTGGAACATTTAGGAATAATGTGTGGGGTTGATTTATAATTTTTAAGGAATTGTTCTGATGTGTTTTAGCACATACGATAATTGTACGTATGTTTTAAATAATCCAATATTATGGAATTATTTATTTCCATTTATTTAAATTTTTATGTAATTAAAATTTCCGGGGTGCTACACTCTCCCCCACTTAAGAGAATTTGGTCCCCAATTCATAGATCATTAATTGTCTTTTGATAGTTATGACCCTTGAGGTCGTTTCAGATTTAATTCTTCTAACTTGTTTCACATCGTGGATGCTAGTCCAACATCTACACCATGGCCACCCGTACTATTCATTTGGTTCCTTCCACTCTTGTTTTCTTCCACGGTTGTTATAGCTCCATCTTAATCCCCCAATGAACTATGGTATAATGACTAGATTATTACTTTCTAATTTCTCCTTAATGATCTCCCCCACTTAGAAATGTACCAATAAGAACACATAAGATAGTCTAGGGGTTTAACATTCATACCTCCTTCCGGAAGCTCCGCTTGCGTCATTGCATTCACCCGTCCCTGACGCTTTACCACTCCTTGGTTCCTTCCAGCTTGGTCTTTTAGCATGGGACAGTTCGGTATACGATGTTCATGACTCCCACATCGCAAGCCAGCCCCGGCCTTCTTCCAGCACTTGTCCGCTTGGTGCCCAGGCTTGTTGCAAAATTTACAATACTCCATCGTCATTGTTTCTTCTACTTTGATCTTTTTCTCCATGCCATAGTCCTTCCCAGTGGTTGGCCCTTTTATTGTTGTTGTAGTTGTTGTTGTTGTTGTTATTGTTGTTGTTGGGGAAAGTTCCAGTTGTATCGACTGCACCCCTTTATAAATGTCGATTTTGAGATGTCCTTCCCCGCTTCCACCTTAGCCATAGTGTCTTCTACCAATTGAGCTCTTTGGACCATCTCAGTGTAGAGTTGAATGTTGTGTGGTCCGAGCCTTTCAATGAACATGGGCCTGAGCCCATCCATGAACCGATCTGCCTTAAGTCTTTCAGTTCCAACCAAGTGTGGGCGTACACAGCAAGACGCGCGAACTGAGCCTCATGCTCAGCACAGACATTCCCTTCTGCTTCAGTGCGCAAATTCCGCCGCTTTCCCTCCTTCACTCTTCAGAGAAATATTTTCCCCGAATATCTCCAGAATCCGCCCACTCCAATTCAGCTATATTAGGCAGATGGGCCGATGTGGCCTTCCACCAAGCTCGGGCATCATTAGTAAATTGGAAAGTGGCCAGTACCACCTTCTCCCTATTGGTCACTGCATTACTTGGAAGATCCTTTCTATTTCTTCCTGCCAATTTTCTGCTTCGTCTGCATCAGGGGATCTAGAGAAACGAGGAGGGTTTAACTCCTAAAATTCCGGTGCAGATCACTGGCTCCATTCCTTGCAGCGGCAGCTTAATTTCCAGCCTGTACTACATTTTGTAATGCTTGGGTCAGACCACCCACAGTGTCTTGCATAGCTTGCCACTAGTTGCGGGCCATTGCAATTTGAGTGCAATAGTTATGAGGGTTCCTGAGAAAAGGATGGAAACCAATTAATGTCTCTAGATACATTATAAGAGTCAATGGGTATGAGTGTTTTATTCTTTCTAACATATTCCCAGTCTCTACCCATTCTCACCAGGTATTATATTTAATTTCCATGACCTAGGTTCCATAGGTATCTCCTAATCCTGAGACATATTTCCTATTTGGTATTCCTAGGCTCTGATACCATTAAACTGTCACGTCCTGAGAATTACGCAGCAGATATTAGTTCGAAGAATTTGAGTCTATAATTCGAGACGTGAACAGTCGACAAATAAGCCTCTAGCTAGCACGCACTAAATGTATATAACATACATTATCATAGGGCCAAGTATTGAACTCAACTAATCTTTTATTCAAATCTCAACTCATTGTGTTCCAAATGGAAACTATTACATGACTAAGATTCAATAAAGTAAAAGTACATAATACCTCACCTCCTACTACATTGTTCTAACACTCAAAATAAACTAACTATAGATAGACTCTTATTGGAAAGCTCATCACTCGAACGCATTCCCATCCTTGACTTGCTCTTCCTCTTGAACTCATAGTCACCTAGATTGGGTAAAGTAGGGGATGAGCAACTAGCCCAGTAGGATTTATATCTCAATGTGCGGGCAATGATATAAGTGATTAACAATTTAGAACTGGGTAAGGACGATGAATGTCCATGATATGCATGTACCGTATAAAACTTGTTAAAACACGATATATGAAACAGCTAGATAGAGTGAACATGATAGAATAAGCTCTAGAACAAGATGACAAGATAGAACTAGCAATAGATCGCTTTGTACAAGCACACAAGATTTCACTTGATGTCAAGAACGCAAGATATCACTGGATGTCAAGAACGCAAGATATCACTAATTGCAATAATGCAGGATGGCCATATCACGCAAGCAAGCAAGCAAGCAAGAACGCACGAGCCGATCATGTAACACTAATCAGGCACGTAGACACTAATGTACACGAGAAAAGATCCATCAAGAATGTACACTAGGACACGTGTATGGGTTATTGTATCTATCATTCAACAAGCAAGCGACTCCCAGCGCAGATGCAACGCCAGTAATCATTATACCCCATGGTTTAACATGTATCTATGACTCTCCGTCATTGAGGCTAGATTGCAGCCTTGGACACACGCCGTGCCCTGTCAGCATCTCATGTAAATTTTTAAATGTAGATACCCACAGTCATTAATAATGGCCAATGAAGAGTTTCAATAAGTAAGTATGTGTACTGTCATGTTCATGATGATGATGGGAACAAGTAATAAGTAATTGAACATGATTTCATGATAAAAATGGTCAAGAGATAAATTCGGCAGCATAACGGTACAATTTGTACTTTGGTTAAATCTTTACATTAATGGCTTTAGTCTAGATTGTCAATCACACACTCACGAGATAAGAAGAGAAAGGAAGTGCACGCTATCTTCAGGAACTTCATGGTACAACCAGCTCGTCGGCCATGTGGGAATCCTGTCAGAGGAGATTTACGAGGCCTTAGAGAAAAGGTCGCTAGTCTACCAATTCGGAATGACCGGTAGAGAGCTTCCAATTTCCCAAGATAGGGGCTGCCTAACAGTGCGAGTGTGTAGTGCGGTACGCGTGTCTCAATCACAAACCATCGGTCTCAGACGCAGAAACACTTTAACATGAAGCATGAAGTGAAACATGCACTAACTAAACATGGATTTCATGATTTTTAAGATACATTCATCATTTAAGAAGCTAGACATTCGAAGAGTTAATCAACATCCCATGAATCGTCACGTCATTAAGAAAGCAATTAGAATAATGTTCGTGTACTTAAAGCTTTTTTAAATGGGTTTACACTTTTAAGCCATTAAAATACCACCATGCATTGATCAGACCCAAAACATGTGAATTACACCCTAAATCATCATCAACCAGACCTCGGGTATAACGGTTTTAGGTTTCGTAGAAGGTAAGTGGAGAAAAATGCAAAATCCTGAGATCGCGACAGTACGTATAAGGAAAGCGACAGGGCTGTCAGGCTCGGGTCAGGTCGCGACAGACCCCAGTAAGGGTCGCGACGGTGGGGGAACAGAACGCGACAGTGCCTTGTACAGGTCGCGACAGGCATGACAGAACAAGCAGGCAGTTCGCGACGCCATGACCGGTCGCGATCGATCGCGACAGTGAGCTCGTTCGCGATGGCCTTTGAAATGCGGCCTATCGGGCCGTCGTGGTTCACAGGGTCCGTGCCTGGTCTGCAGAGAAAGGACATGTTCTTGGATTGCGGTCCAGAACTGCCTTATATTGACACAAAGTGCTTCTAAAAATAGGAACAATTTGTATAGGGTATGAAAAATACGAAACCAGTTTTAACTGTCCTAACATGCAAGGTTCTTCCAGTAAATCGGAATTAAAAATAATGAGGGTTTGATAGGCCTTTAATCAGTCAAACTCAACATAGAAGACAAGTGTAACCTGAAGACATAGTTTCATGCAGCAACCGTCTTACCATGCTTATAACTCTCTAACTATTGAGATTTAGACAAAACATTCACACAACCCTGATGAGGACAACTAGTAGATAATTTCATTCATGAGTTTACTCTAATTGGTCTTGAATCCCATGCAACATACAAAGAACGGGAAAGCCCTAACAGTGCGCGACTTTGGAAAAACCCTATAGTTCAAAATATACTCAATGAAATTCGATGAAACCAGTGGGAAACGAAAGTTAACTTGATGCTCTACACATTGTATGGATACGTTAAGGTTTTTGCCGAGAAACCTACCTTTGGGTTGAAGAAGTCTCATTTTTCCAGAAAACTCGTGTTCAGACCACTTGGAGAGAACGCTTACTGCTCCGTGTATACTCCATGGAATTTGGGCATTCCACTGGGTTAGAACTTAGACTTGACCCTCTTTCCAGGGGTACAAGCCTTGCGAGGTTTGGTTTAGGTTTGACCTACCTTTGGTCGACTTCAAGATGACTGTCTGTGCAGGTTGCAGCAGACGAAAACCGGAAGAAGATGAGCTTCTGTGGTCGTCCACAGCTCCTCAGCCACCAAGAGCTCCTCCACACGACCCCAGAAAGTTCTAAACTCGTCCCTAGGGTGGGTGAAGAGTATTTAAACCCAACCAAGGAGTTTTAGAGACTATTGTAAACTATGGAGATGACTAGTTGCGGTTTTGACATATTAGTTTCCTATTTTGATGATTTCTTCCTCCCTTTGAGTGTGTGAGGCTTTAGGAAACCTCCCACCATAGTTAAGCACGAATTTGGGTTGCCAAGAATGCATGATTGCATCCCAATTCAACTCAAATTGCCTATTTCTAATTTCAGCCTATTTAGAGTTACGAATTTCCATGCATTTTCTAGCTTATTTGATTATTGGGCCAACTGATTCCATTGCCCAATTATGCTATTGGTTCATTAATATATAATGTTGGAAGTCTCTCCAACACTTTTATTTAATTTTGATTGCGTCATATTTTCGTGTTAACGGTTTTCCGACTTGTTTCCTAATTTGGATAATCGGTCACAATAACTCTTAAACCTAGTCCAAATGATTTTTATTGACCCAAATTTCTTGATGGTCATTAGAGAATATTATTGAAGTCCGTATAGATTTTATTTATTTTTCTGACTCATCCAAGTACCCGTGATAATGGTTTTTCGACTTATTTATGAATTACGATAATAAGTCGCAAAACACTTTAAACTTTGCTATCGATTTTTCTTGGCATAACTTTCTTTGTGTAACATTTAGGAATAATGTGTGGGGTTGATTTATAATTTTTACAGAATTTTCCGATGTGTTTTAGCACATACGATAATGGTACGTATGTTTTAATAATCCAATATTATGGAAATTTTTTATTTCCATTTATTTAATTTTTTGTATGTAATTAAAATTCCGGGGTGCTACATCAACACACACACATGGCAACCCAGGGCGATTGCACTTAGTGGATAACGCTAGGTGGGCTCTGCTTTAGCGATGTGATGATCATTCTCTTCCAAATCGGTCGAGGTGTAGGGGCAAGAGTCGCAAGGGTAAGGTAGTCAACCTTAAGCATACCCTAACGAGAGGAAGCCTCAAATAGGGACGGTTAAATAAAAGGGCAAAAGAACAAAAAAGCAAAAGAAAAATCAAAGAACATGGCGGAATAGGGGCATGGCAAAGAGTGGCAAAGTCCCCGCGGGACGCTCATAAGGCGGTCGTACGCATGCCCCAGTCATGCAACTGCATGGAAAAGACCACAAAGTCCCTACTCAACGGCCTAATCTTTGAAGGGTGGCTGCGGGAAGAAGCCAACCCAACATCCTTAAACCTGCATTAGACTTCCCTCAAATAGTCTCTATTTCCCTCTATAAGATCAGACCATCCCTTAAGGTATGGCCCTCTACCGCACTGTCATCTAGGGGCAGTCACCCGTGGCATGTCACACAAACGCACGTCCTACCTTGGTAAGGTCCTTTGGCGAGAGGGGGAGGTGATTAAGACTCAACCGACGTTCGAACCGGTCGGTGTGTTGTGGCCCAAAAGGGCGAGTACCTTCCGTCTCGCGCGTTTTATTTTTAGGAAGGGCTAACGTCGGCTTTAGGCGCTTTTCAAAATCCAAAAAAATCAAATATTTCAAAATCCAAAAAAATCAAATATTTCAAAATCCAAAAAATCAACTATTTCAAAATCCCCAAAAATCAAATATTTCAAAATCCAAAAAAAATTAAAATTTCAAATAAAAAAAAAATCAAATTTTCAAAATCCAAAAACAAAATCAAATATTCAAAACAAAAAAAAAATCAAATATGCAAAACCCAAAATGTTTAAAATTCCAAGAACACTTTACTCATTCTTCATGCATGTTATTTATGTCTTTTTCGCCTGTTTAATAAGGCTTAGCCCCCTTGACCATTTATCAAGGTTGGTCACTTGTCACTTTTAAGGCAAGGGGCTGTTGGTTTGAATGCATAATTCATATCATTTCCCTCCTATTTTGATGATGACAAGAGGTGTTCTTAAAGCATTTAATTGAAACATTCAAAACATCATACCTGAATTCTTGTTCAAAAAGTATTTTTAAACCACATTATCATTTATGGTCATGATAAATCATTAACTAATGATATATGTGTTTTTTTTCAGGTACAAACATTTTTATGCAAAAGATGTGTCGACACACCCATCAATGGTGTCGACACATCAACACAGATTCAAAGGCAAAATGTGTAAAAATGTTGAGACTGTGTCGACACATGTCAAGAGTGTGTCGACACGAGTGGTAGTTTTTCAGAAATCAACGCCTACCCAGGTCGACACACTCTCAGAGCAGGTCGACCTGGATCACGTTCACAGAACAGACTATCTGCAGAATTGGGACAGCAGTCGACACACTCAAGAGCAGGTCGACACGAGACCTTCTTCCCAGAACAGCATTTTCCATATTGGGACAGTGTGTCAACACTACCACCAGGGCAGGTCGACACACTACGGAAACTTTTCATCCTAAAGTTGATGGCTGCCACGTGTCCTTCTAGGGCGATCAGAATCTTCCTAGGAACACGTGCCCTTGTACCCAAAAGGGTATCTTTGGAATCCTAAGGATATAAAAGGTCTTTTCGGCCAGCCTTCACATGAGAGAGGGACCCAACTCTCTTAGAGCCTCCAAGAAGCTCCTGGCGGCCAAGAAGAGCTCGTGTCTCCTTCCTCTGCTCTCCAAGTGCTTCCAGAAGACCAATTCCCACCAATTCAAGGTGTGGGAATTGGAATTTGATTCCTGAAGATTTCTCTGAAGCATTCCAAGGAGGCAGATCCTGTAGAAGACTTCTTTGGTGAAGAATTCGAGGAAGATCCAACTTCTCAGATTGCAGAGCATCGACTTGGACTTCAAGCTTCACAAGTTTCTTCCCAATCAAGCTTCTACAAGGGAGTACACTGAAGAATGAAGCCTTTTATACAATTACCTTTTCTTCTGTTCTTCTGAGATATCTTTTGAGATATGCAAGTGCTTCTGCATAACTCTCTTTAGAGTTCTCAAATTTCGTACTAGATCTGTTGCTAGAGACTTAGTCTTAATAAGTGTGCTAGCAGTTTCAGTGTGAGCTTGTGCTCAGGGTGTTGTGAGCCGTCGAGCTCGTTTGAGTTGTCAGCTCAAGGTTGGTTTGACAGCAGTCTTGCTCAGTGTTTCTAGAGTAGTCTTGCTCTAGAGGTCGTGTGAGTTGTATGCTCTGAAGCGTTGGAGTTGTTAGGCTCCTTTGGGTGTGTAGCCCAGTTGTGTTAGTGAAGCCTCACGGGTTGTGAGGGGTGGATGTAGGAATCACTTGTGATTTCCGAACCACCTAAAAAATCCTTGCGTATTTGTCTTCTGTGGTTTGATTGATTCATCGCTAGATGCTTGCATAGGATCCGTTTTTTAATTCACTTAATCAACTTGCTTCACATCTAAGTTTTTCAACTCACTCAAATCTAATCAGATCTTTAGTTTTTTCACTGATAACATTGCCTCTGATTCTAAATAAGTTTTCAAATTACTTAAGCTTCCGCAAAAGTGGCTAGATCTATTCATCCCCCCCCCTTCTAGATCTTTTCCAACACATTCATTTCGATCCTTCAATTGGTATCAGAGCGGGTTTACATCAATCTGATTTGAACTGAGCAGTTTTGTGTTTCTAAGTATTGAGTGTTTGATTGTTTGCTTGTTTTGTTTGCTTGCTTGTTTAACTCTTCTCTGTGCATTACTTAAGTGTCATGGACCCAAAGGGTTTCATAGTTGAGGGCCATTCCATAAATAGGCCACCATTCTTTAATGGTTTGGACTATTCTTATTGAAGAATAGAATGCAAGTGTTTCTAAGGGCCCAAACTATGAGATCTGGAAAGTTGTAGAGGTGGGTCCCTATGAGAACCAGGGAGAAGAAGATACCTGGACAAGGGAACAGATAAGGAAAGCTACACTGAATTATAGTGCCATGAACATGATTCAGTGTGCTGTCCATCCCAGGAGTATTCGAGAATCTCTATGTGCAAATCTGCCAAGAGATGTGGGATAAACTCGAATTACTCTATGAGGGAACATCTCAGGTCAAGGAGACCAAGACAAACATTTTAGTTTCAGAATATGAACTTTTTATGATGATCTAAACGAAAATATTTCTGAAATGTTTGCCAGTTCATGGTGATAGTCAATGGACTGAAGGCTTTGGTAAGGAGTATACTGATGTAGATTTTGTAAGAAAATTTTGCGTTCACTTTCTTCATTTGGCATACCAAGGCCACTGTTATTGAAGATTCAAAGATTTGTCCAAATTTCTTTGGATGAATTGATTGGATCTTTAATGACATATGAAATAAACTTAAAAAGAAATGAAGAACACATCATTAAGACCAAGCCTATGGCACTCAAAGCCTCTTCAAGCAACAAAGAATAAACAGATCAGACAAGACATCTGAAGAATCTGAGTCGAATGAGGATGAGATTGCCCTCATGACCAGACAATTCAGGAAATTTTGAATATAGGAAAGGGAAAATGACTGGGAAAAGAAATTTCCCTTAGGTAAGAAGAACACTTCCTCTTCCAATTTCAATAAGAATCATAAACCTGATGAAAATGTTATCTGTTACAGGTGCAACAAGCCAGGACACATGAAGGAAGAGTGTCCTGAGAACAAGAAGGAAAAGCACAAGATTCCAGAAATACAAGAAGCCAAAGGCCATGGTGGCCACTTGGTCTGACGAAGACTCAAGTGAGGAAGAGAAGAGAAGAAATCCTCAAGCTCTGAAAGTGAGGAGGTTTGCTTCATGGCCAACACACAGATGAAAGGTAAACATTCTTTGAAGACTATACTGTTGAATTGGCAGGATGTGTATGCAGAACTGGTTGAAAGATATTCTGAAATGAGAAAAGAAAACAAACACATCAAAAGAAAATTGAAAATCTTTACCATAACCAATCTTCAAACAATAGAATCTGTGAACTGGAATCTGAAGTACAGACTTGCTTGAAAAAAAGAAACTCCTGAACCTTATTGATGAATTAAAACTTGCCTCTCAAAGGCCTCCCAAGAATTCAGAAACTTAAATGAAAAGCTGGAAATTGAAAACAGAAAACAAACAGAAATTTGAAGAAACTGAAACTCTTAAAACCAGCTAAAAGAAAGGGAGGAGGTTATCCAAACCTTCACAAAAGGCCAAGATAACCTAGAGGCATTGCTAGGATCCAACATGACAACCACATCTCATGGATTAGGATTCAACAAGAAGAAATCCCAAAAGATAAATCTGGTGAGAAAAAGGGAAAAGCACCTCTAATTAATTTGTCAAGGGTCCTAATCTGGAAAACCTGAAATCCAACAAACAGCAACAAAACCCCAAACAAACCCCAACAAAACTCAAAACAATCAACAACCCAAAACAAAAGAAGACTATCAGGTCGACACAGTCCCCTGACAGGTCGACACCAGTCCACAAGAAGAAGACTTCTGTGGCTGTTGTGTCGACACAGTACAGGAGAGGTCGACCTGCTCAACACCAAAAACCATAAACAACTCAACCAAAAATTCAAATAAAAATATGAAAAATAAGAAAGGGAAAAGAAATAATCCATGAAAACCTTGACCCTCCAACAACCTTCAAGAAAATTGGACTAATCAATTGGAACCAATGGTATGAAAATCCCTGTTGGTATTATCCTCAATACCCTTATCCAAATTTCTGGATGTACCAACACAATCCATGGATTCCACCACCTCCTTCACTGAACTCAAATTTTCAAATGAAAAACTCCACCTCCTCCAAAAACAAAGATCTTGGTGCTTTCATTCCTAAAAGAAAGAACAAACGAAAGGCTGAAAACACCAAATACAAAACAAAAATCTAAAACAAATCAAATTTGGGTGAGAAATGATTTGATGTCTTTGTTAAATCATTCTGATGGTCCCAACTCTTTTGGGTACCAAAATCTTCTCTCCATTGATCTTTGTGCAGGAAGGTCGTGCACCCAACACCAATGTTTGGTTTCTTGATAGTGGGTGTTCACGACACATGACTGGAGATAGAGCCAAATTTTCCTGTCTAATTGAAAAGGAGGGAGGGTCAGTCACCTTTGGAGGTAAAAATAAAGGAAAGATCATTGGATCTGGTAAGGTTGGTCAAACTTCTTCAAACTCAGTAGATAATGTTTTGTTAGTTGATGGACTTGATTATAATTTGCTCAGTATCAGCCAACTATGTGACAAAGGTCACAAAGTTGTGTTTGAATCTGATTTTTGCAAGATAATTGATTCATCATTGATAAAATCAAATTCTTTGGAAAAAGAGAAAACAATGTCTACATGATCAACCTAATAAAAACTTTTCTGAAAATCTTTGTTTTTTGCAAAATAAAGATGAAATTGCATGGACTTGGCCATGCAATTTCAGAACTTTGAATAAGTTGTTAAGATTGAATCTGGTTAAAGGTCTTCCTGAATCTTTTTCTAGTGTTGAAGGTCAAATTTGTGGGATCTGTGCTAAAGGAAAACAAACTAGGAAATCCTTTAAAGCCTTCAATGAAGTACTCACATCTAAGCCACTAGAACTTCTTCACATGGACCTCTTGGGCCAACAAGAGTTCTAAGCTTAAGTGGCAAGAGATATGGTTTTGTAATCATTGATGACTTTACTAGATTTACCTGGTTATTTTTCTATCCCACAAAAGTGATGCATGCCTTGAATTCAGGAATTTCTGTACCACTATCTTAACAACTTATCCATTTAAAATTAAAAACATTTTAACTGATCATGGGGGTGAATTTGATAACACATCCTTTTCTGATCTATGTGCTGAATTTTCAAATCTTTCACAAGTTTTCTTCACCTAGAACTCCAGAACAAAATGGAGTTGTGGAAAGAAAGAATAGAACTCTTGTGGAAATGGCTAGATCCATGCTCTTAGGAAGTAATCTGCCCAAATCCTTCTGGGCTGAAGCTGTTAACACAGCCAATCACATCCTAAACAGAGCTTTGTCAGACCAAAGATCAGAAAAACCCCCTATGAATTGTTGAAAAACAAAAAGCCAACTGTTGCTTACTTCAAAACTTTTGGGTGCAAGTGTTTTGTACACAATAACAACAAAGAAAACCTTGACAAGTTTGATGCTAAGAGTCAGGAAGCTATCTTCCTTGGCTATTCTGAAGTGTCAAGGGCTTTCAAAGTGTACATATTAAAAACCAAAACTGTTGAAGATCACCACATGTTATTTTTGATGAAAATTCCTTTTCACTAATGATTCTAAATCTTGCAGGGAAAAACAAGACAATGAAGAGGATGACCTCATTGTGGATTCTTCACCAACCGTTGAGGAGATTAACAACATTGAAGAGAACCTGAACAACAACTCACCATCTTCAAGTGGTTTAGGTAATATTGCTCCAGAAGTGGGCACTTCTCAACAGGTAATTTCTGAACCTCGTTTTCTAAGAGATCACTCATTAGACAGTGTAGTTGGCAACTTAAATGATAGAGTTAGGACCAGATCATCCTTTTTGCAAAACATTGAAGAAGACTCACTAGCTCTAATTTCCCAAATTGAACCCAAGTCAATTAATGAAGCCTTATCCAGTTCTGATGGATTGATGCCATGCATGATGAGCTTCATCAATTCGAAAGAAATCAAGTATGGGAATTAGTACCTAGACCTAGTGACCAAGCAGCAGTGATGGTACTAGATGGGTTTTCATAAATAAGTTAAATGAATCTGGTCAGGTAATAGAAACAAAGCTAGGCTAGTTGCAAAGGGGTATAACCAAGAATTTGGAATTGACTTTGAAGAATCATATGCCCCTGTAGCTAGACTAGAAGCTGTCAGAATTTTCCTTGCTTTTGCATCCTCCATGAAATTCAAAGTCTTTCAAATGGATGTCAAAAGTGCATTTCTAAATGGATATATAAAGGAAAATGTTTTTGTTGAACAACCTCCTGGATTTGAAATGAAAAATCCTAACCATGTTTTCAAGCTTAATAAGGCACTCTATGGTCTTAAACAAGCTCCAAGAGCTTGGTATGATCGTTTGAGTTCCTTTTTACTTGAAAAAGGATATTCTAGAGGTAATGTTGATCAACATTGTTCACAAAAACAGTAAAAAATCAAATAATTGTTGTCCAAATTTATGTTGATGACATAATATTTGGATCCACTAATAAAGGCCTTTGCACTGAATTTTCAAATCAAATGAGAATGAATTTGAAATGAGCTTGATGGGAGATTTAACATTCTTTTTGGGATTGCAGGTTAACCAAACCAATGAAGGAATCTTCATCAGTCAAACCAAATATGTCAAGGAGCTACTGAAAAGGTTTGACTTTCAGAACCTTAAACACTCAAGCACACCCATTGCAATAAATGCTAAGCTAGAAGAAGACCCATCTGGTAAGTCAGTAGATCCAAAGACCTACAGAGGTATGATTGGCTCTCTGCTCTACCTTACTACTTCTAGACCTGACATTCAGTTTTGTGTGTGCTTATGTGCTAGATTCCAATCTAATCCTAAAGAAAGTCATATGCTTGCTGTGAAAAGAATTTTTAAATATCTTGTTGGAACATGTGACTTAGGAATTTGGTATCCTGCTGGTTGCAAGTTAGAATTGTTTGCCTATTGTGATGCTGATTATGCTGGGTGTAAGTTAGATAGAAAAAGCACTAGTGGTTTGTGTCTATTTCTAGGTGGGTGCCTTATTTCTTGGGCTTCTAAGAAGCAACATTCAGTTGCTCTGTCAACTGCAGAAGCTGAATATGTTGCAGCAGGTAGATGTGGAACTCAGATTCTCTGGGTGAAACATCAACTTCTTGACTATAACCAAGATTTAGGGTGTGTACCCATCCTATGTGATAACACAAGTGCAATCAACCTTTCTAAAAATCCCATTCAGCATTCTACAGAACAAAACACATTGAAATTAGACATCATTTCTTGAGAGATGAGGTTGCAAAGAAGTCTTTTGAACTCCATTTTATTGAAACTGAAAAACAAATTGCAGACATATTCACAAACCCCTTCCTGAAAACAGATTTTCATCTTTAAGGAGAGAACTTGGTCTTTGTAAATATCCATCTTCCTGATCTCTCTTAAGGTTTGGGTTGAGTGCTATGCATTGTCTAAGGGGGAGTTCTTTGCATTTCATAATTCTTGCTTCCTCAAGCCACATTGTTCATATCTCTCTCACTTTCAATTCTATTTCTCTTTTTACAATAAATTCTCCACTTCTGATTGTGTTGAAACTTCTTGGTATATCAATAGTGATTTGGAGAAGGAGGTTATGCTTGTCTGGACACTTTCACTATGCGAGAGTATATGTCTCCGCCAAGTACTAAGAAGTTGATATGCAATAGTTGAGGGGGAGCTTTTATTGTTCAAAGAGAATTTCTTTTCTGATTTCAAAACTTGCGCAGTTTTAACTTCCATTTCTTTTTGATAATGAATTCTTCAACTCTTATTGTATTGAAATCTCTTGGTATATCAAATGGTGACTTGGAGAAGGACAGGTTATGCTTGTCTGGACACTTTCACTATGCGAGAGTATGTGTCTCCTCCAAGTACCAAGAAATGGATATACAATTGTTGAGGGGGGTCTTTATTGTCCAAGAAGAAAATTTCTTTATGATTTCAAAATTGCATATCTTTATTTTGATGAAAAATGGTTGAAATCATCATCCCAGGGGAGCTAGAAAATTCACAAGCCATCTTTTTGCAAAATTCAAAACCTTCTTGCATTTCATCAATTCCTTGCATGATGTCCTCATTCTAAAGTCTAGAGTCACAAAATGACCCTGAGTGATTTATTATATTTTTACTAATCAACTTTCAACTATGTCTCTCAATCCACAGAAATTCAGATCTCTTCCTAGACTAAATAACAATTTGTGCCTTGAACTTAAAACATTTCCTTGTTTGCAACTGATGACTGGATATATTTGAATTCTATCTCACAAACTCTCCAAAATCTTGTAAAATCCAACAGAGCAATGGCACTTGTGCTGAGAAACTGCACACCTTCACAATGAATGAAGTGCCATGTATGTCATGAGGCACTATTGCTAACTCTGTTCAAAGGGGATCAAATTGAAAATAAATTCAAAACTAAGCAAAAATGTGCTATGCTTTTTGATGATGACTGAGTAACTGGAAATATTGGCGTCTACAAAACGTATATTTTCATGTCAAAAGGTCATCATTTACCCCTTTGAGACTTGACAATGACTAAATCTTAAGTATCAGGGACTATGGTGTGTAAAAAGCACTAGTACTTGAGTGAAAGAGATTTATATCATTTGATAGTTTGTTAAAAGAACAAAATATGAAAAATTATGGAGATTTGTTTAGAAAGAATCATCTTCTTCCTTCATCAAGTTGTTCTTTAAGTTTGTGTTTTACTTTCAACACAACTGTATTTGGTCTAGATGACATCTTTAATTCTTGAAAATTGAGAAACATGGTAGTTTTTGGTTGATTGTTAAATACATTATATCTCTCAATTTATCATTTTGTTGATTCAAGTCTTGGAATGGTAATATCCTGTTGGAAATTGTTTGAAAAACACTTGAACTGTGATGAATATTTGCAAATATAACAAATGAATTTTTAAGCCTCTTAAAAATCCTTGAAAATAATTCCTTTCATTATTTATCATTATAAAGATGTCCCAAAATTTCTCAAAAAATTCCTCGTAAAATTCAAATTTTCATCAAGGCCGTGTCGACACATCCTCTCTCGTGTCGACACACTTTCAGTAAGGTCGACACAACCTTCCTCCTGTGTCGAACACACCCCTTGCCAGATTTTTTTTCAGCCCGTTAGGGTTCACCTTAAACCCTTGTTGTTCCTGCGGGCAGTGTACCACTGCATCTCTTTTTGGGCGTCAGGTCGACCCGACGCCTCATTTCCACTCTTTTCCGGCAAGAATTCCTCCCAAATTCTCTCTAACTCGCATCAATCCTTCATCACCTCTCCATTCTTCCATTTCCTCTCCAATTCCACTCCTCTTGCACCATGGTCCGGAAGTTGGGTCCCCGGCGTGGCGCAAGATCAAAGGCCTCTTCAAGGCCAGTTCCGGCAGAGGTTCCAGTTGAACAGTTGAAAGAAGAACCAAGAAGAAATGATCCTGCCGAGCAACCAGGATCTTCTTCTGCACCTCAGAGAGCTTCCAAGAGAGGTAGGACCTCCACTTCAGGCAGAGGTAGTAATGTTTCAAACCCTAGACCAGAGATTTCGGGCGATTCCTCTGACAATCCTGAGGAATCATCTTCCTCTTCTTCTTCTGAGTCTTAAGAGGATATTCCCTCAGAGTCAGTCAGTGCAGCCAAACTGATTTTGAAGCCCAGATTCTAGACCTTTCAGACATTCAACTAGCAAACTCTTTTCCTGAAATTCAAACCTATTTCTCCTTTCAATCTTGGATACCCTTTATTTCTGAGTTTCAAGTCTGCTATCCAAGATTAGTTAGAGAATTCTACAAGAATCTCACCTGCACAGACGAGGGATTTGAATCCAAAGTCAAGGGAATAGCCATAGATATGCCAACTGCAGTAGCTGCCTCCATTTTCAAAGTGCCAGATGAGGGGGCTGACTACCATGAGTTTGAATTTGATTTACATGAAGCCTATTCCATCTTGACAGGCCTTCTGCAGATGCATCAGATCCCAAACAGACCTATGTAACCAGGTTCAATGCCAATACATTCCCACCTGTGTTAAGGGTCATCCACCACATTTTGACCACCATAATTACCCCTCAAGGTGGTGGGAGGGATAGATTGACAGACATCCAGAGATTCATCCTCTATTGCATGGTGAAAGACATCAAGATCAACCTTCATGTGATTCTCTATCAAATCATCTCTGAAACTACAAGAAAAGACCTCAAGAGATCTCTTCCTTATGGAGCACATCTGACCTCAGTGTCCAGCACTTTGGTGTGCCCTTGGAGAATGAGAAGTCCCAATCCATTCCCAAGTCCAACATCTACACATTTAAGAATATCCAGAAGTTTATGGGATTTAGATTGGAGGGAAATCAAATTAGAAGAGGGCCAATTGTGGTTGAGGCTCCTCAAGCTCAGGAGGACCAGCCTCAGGTTGAAGGGGATCAGCCCCAAGCACAAGAGGAACAGCCTCCAGCTCAAGAAGACCTTGATCAGGAGGGTCAGACTCAACATCATGAGGGCCAGCCTCAAGTTCAAGAGGATCCAGTTCAACTGCTAGAGGATCAGCCTCTAATGGATGAGGACCAGCCTCATATCCCTCCTGAAGGTGGCATTCAGCTTGAAACCCCTATTCCACCTCAAGCTAACCTTCCTCTTCCATGCCACATACTTTTCAACCTCCACATTTCTCCTCTACATTCCAATCATCTACTTCTTCTGGTGGGCCCTCAATTCCACCAGAATTGTTCTCTTTCCTCAATGCCAAATTTGATACATTGAACTCCTCTATTCAATCAATGTCAGACAAATTTGAGTTGAGAGTTCAAAGACTAGAGAACTCAGTGACAGCTAAATTCATTGAGCAGAAGGAAGCCTCAGATTATGCAGCTCAGAGATTTAACAGACTTATAGGCACTCTGGGAGATTCCTATATTGAGCTGAAAGAGCACGAAGAAAAGCTGGAAGTTGTACTTCAGGGAATTTTGGCAAATTCCCAAGCAGATGTCTTCAACACTACAGAGACTCTCTCTCAGCTTGCTCATCTAGCTGATGATTTGGAAAGCATGAAAAACTTCAATGAACACATTGGTAAAGAGATCTCACCTTGCACAAGGAAGTAAAGATAATTTCAAGGCCTGGCTGGTCAGATGGATCTTCATCAAGCTCTCAACCTGTTTCAGATGAATTGAAAAGAACTCAAAGCACCTTGATAGAGCATTCTGATAGAATGGAGCATTATCTTCACACTAGGCTAACAACTATCCATGAACACATAAAGTCAAGCATGAAGTCAATGGACAAAAGATTGTCAGACATTGAGATTCTTCTTGCTCCAATTCCTCCTCCTCCTCCATCTTCTACCTAATGTACATTTGTTTTGATAATGTCAAAGGGGGAGAAGAATGAATGACTTGAATGTAATATTTTGATGTATGATCTTTTGAATGAAATGAAATGGTGTTTTGGCTTCAATGCAAAGCATTGTGATTGTGAATGTAAATCATTGTCTTTGTGTTTGAATACTTGTCCAATTGTTTGACTTGTGTGCACAAAACTTCTAATTTCAAGTACACTGTATCTCACAAACACATCATCAATTGTTACTGAACAATATCAAAAGGTCCTTGACAAGTATGAACAAAAAGGAAAACAAAATTTAAACAATAAAAATTGCTTAAAATCACACTTAATCAAACCACATTGAAATATGGATTTATGTTGCCATCATCAAAAAGGGGAGATTGTTGGGTTGAATGCATAATTCATATCATTTCCCTCCTATTTTGATGATGACAAGAGGTGTTCTTAAAGCAATTTAATTGAAACATGTCAAAAACATCATACCTGAAATTCATGTTCAAAAAGTATTTTTCAAACTACATTTATCATTTATGGTCATGATAAATCATTTAACTAATGATATATGTGTTTATTTTTCAGTACAAACATTTTTATGCAAAAGATGTGTCGACACACCCATCAATGGTGTCGACACATCAACACAGATTCAAAGGCAAAATGTGTAAAAATGTTGAGACTGTGCCGACACATGTCAAGAGTGTGTCGACACGAGTGGCAGTTTTTCAGAAATCAAGCCTACCCAGGTCGAAACACTCTCAGAGCAGGTCGACACTGGATCCCGTTCACAAACAGACTATCTGCAGAATTGGGACAGCAGGTCGACACACTCAAGAGCAGGTCGACACGAGACCTTCTTCCCAGAACAGCATTTTCCATATTGGGACAGTGTGTCGACACTACCACCAGGGCAGGTCGACACACTACGGAAACTTTTCATCCTAAAGTTGATGGCTGCCACGTGTCCTTCTAGGGCGATCAGAATCTTCCTAGGAACGCGTGCCCTTGTACCCCAAAAGGGTATCTTTGGAATCCTAAGGATATAAAAGGTCTTTTCGGCCAGCCTTCACATGAGAGAAGGGACCCAACTCTCTTAGAGCCTCCAAGAAGCTCCTGGCGGCCAAGAAGAGCTCGTGTCTCCTTCCTCTACTCTCCAAGTGCTTCCAGAAGACCAATCCCACCAATTCAAGGTGTGGGAATTGGAATTTGATTCCTGAAGATTCTCTGAAGCATTCCAAGGAGGCAGATCCTGTAGAAGACTTCTTTGGTGAAGAATTCGAGGAAGATCCAACTTCTCAGATTGCAGAGCATCGACTTGGACTTCAAGCTTCACAAGTTCTTCCCAATTCAAGCTTCTACAAGGGAGTACACTGAAGAACGAAGCCTTTCAATACAATTTATCTTTTCTTCTGTTCTTCTGAGATATCTTTTGAGATTATGCAAGTGCTTCTGCATAACTCTCTTTAGAGTTCTCAAATTTCGACTAGATCTGTTGCTAGAGGCTTAGTCTTAAGTTGGTGTCTAGCAGTTTCAGTGTGAGCATTGTGCTCAGGTGTTGTGAGCCATCGAGCTCGGTTTGAGTTGTCAAGCTCAAGGTTGGTTTGAGAAGTCTTGCTCAGTGTTTCTAGAGTAGTCTTGCTCTAGAGGTCGTGTGAGTTGTATGCTCTGAAGTGTTGGAGTTGTTAGGCTCCTTTGGGTGTGTAGCCCAGTTGTGTTAGTGAAGCCTCACGGTTGTGAGGGGTGGATGTAGGAATCACTTGGGTGATTTCCGAACCACCTAAAAAATCCTTGCGCATTTGTCTTCTGTGGTTTGATTGATTCATCCGCTAGATGCTTGCATAGGATCCGTTTTTAATTCACTTAATCAACTTGCTTCACATCTAAGTTTTTCAACTCACTCAAATCTAATCAGATCTTTAGTTTTTCACTGATAACATTGCCTCTGATTCTAAATAGTTTTCAAATTACTTAAGCTTCCGCAAAAGTGGCTAGATCTATTCATCCCCCCCTTCTAGATCTTTTCCACACATTCATTTCGATCCTTCAGGGCTAAGTCTAAGAATGGATCTAACTTGTTTTGTGGTTTTCCGTAAGTGTGCAGGGCGCAGTGGAAAGAAAGAAAGCGGCACTCATATCTCACTCGTCATCTCACATAGCCACAATCCATAAACCAAAGAGCTTTCATTCATTTCCATATCATATGTACATCATCATCATCATAATAAAAAGGGGCAAAGTACAAGCTCTCAACCACTCTCCCCTGTATCCTTAGGCGGGCGAAAAGGTGGAGGGGCCATCTCTTTCGGTCCCATCGTGCTCCCCTCGGCCGCTCCCTCGCGCCGTCGCGCCTCCTCCTCGTTCCTCCGACATTCGGAGGAACCCGTCAGATAATGTCCGGATGATCTGCTGGGGATGCCACTCCTGCTGGCTGATGAGCGGCTGCGCCCGACCAGTGCCAGGGCCCTCTCGAGTCCCCTCATCTCGAACCGCAGCAGCTCACAGCGGTGCCGCTCCTCTCCCAGCTGCGAACGGAGCTCGTCCGCCTCCCGACGCAGGCTGGTCACCTCGTCCGCCTGAGGACGTAAGCGCAACTCCGTCATCTTTGTCTCCAGTGCAGTCGCCCGCGCTAGAGCATCCCTCAGTTCCGCCTTCTGCAAGTCAAGGAAAATTGTCAATAAAAAGAGTTAGATGTAAGGGGCATGTAGTCAACAACTCACCCACTCCTGCAGATGGTCTGCGGCATCCTCCGCCCGTCTCATCGTTGTCGCCAACTGACCCTCCAGCATGGAGAGGCCAGGCTCGTCTCGGGAGGTAGAGACACCTCCCACCATCTGCTGTGCCCGCTCTGGCTCGGCGCGCTGCATAGAAAAGCACAGAAGTCAGTCAACTGAGACTAAGGATAGAAAGGATAGAGAGAAGAGTATTCACCAGTTGTATCACGGTCCGCTGGAGGTCATCCCTTTGCTGGATCGTGTAGTGGAGGACCCCTCGAGGGAGGCGATCCGCCCCTCAGGGTCGAGCTGCAAACACAAGAAAGATTAGCCAAGCAACTAATGATTAAATATTTAGAAAGGCTAAGTGGTAGTGCTCACCGGTCGTCGGGTCCCCTTGTATACCTGGGCCCCGTACTTCCGTGCGTAAGCACGGAAGTAGTCCTCGTCACTGGTGGCCTCAGAGGTCACCACCCGGCCTTGTTGGCGCCAGTCCTCCAGCTGCTCCTGAACATGCACCCTCCAGTCCGTGACCTGCTGAAGGCCCGGAAACTGCGACCCGGCCTCTCCCATGCCCTCTGCCGAGTCGGAACTCCAATGCTGCCTGGTGAAGTCCCTGGGTCCTCGCTACCAGCCGCAGGTGGAGTGGCACCACTGTGTTGAAGTCATGAAGCCAAATCTCCCTACCAAGGTAGGGCGGCCCTGCTCCACCCACGGTTGGTCAGCCTCGCCCTCCCCAGCATAGGGAGTCCACTCAACCTGCACTCCACATGAAAATCTATTAATCAACTGTTAAGAAAGAAGGGGGTGCTAGTGTGAAAGTACTTACTGTCCAAAGGGACAGTGTCCAATGCATCATGAATGAGCATCACCTGCAGGCACTGACCGCTCATCGCGGCGGAACCGCCAGCGCTGCAGTAGCGGCACAGCGCCCGGTCACCTCGGCACTCCCCGCCTAGGGATGGAGGTAATAATACGCCCACACCTGCAAAACAACACAGTCAGCACCACAATTAATCAACATAAGCAGAAAAAGCACTAAAGGTAAGGTGAGAAGCATACCTGTAACAGTGGGAAGAACCCGGCCACCCCTGTCTCCCTACTGGAGGTGCCCGGCTATCAAAGAGGTGGGTTAGGAGGGCCGCAGCCCATGCGTAACTCCCCACCTGGGTCAGATCCTCCAGTAGGGGCAGACACCTACAGCTCACTGGGTCTCCTCTGGTTTCCACGATCAACTTCCCGATCACAAGGATCAGGAAGCGTCTCAAGTCGCGGTCTGCTACCGCTCCCTCCTCCTCCGCTAGCGCTGCTCTGGCGCCCTCCATCAACCAGGCCATGTACTCTGTCTGGCCCTCTCTGGTCTGATGGCGCGCGTTTTCTACTCCAAGGCTCGCCTGCAGCCTCATCCTCGCTACTAGGGATGACCTCTCCCTCGTCACCTCCAGCCCCAAGAGTCGCTCCACTATCTCCTAGTAGCTCGTATACGTCACCCCTGTCACCGCCTGACCATCTACTCTCAGGCCGGTGATCCATGCCACGTCCTCCAATGTGGGGATCATGTGACCCCACGGGAAGAGGAAGGCGTGGCACTCGGGGTCCCACTGCTCCTTCAATGCCTGGATCAGTGCCACGTCCAACGTCAACTCGTCCAACCTCAGAAAGGGGCCGAACCCCATCTCCTTCAGCTGGGTCATCTGGAAGTCCGACAGTCCCTGGTAAACTGCCCGGACGACGGCCCATCCCAGCCGGGACCGTAGCTCGCTCTGCAAAATAGCCACAAAAACACAAGGATCAGCAAAAAAAAAACAAAAACAAAAACAAAAATCAACAGAATAACACTCTGTTCAGATCGCGACAGACACACTGTCACCTTCTGAATGCGACACTCAGGGTGTCGCGTTCACCCTGGTAATGCGACAGCCGATATGTCGCGTTCACAGGGTGACCGGAAATGGCAAATGCCCATTTTCCGGTCGTTTCACCTTGGGCCAAAAGACCCTATAGAGGTGCTTAGCACCTTGATCACTCATCCACACAAGTGGGAGGGGGGATTTGATCACCTACCTTCTTGGGGCCGATGGCCTCCTCCTCGTCCAGGGCTTCCTCTACAGGGTCCACCTCCATGGTGGCCGGAGCTATTTCCCCCGCCGCCGTGGACGGACCCTCGTCCGTTCGCCTCCGGAAGATCGTCCTCTTGGTCCTCCGACACCCCTCACCGCCATCTCCTCCTTGGTCTTGGTCGCCGCCCTCCATTGCTAGCCACCCCGGGGTGGGGGAAGAGGGGAGGAGAAGCAAGAGAGAGAGAAGAGGGAGACCGGAAGGGAGAGAGAAAGAGCAGGAGGTTGCCGGCCGGAGATCGCCGGAGGAGGAAGCCTTGTCGCCGGAAGGAGAGGGTGAGAGAGGAGAGGTAGCAGAGAAGATGGAAAGAGAAAGGGGCGCGGGGCCTCAATTTCAAACCGCTTGGGTCCTGTCATCACGACATGTAGGCTGTCGCATTCTGTTATTGTAGCGACAAGGTCAATGTCGCGTTCATGATGTAGTCGCGACCGTTGACCAGTCGCGTTCTAGGTCACGACGCACACAATGTCACTTTCACAGTCTATGCATAGAACACTAAAAAATTGAATTTTCATTGCAAATCTCCTATGCATACATCAAATGAAAGCTGGAAATCTTCATAAAACATCCGATACACCACTCTCTCACCCTTAACACCTCAAAATCTCTCAAAAATTCAAAAGTACAATCATGTCTCTCTCTCTAGCTCACGGTCCCCGCGTGGCTGGATTTCCTTGTACTCTCTGAGGTACGCTTGATATGTCTCATGCTCCTCGTGCAGCGTGGGGGTAGTGCGTGAGTGGCACAAGCACGCCATATTGCCAAGGTGCTCTGCACAGCCTGCTCGTCCTCTGGATCTCCCAGGCGTCTCTTCTTCATAGGAGGTAGATGTGATGGTGCAGTAATTTTGTCCTCGGCTTCCCGATATGAAGATAGCACCTCTGTGGGTTGTAGAGCACCATAGCCATGTTACCCACAAGCTGTAGGTCTAGTCCGCGCCCGAGAGGAAGCCGGATGTCCACTCTGCATAGCACTGCTATGTCCAAGGTGAAGTGCTCCACCGGAAGTGTGTTGAGGTACAGCCGCCATGCACTCCGTGTTTTCCTGTCCGCCGTCCTACAAATAACTTGATTGGGGAATTTGGCCGCACCGCCAATAAAGCACAATGGATGGCACCCAAGATCCAATTCTCAGTAGTGGGGTTTTCTACAGGCTTAAATTTTATCCTCACTCCCAACCAACACTCTAGGAGGATCATGGAGCCCTAGAGTGGGCCCCCCGTAGCCGCAGAGGTGAGACCCGCATAAAGGTAGGCCTAGACTGCGTGAGAAAGGGAGAGTCCCCGCCATACACCACTAATGGCACTCAAGCTCGCATAGTCTATGAGGTGATCTCCTGATGGGAAAAGTACTACCCCCACAAGCATATGGCCACGACTTTGGCTATCTCTTGGTAGTTCCCGCACTTGTTCTTGCAGCGAGATATGACCCACTTAGACAACGGACTAGGTGAATATGTTGAGGGTTGATCATGGTGTAGACATCCCCGGGATCCATCATGAACTCACCTAGGATAAGCTTTAGATTGATGGGTTCGACGGTGTAACAAATTTTTTGCTCATCTCCCCGTATGGTCTTGGGCAAAGCCATGAATGCCTCTACCTCCTCAAGAGGACGGTCGCCTCAAACTTTGGAAAAAGGAAGGTATGGGTCTGTGGATGCCAAAGCTCAATCAAGGTAGTGATGCTATGCCAATCAAAGGATATTTTGTGGTAGTTGTGGGCCGCTATCAACACACCCCCCAAACCCCACTCTCTCAAGAAACGGATCACATACATGGGTAAGGCTTTAATCATAGGTGCGATCCATGTGAGTTTGGAATATCGGAGGGAGCCGGGGAAGAGCTAGAGGAGAAGAGGAGAAAGAAAGGAAAGAAAAAATAAAAAAGAGGAGGGAGGAGAAGGTGCATTAATGAAGAAATTCGGAGTTGAAAAATAACTAAAAATTGAAAGACCAAGTTACATACCTCTCTCACATCCCCATTGTTGCTTAGATGATTGGGGACGTCTGTCAGCCACAAGAGCTCACTATAGGACGTCCGGGCACGCTTGGACCTTCATAGGGAACCTCCTCACCCATGAGAGCACTTGGAGCTCTCCTCATGGCCATTGAAGCTTGAAAGCTTGAATAGAAGAAGGAAGGGTGTGAGCTACAAATTTGGGCCTCTCTCCATCTATTTATACACTTGGGACTCCTATTCATGATGGAGAAGGTTGAGAAGGACCTATAGGAGTTAAACCCGATTAGAGAGCTTTGGGAGTCCAAGTGGGAAGCAAACATAGAGTTCTCGGGTGGCCTTTTGTGTTCAGGGCGTAAAACCTGTGATCGCGACATATCGATACGTCGCCACCTGGTAGTGACAGACTCATCGTCGCGTTCACTTTAAGGTAGCGATGGTCATACTGTCGCATTCAATGTTTGAGTGTTGTTGGTTAATTCCTTCGCATTCACACGATCATTAGTGCCACTTCAAGATGTGTTTGCACTTATGATAAAGTCTTACAATTGTTTTGTGTACATTTTGAGTTTGTATCCTGTTCTTTATTGCTTTCTCGTTATTTTTTTGAAAGTCCATAAAAATCAGAAAATGCAAGAAAATCCATAAAAATCCAAAAAATCAGAAAATCAAAAGACGGCTCGTCCGGTGAGCAGGTAAGTATTTCTAACCCTAATCCCTTTGCATTACTATATGATATCTACTCTATTATATCATCTCAAGGATCGGCTAGTTCTCAGTGTGTTACAGGATCTGAGTTCCCCTTCACCAAACCAGGATGATCTAGGTGCATACTATTAATCGCTGGATAGGCCGTTAGATGGTAGGACTCGGGGACGATGGATTCTATCGCACGCCGGGGATGCGAAGTGTCTTGACCCTTGCTCATTTTCTCTATCAATATTATCCTTGAGTATTTGTTATTTTCCTCCTTTTATTTGCATTTCATTTTATGATTTCTTTTCTTTTAGCCCAGCATGCATCATCTAGGATTTTGTTTGAGCATCATGCTTCGTGATTTGTTAGAGCCAGCTTCTTAATGATGTTTCAACCAGATTCTTTATTTCTCAGACAAGAATCTCGTTCCATTCCGAATTTGAAAGTCTTCTTCGACCTAGTTGCTCGGCCCAGTTTGCCAGTATGGTTCCTATTCAGGATTCCTCTCATCCCCATTCATTATAACAGTCAATTCCTTCCCTCCGATCCGCTCATTCGTCGTGAATCGCTCGAAGGCCCAGTCGAATCGACCCGCCGGGCAGCACTATCCCCTAATGAACGAAACCTGCAAGCTAAAGATAGCCAGGGTACCTCTTGAATCAAGAGGTTGATCTTTTCTTTTCTTTTGATCTTTGTTCGTCCGGGATAGGAACCATCCGTGCATTCTGTTTCCAGCCATGTTCGAAGATCGTCGGATAATTCTCGCTGCTTATTCATTCAGAATGGGTGTCTCTTTACCTTGATGCCCGCTTTTCATCTCATTCCGCTTCACTCCGCTACATCGTCATTTCATGTCATCCTCTGCTTCACTATCGCTCCACTCCCTTGCAAATCCGGCATCAAGGAGGGGCAATCTGTAGACACCCATTTCTGGCCCATAAGTCGAGCAAAATTCCTTGTCATATCGTTGATGCCCCATGTTGGCTCATCATTGCCAAGCTGGCTTTCTCCGATCATGGTATCATTCTTGTTAGTTCATCGCCCTGGTGGGTTCTTCCTGGTCAAATCAACCAGTCTTCTTCATCATCTCATAGCTCTCTGGGTTAGGGATCCAACGCTTTAAGCCGCATGTCAATCCGGTACTTATGCAAGAAGATCAGATACTTTGTATGGCCATATGCTGAAAAGTCCCTGAAGGTGACAGGTTCCCTGTCATTTTCTTATTAGGAAGACGACGCCCTTTCTGTCGCTATCTGGCCTTATACCGATTTGCCTTCAAGTCTGAATCGATTTCCTTTAGAAGGCGACATCTCGATACGTCGCATTCTTAATTAGCATTTTTATTCCCTGAAAAATTGCCAGAAAAAACTTCAAAAGCTTTCCTTGTAAAGAAGGCGACGTATCGAGGCGTCGCTACCTGGCCACGACCAAAAGGCTGTCGCGTTCTGGTTTCCATGCATTGTACCCTTTCCTAACCTGACTTGGGTACTTGCTATTCATGAATATTCTGGGTTTTGATTGATCTAGAGGCTTTCAAATCCTTCCAAATTTTGAGGGAGCCTTCTTTAATGCGTCCTTTCTGAGTTCTGCTTGCCCTTGCGCGAGCATGCTTGCCTAAACTCGAGCCCTATCCCATTATTCCTCTCACAGCCCGTTCAGGAATAATGGGGTATAAATCTCTCCATATAGCACCGTTTAGGGCAAGGTCATCTGCTGGGTCTTTGTCTCCCAGGGTGCTCCTACTTCTCAGAAGAGTCCTCTGCCTCCAGGCGACCATGAAGTGCCCCCAGGGCGTTTTCCCTCCTATGATGCTTTCTCTCTCCCCTTTTCCTTCAATTTTCTCTTCATTCATGCATGCATAGATTTGTTTTTCATAGTTTTGCATTAGAACACTCCACACACACCATTTTAAACACCCAAAGGGGTTAAAACCCCACCCCACGTGAGTTTCCTCCAATTAGCTCATGTTTATTCATGTTTTTGGGATGGATTCTTCATAAACGAATTCTCTAATGGGTTTTCCTTTGTTTTGATGTTCTCGGCAGGGTTTAGAAGACAGTAGCAGCATGAGGCTCCTGCCCCTTGGCCAGCTGAGGAGCAGGAAGAGAAAGAACCCACGGTCTTCATCCTCTGAAGCAGAGGGCGACCATCCAATGTCGTAATCTGGAAGGCGACAGATTGTGCGGCGCGTTCCGGTACAAGGAAGGCAACGGCTCCATCGTCGCGTTCTCAGGGTTAGGTACGCTTTCTGCATATTTGTTTTGCAACTGCTTTGGTGGCGATCACGATCCATTTTCTTTAACTTCTAATCAACATCTTTTTCGGGAGCAAATCTCGTGATTACAACACCGACACACAACCGGGCCCACGGAAACACCCGAGGCAACACAGGTACTGTCACGACCCCTAAGGCCCTCGTGACACCATCGCGACGGGGAAGGTCACTGCGACAGCCCTTGCTGCGACCGGGCAAGGTGTCGCGACAACAACCCTATCGCAACTCAAAAATGCGCCGTGACAACAATCCTGTCGGGACCGGGAAGCGCGGCGCGATAGGCTTATCGCGACCTCCAACGGCGTCGCGATAAGGTCGCGCCCGAGGGGGCCGACGCCTCCTCTAATGTCGCGACGCGCTGAGCCGTCGCGACACCAGCAGGGAGGCAGGCCAACGGGATCCTCAATCCCAGGTCGCCCACAAACCATACAAACACACCACAAGGGGGAGGGGAGCATGGGGAAAGCAGTAAAGCTATCTATAAACCCTGAGGGGCTCCCAATCCACCCGTATTGGGAAGGGCACAAGAAATCCATACCGGTTATGAAGAACCGAACCCACGATGGGCCTTCTCGATGCACGGCAACCTCCTCCTCGTTCCACGACACCGCTCCGCCTCTCCACACGAGCTCGCCAGCTGCTCCGCGCTCGAATCGCCAAACAGACGGCCCGCCCCGTCGCGTTAACAACCTTAACGCGATGGATCAACGGACCGCGATAAGAACGCGCCCCCCAAGAGCGCCGTGACAACGCGATAGGCTGTACTGACACGCCTGCCATCCTGACAGGCGTCAGACGACCAAAGCGACATAAAGCAGTCGTGACCCGCTGACCAGGCGCGACATGAAGACGTGACGGAGAGCCAGGGCGTGACCAGAACAAGACCCACAAGCTCGCCGCGACACACGATCGTCGCGTCGGGCACCCCCGACGCGACACCAACGCGTCGCCCAGCCTGGACGCGTCAGTGGCCAGTCATCCCATGACACCGCCCGACGTGACACCAACGCGTCGCCCAGCCTGGACGCGTCAGTGGCCAGTCATCCCACGACACCGGACAGAAGCCGAGAAATCGGGTCTTACATTCAAGGTGAGAGAATAGCTTCCTGTTACCAGACATATGCCTTGAGCACCACTATCTAGGTACCATTTAGATGCTGGAAGGCTTCCTGCAATGAAAATACTAAGCTTTAGGTACCCTAGTTCTTTTGGGTCCTGATGGGTTAGTATCATCAATTTTGATGTTTAGTTGGGCAGGTTATTTTAATATGACCTAGTTGTTGCAGTGGCTACAACATGATATTTTACTTACCTTTTCATTTGGAATATATTTAAAGTTTGACTTATATCCAGTATCTTGTTCGGCTATGAACTTAGGTGTTGGATATATTTTAGGGATACTATTGTTTCTTCATTATCAGGGGAGTATAACCTAATCCATGTTTCTTTTTACCTGACCTTCTAGCACCTTTCAGTATCAATGTTGTTTTACCATTTGTAAATTTTTCTAATGTGCTTGATAATTTTTCATTTTCTATTGTTAATGTGTTAATTTCCTGTTTTAATTTATTTACTGTTTCTTGGATTTCCAATCTTGCTATTTGTTCATTTTTATTTTTTAGATCCTCACATAATAAATCGTTTCTTCTTTTTAGCTCAGTAATTTGTTTTTCAAGTTGCTCATTTTCAGATTTCAAATCTGAGTTTGTATTTTCCAAGAAAGCATGACTTTTCTTACTAACTTTTAATAATTTGCACACATCTTTGTATTTACTATAAAGTTCATTAAAGGCATCTTCTAAACTATCGGATTCAGATTCATTGCATGAAGAAAAAGATGAGTCAGATGATACCTTTTCTTCAATGTTAGCCATGAAGGCCAAGTTCACCTTTTCCTCTTCTTCTTCACTTGAGCTCGACTCACTGTCAGAGTCGTTGCTGTTATCCCATGCTGCTGCCATGGCCTTCTTCTTATATCTTCTAAATTTCTTGGAACTATCCTTCTTTTTCAGATGGGTTTCTTTAGTTTCGGACATTCAACTTGATATGTCCGGGCTTCTTGCATTCGTAGCAGATAGGTTCATTCTTCTTTACATCTCTGACTTCAGGCTTCTTGAAGCCTTTTTCTTTCTTAAAATACCTCCTTCCAGACTGATGTTTCTTTTTCTTGGCTAGTATGTGTTATAGTCTTCTGGATAGAAGGCTTCTTCATCATCACTGCCTTCATTGCTGACATTATCATCTGAAGATTCTTCTGTTGAACTTCTTCTGCCTTGAGAGCATTGGAGTTTTTCCTTCTGCTTGATGACTCTCCCAATCTCTCCATGTTGATCTCATGGGCCATTAGGGACCCAATGAGTTTCTCCAATGACATTCTCTTCAAGTCATTGGCCTCTTCTATCGCTGTCACTTTGGGAGTCCATGAAGCTGGTAGGGATCTTAGGATTTTTCTGACCATATCTCCCATTTCATATGTCTTTCCAAGACCAGCTAATTCGTTAGTGATGTTTGTAAATCTGCTGTACATCTGGGTTATTGACTCTCCTTGCTGCATCTGGAACCTTTCATACTGTGTTACCAGAATATCTATCCTGGTCTCTTTCACTTTGTCAGTGCCTTCATAAGTGATTCTTAGCTTCTCCCACATTTCCATGGCGGATTTGCAGGCGGAGATCCTGTTGAACTCCTTCTTGCTAAGAGCACAACATAGTATACTCTTGCCTTGCAGTTGAGAGAAATTTTCTTCTTATCATCTTCAGTCCACTTGTCTTTGTCATTTGTAACTAGAAGGTCTCCTTCTTCTACAATCGACCAAATCTGATAATCAAGCCCTTGTAGGAAGAACTCCATTCTTGTTTTCTAGTAAGTGTAGTCTTCACCATCGAACAATGGTGGCCTATTGATTGACTGTCCTTCGAAGTGATCTTGGGCTGCCATTTGATCTTTTCTCTTTAGATCGTTGGATCTTCTTTGTCGAAGAGACTCGCTTTGATACCACTTGTTGCCCAGCTAGCAAGCCCAGAGGGAGGGTGAATGAGATTCTTTAAAATTCGATTATCTAAACCTATCAACAAAAATAATACACTGCGTTTGGCGGTTAGTGTTAGTCGTAGAAACAATAACAAACACACAGAAATCAAACACACTGCACAATTATTTTTATCCTGGTTCGAACCTCCTCTCCACAGGAGTCCTACATCTAGTCCCTAAGCAACACCTCAGGATTCCACTACCTAAGGGTACAGTCCCCCTTAAGGACACTTACACATCCAGCCGTAGCTGGCCTTCTCTTCACAACCAGAAGTGGTACAAAGCACCCTGATTCACAGGCCTTCCTTCTACACGAAGGGAATACAACCACCTGTTATCAACAGGTCTTCTCTTCTCAACACGAAGAGGAACAACACAGAAAAGTGTTGAAGAGAAGACAAGCCCCTCGATCAAGCTAATAGAACAATGCTTGATCTGAAGCAAGACTGAGAGAGAAAGATCTGTAAAGAAGAATTCTCTCAGTACACAAGAGCTCTCTCAAGGCTAAACTATAAACGCAGAGAGCTAAGAGCTACAGCTGAACAATGGAGTGAGGCTTGGCTCTTCTGATCCTTGCAAACTCTCAGATGTGTAAGCTTGTAAAGAATTCAAATTCGTTGATGTCTCTAGAGTCATCAGTCTTCAATATATATCTTCCTTTTTGAAAAAGTAGTCGTTGATGTATCCGTTGTCTCTAAGCTCTGGTATACGTTAGACTTCATGGTACTGTAGAGCTTCCAGTCAACGGTCCTTTACGTTCCATGCATACAAAGAGAAGATCCTTCTCGATATTTATCTTTCATTTTGTCCAACGTTGTAAATGGTTGTGCTGTCAGAGACCTGAACACAATAAATGCTGAATGATAGACATCTATGTGGTCTCTTGTTGTCAGTCAACGTTAGAACGAATATACATCAAAATAGAAATATCATTCTGCTTTCTAAAAAGATGTTTCCATATAAGCATAGGAATAGAAGATATCTGAGCATGTATTGTGCAGTGAAATGTACAGTCATAATAAATGCATGAATATCGGAGAAAAAGCGAGGGAAGACTTTGACTTTCAAAAACATTTGAAATATGTTTAAATAACAAGTCGTTGTAATGAAATCGTTGTGAGTATGACTTATGAAATCATTGAGTGAATGAGTCGTTGTTTATATAAATCATTTCACATGTATAAGTAAATCGATGTGAACATAAATCGTTATACAATCATAACCAAATCGTGTGTAGAGACAAATCGTTATGAGAGTATAAGAAAATCTTTATGAACAAGTCGTATAACGAAATCATTGTCTCACTTATCGAGTCGATGAGTGATTAAATCATTGTTCTGCTTTATCGAATCGTTACACAGACCAAGTCGTTGTTGTGACTTATCGAATCGTTACAGCAAGCAAATCGTTGTGTAACTTATCGAGTCGTTATAATGACCAAGTCGTTGTTGTAACTTGTCGAATCGATATGAATACCAAATCGATGTGGAACTTATCGATCATTATGAAAGAAAAATCGTTGTGAGACCAAGTCGTTGTTCTTACTTACCAAATCGATGTGAAACCGAATCGTTGTGAGAGCAAATCGTTGTTCTCACTTATCAAATAGTTGTGAGAGCAAGTCGTTGTTCTCACTTATCAAATCGTTGTGAGAGCAAATCGTTGTTCTCATTTATTAAATCGTTGTGATAGCAAATCGTTGTTCTCACTTATCAAATCGTTATGAGAAACTGAATCATTGTGAGAGCAAATCGTTGTTCTCACTTATCAAATCGTTGTGAGAGCAAATCGTTGTTCTCATTTATCAAATTGTTGTGAGATCAAATCGTTATGCCTACTAAGCGAATCATTGTAAGGTCAAAATCGATATGCTCACTTATCAAATCCTTATGAAAATTAAATCGATAGAAGTAAGGAAATCGTTATGAGACCGAAATCGGTATGACACTACAAATCCTTATGAGAAAGAAATCAATATGATTCTAATGAAATCGTTGTAGCATATAGTGATTTTTTAAATGCTACAAAGTAAGAAATACTTACATATTTTCTTGATTTCGCCTGATTTACTTCTTGTGCCTAAGCTTCATGAAAACTTGTTAGATGACACTTTATTGAAGTTTTTAATCACCAAAATAGATATAATTCATAAAATATATGAGGATGAACTGATCATCATAACCATAAAGAACTCATGTGGGCTCTCCTGCTCAAAGCGTTTGCTATGACATTAGCCTTCTCGGGTGATAGGAAAGAGTAAAGTCATAGTCCTTCAGATACTTAACCCACCTGCACTGCCTGTGGTTCAGATCTCTCTATTTGAAGACATACTATAAACTCCGGTGGTTCGTGAACACCTCGCCGTACAAGTAATGTCTCCACAACCTCAAGGCGAACACGACCACTGCAAGCTCCAAGTCGTGTGTCAGGTAGTGCTGCTCATGCTTCTTCAGCTGACAAGAAGCATAAGCAACTACCCGCCCGTGCTGCATCAACACGGCACCAAGATCAGTCCCCGAAGTGTCGGTGTAGACAACAAAGCCACCGCTACCAGAAGACACAATAAGGATCGGAGCTGAAGTCAGCTGGCTCTTCAGCTCCTGAAAACTCTGCTCGCACTCTGTTGTCCACACAAACCTGGTCTCTCGCCTGGTCAACCTGGTCAACGGCTAAGCAACCCTGGCGAAGTCCTACACGAACCTCCTATGACTACAAGAAAAAGTGCTTTTAGAGACCGAATCTGAGATCGAATTTTTTAGTCACTATTCGGTCTCAGATTTGAGACCAAATAGTGACTAAAAGATATCAGTCACTGACTTTTAGATTTAGTGACCGAAAAAAATTCAGTCCCTATTCGGTCTCAAATCTGAGACCGAATAGTGATTGAAAAAACTTCAATTACTAAAACTATTTCTTGGCGGGCTTGGGAGTGAAATTTTGTGACTGAATATTCGGTCACAATTCAGTCTCAGATCTGAGACCGAATGTGACCGAATATTTCCGGTCACAAAATTTTACGGCTTTAGTGACGAATAGAGACCGAAGAAGTTCGGTCGCTATTCGGTCTCTAAAGCCCTTTTACCTCCACTACCGTCGACGCTTCTTCCCACCTTCTCTTTTCTTCTCTCTCACTGTGTCTCTTCTCTCTCACGCCGTCGACACCTCCGACGGTCACCCCGTCGAGACGCCGTGTTGCCGTCACCGTCGCCGCCGTTGTCCACATCGCCGCCACTGTCCGGGTTGCCGCCGCCGTCCGCATAACCTAGCCGTTGTCCGGGTCACCGTCGTCGTCTGCGTCTTCATCATCTCTCCCTCACCGCCGGAGGTCCACATCGACGTCGCTGTCGGTAAGCTCTCTCTCTCTCTCTCTCACTCTGTGCGTGTGGTGTGTTTGGTGTGTGCCTGTGTGTGTGTGTGGGTTGTGTTGGGCTGTAGGGAGGGCCGCGGTGGGTGGGGGAGACAGCTGGGTTGGGGGGGGGGGTCTCTGATCTCTCTCTCTCTCTCTCTCTGTGCATGTGTGCTGTGTGGGGGGGGGGGGGGGGGCTGCACAGGCAGGGGGGTTGGGGGGGGTGTGCAGAGCTGTGTAGGGAGGGGGGGGCTTGGGGGGGCTGTGCAGGGAGGGGGGTTGTTCCGGTGGGGGGGGGGGGACGTTCTACTTGGGGGGGGGGGGGACTTCGCAGAAGGAGGGTGGGGGGTTTAGTGGGGACGAGATAGTGGGGGTGGGGCTCCAGTGATGGGGTTGGGGGTTTCAGTGGGGGAGGGGGTAGTGGGGGTGGGGCTTCGACAATGGAGTCGGGGGGTTTCAGTGGAGAGGGGGCAGTGGGGGTGGGGCTTCGATGATGGAGTTAGGGTGGGGCGATGGGTGGGGGTTCAGTGGGTTGGGTACTTTTTCAATTTTTTTTTTATCCTATCCAATCTTTCTTCCTAGTTTTGGTTCGATTTGACTTGCCACCTGTTCAAATTAAGTCCTCTACATGTTTCTCAGCTTTTCAAGACCAATTAATATTATGGGTTTTTTTTTAATTATTGTGTAAGTTTTTTTTCTTCTGTGCACTATGTGGGGTTATATTTTATGAGGCGAATTGATCTTATTGACCATGTGCTTTTAATGTTAGTTAGGACTTCTTATTGGAGGAGTTCAAGTGTGGAAGATTTATTTGACCACTAGCCAGAACTATCTATTAGAGTAAGAAAATGTATTTAATACCAAAAAAAAAACACTTTGGTACCCATGTATCTTATTTGGATTGCAAGTATCTGAATCAGGTTGGGATCTCCAACATCTTTATGTCTACAAATGTATTTGTCATGTCCATTAAAACTTAAACTAGCATGTCCAAGTTAATTCCATCGCACAAAGTGCAATCATATATGTGAAATAGCGCAAATTTCATTAGTTCTTTTAGTATGTTGTTACATATATATGTATGCAAAATTGTCTTTGATATTGTTCGTATACTTTATCCCTTCATGTGCCTGAAATTATAAAACTGCCCTCAAATTAGACTTCTTATGGAGTGATGAGATCATATAGCAGTCATGTGTTTATGAGTTTCCTTATACTATTTAGCATTAACTTTTTTATAGGTAAGATTGGAGGGCGGATAATTGTACCTAAGATCTAGATATGTACAATGGAGGACCTAATCACTAAGTCTGTCACGTCCCGAGAATTTCGCAGCAGATATTATAATAATTCGGAAATAATTCGAGTTGATATCCCGAAACGTGAACAGTCGGCAAATAAGCCTTTAGCTAGCACACATTAAATGTATAACAACATACATCATCATAGGGCCCAAATATAGAACTCAACTAATCTTTTATTCAAATCTCAACTCATTGTATTCCAAATGGAACTATTACAGGACTAAGACTCAATAAAAGCAAAAGTACATAATACCTCACTTCCTACTACATTGTTCTAACACTCGAATAAACTAACTATAGATAAACTCATAATTGGAACGCTCATCACTCGGACGCATTCCCATCCTCGACTTGCTCTTCCTCTTGAACTTCATAGTCACCTAGATGGGTAAAAGTAGGGGATGAGCAAACTAGCCAGTAGGATTTATATCTCAATGTGCGGGCAATGATATAAGTGATTAACAATTTAGAACTAGGTAAGCACGATGAATGTCATGATATGCATGTACGAATAAAACTCATTAAAACACGATACATGAAACAAGCTAGAGAGAGAGAGTGATCGTGATAGAACAAGAATATAACGAGCAATATGTTGTCAAGAGTGAGGCATGTAACAAGCACGCAAGATATCATGTAAATTGCAATAAATGCAGGATGGCCATATCATGCAAGCAAGCAAGCACGCACGAGCACGATCATGTAACACTAATCAGGCACGTAGACACTAATGTACACCAAGAAAAGATCCATCAAGAATGCACACTAGGACACGTGTATGTGGTTATTGTATCTATCATTCAACACGACACGCACGACTCCCAGCGCAGATGCAACGCCAGTAATCATTATACCCCATGGTTAACAGTATATTTATGACTCTCCGTCATTGGGGCTAGACTGGAGCCCTTGGACACTCGCCGTGCCCGGTCAGCATCTCACTTAAATTTTAAATGTAGATACCCACAGTCATTAATAATGGCCAATGAGAGTTTCAATAAGTAAGCATGTGTAATGTCATGTTCATGATGATGATGAGAATAAGTAATAAGTAAATTGAACATGATTTCATGAGAACAATGGTCAAGAGATAAATTTGGCAGCATAACGGTACAATTTATACTTTAGTTCAATCTTTACGTTAATGGCTTTAGTCTAGATTGTCAATCACACTCACGAGAACAAGAAGAGAGAGAAAGTGCACGCTACCTCCGGGGAACTTCAATGGTACAACTTGCTCGTCGGCCATGTGGGAATCCATGGTCAGAGGAGACTTACGGAGGTTTTAGAGAAAAGGTCACTAGTTTTATCGATTCGGAATGACCGATAGAGAGCTTCCAAATCCCCAAGAAAGGGCTGCCTAGACGTGTAAGTGTGTACTGATGTATGCGTGTCTCGATTCACAAACCATCGGTCTCAAACTCGCGGACAACACTTAACATGATGGCATGCAATGAACAATACATTTAACTACACATGGGTTTGCAAGATTTTAAGGTAATAATTATCATTTTAATCAAGCTAGAACAGTAACAAGAGCGAATCACAAGTTTCATGAATGATCACGTCATTAAGAGAATAATTAGAATATTGTTCACGTAATTATAGTTTTTAAATGGGTTAATCACTTTTAAGCCATTAAACAGACATCATGAGATGATTAGAACCATGACATGCAGAAAACATGCAGGAAACAGGGGTGCGATTCATGCAACGCTATATCTTCTAAACTAGAGCTTTTCGGACAAAAGTATCAATATAAAAGTTGTAGGGAACATGGAATAGATGCAAACTATGATTTTTAAATAATTTTAAACGACCCCGAGATGTGCGATAAATCAACACGAACGTAAAAAGTCTCAGACATGCGCGACCTTGGCAAAACGCCTATAACTCAAGATGTACTCATTGGAATTCGATGAAATCAGTGGGAAACGAAAGTTAACGTGATGCTCTACACATTGGAATAGGATTTGTTAAGGTTTCGCTCGAGAAAACCTACCTTCTGGGTTGAAAAAGTCCCATTTTCCCAGAAAACCCGTGTTCAGACCACTTGCAGGAGAACGCTAACTACACCGAGTACACTGCATGAAAATTGTTCATTCCAGTTGGGTTAGGAAGTAGACCTGACTCGCTTTCCATGGGTATAAGCCTTGCACGATGGTATTAAGGTTTGACCTACCTTTGGTCGACTCCAAGATGACTATCTGTGCAGGTCGCAGCAGACGCAATGGGGAAGAAGAACGGCTTGGTGTGGGTGATCTCCTGCTCCCCAGCCACCAAGAACTCCTCCACACGACCCCAAAGATGTAAACTCATCCCAGAGTTTGGTGGAGAGTATTTAAGCATCCATAGTGTTTAGGAGTCCTATTGTGACAAGGAAAGGAGAGTTGCGGTTTTGGCTTATTAGTTTCCTAATTTGAGGATTTCTTTCTCCATTAGAGTGTGTGAGGCTTTAGGAAACCTCCCACCATAGTTAAGAACGAATTGGGTTGCCAAGAAAGCATGTTCTCATCCCAATTCAACTCTAATTGCCTCTTTCTAATTTCAGCCTATTTATGGTACGATTTCCATGTTTTTTCTAGCTTCATTAGATTTTGGGCCAAATGCGGTCCATTGGCCCAATTAAGATATTGGGTCATTAATTATAATGTTGGAAGTCTCTCCAACACTTTTATTTAATTTTTGGTGCATCATAGTTCGGGTAACGGTTTTCCGACTTGTTTCCTAATTTGGATAATCGGTCACAATAACTCTTAAACCTAGACCAAATGATTTTTATTGACACAAATTTCTTGATGGGTCATTAGAGAATATTATTTGAAGTTCGTATATGATTTTAATTAATTTTCTGACTCATCCTAGTACGTATGATAATAATTTTTCGACTTATTTATGAATTACGATAATAAGTCGCAAAATACTTTAAACTTGGCTAATCTGATTTTTATTGGCACAAATTTCTTTTTAGAACATTTAGGAATAATGTGTGGGGTTGATTTATATATTTTTACGGAATTTTCCGACGTGTTTTAGCACATACGATAATGATACGTATGTTTTAAATACTCTGATATTGTGGAAATTATTTATTTCTATTTATTTAAATCTTTATGTAATTAAAATTTCCGAGGTGCTACAAAGTCAGTCCTTCTATCCTACGTCCACGGCACACACACACACAAAGAAAACTGCTTATCAGCGAGTTCGGTGACTACAACTCACACACACACGTGTTTTCTGATGTGCACCCATGATCAGAACAACACACACACGTGATGTCAAGCACAAGGACCACTTGAATCTCCACAACACACACACAGATGGTAGAAATATGAAAACAGAGAGAGTTCTGAGTGAGAGAATAAATCCTGGTGAAGAACTCTTCTGAGAACGCCTGGAGGAAGTTCAATCTTCGACTTGAATGCTTTGAGTCGATGGAGAAGGTTGAATCCTCGACGTTCTTCTTTCAGGAACTGCTGGATCGACGGATCTTTAGGGCTCTGTGCAGCAGTCTGAAGCAGGGCAGCAGCAACTCTTGTGAAACATGGAGTAGCTCTAGGGTTTTGGTTGTGGCTGCTTCTCTGCGAAATTTCCTTCAAAGAGGTGTTTAAATATAGGAGTTCTCACATGGAGAAACGTGAGAGTTGGAAACACCTCCTAGGATAACTTAGAAACTTTCCGTAATTTGAATTGTACTCCTTTTGTCGACAGGTCTTGGCCATCTGTCGACAGGCGACAGTAAGATAGAAGTATGGATCTTCAGCTCTGTGAGATCTGTCGACAGTCAAAGACTATCTGTCGACAGATGTGCTCTTTTGTGTAAATGACAGAAGTCTGGATGTTCTGGAGTGTGAGATCTGTCGACAGCCGATCTGTCATCTGTCGATAGATGAAGACTTTCTGAACTATGGGTCTTCTGGCAGACCATACCTTTGAGATCTGTCGACAGGTCTTTTGTGTCTGTCGACAGGTAACCTTGTTTTTGCTTTTTTGTGATCTTTTTCACTTGCTTGGAGAGAGCTTGACTTTGTGCATTTGTACCTACATGATGAACATGTAAAACTAAGTATTTTGAATACACAAACAATCAAGTATTGCATATTTTCTATTTCATGTGTTACATGTATCAAACCTCAATTGAAGTTATTCATCATCAAAAACATGTTACTATAAATATTAGAATGAAAACCCAACAGAAGGTGCTCAAGGCCTCAAGCTAGGAGAGTGAACCTCCCCCATAAGGGGAGGATGGACCCACTCCACCAGCGAGGACACCTGGGCCAAAAATTTATATAATAGAAGTGAGAATACATCAAACAAAGGGCATACCCCCGATCAGACCAGTCTAACATTCATAAGACCAGATCTATCCATTACAACCAGCCCCTTACAAGAAAGCGGAAGACTATGAGAACCCCACAAAACATCATTGTGCATGGAGACGATAGCATGACTGGCAAGCTGGTCCGCCACCTGATTAGCTTCTCGAAAGACATGTGAAATGGAACTAAATTCACCGCCCAGCATATCCCTCACTACTCGCCACCACCTGTAGGTTTGCCAAGATATACACTTGTTCTGCCAGAAGGAGTTAACAAGAGATTAAGAGTCTAAATGGATAGCAGAAAGTCGAAAACCTAAAGAGCTCGCCAGATGTAGACCATCACATGAAGCACGGGTGGGGTTTCAGCAATCAGACTGTTACCTACCCCATAGTAGTGAGCAAAAGCGAACTGCACATTTCCATTTGTATCCCGAATACATCCACCTCCTCCACAGTTCCCTAGATTACCTTTAGAGGCCCCATCAACATTTAAACAATAATTCTCAATAGGAGGGATCTAGCGGATAAGTTTGAGCTATTTAGAAGAGAAATGAGGAGTGAAACCATATTGTTGAAGGACCTGCTGTTCAGATGGAGTAGGAGCAAATTTGAAGGAGGTCTTGTTGAGAGCAAAGGAAATATGAAGCTTAATGTTTCTAATGATATCGCCAGCCCAAATCTTCTTCTCTTCATACATCGCAGCACATCTACTCTTCCATAGCCCCCACAACATGATCATCTAGCAGTAAAGGGATATAAATCCCAAGGGGGTGCGAATGTTGCAATGCTTAATAAAATCCCATGTCCTGGCAGTAATGTGACTGTGAAAATGGATTCTATTGCTTATAAGAGGCAGGAACCAGTGCCAAAGCATTACCGCTATGTCACTATTAATTAGCACATGATCAAGGTCCTCAACCTGAGGAGAAGTACAATAATGGCATCTAGAAACCATAGGAATGCCACTGTCTAAAATTATGCAATCAATAGGAATCGCTCTATTCAAAATCTTCCAACTAAATAAAGAAACTCTTGGGTTAAAGGAGGGCTGCCAAATCTTCATAATATCATAACGGCGAACCCCATTATCCCTGACCAGGTTGTAGGCAGAGCTGGTAGAAAAAATACCACTGGAGGTAGCAGCCCAGACACACCTGTCCTCCTCATCTGTCAGCTGCAGACCTTGAAGAATCGCTCCAGGTAGCAGCGCCCTCATAGGATGGGAAACATCTCGAACCAACTTTTGCAAAGAAGTACCCTCACCCTCAAAGGAGTCCTGAAGTATACCTGACAGCGGGTGATCACCCATCCAGATGTCCTTCAAAATGTCGATCTTGTCACCCTTACCATGAATCCATCTCGTGTTATTTTGAATTATAGTATTCGCAGCCATGCAAATCCTCTTAGGCATACCTGGAAGATAATTATAATTACTAGACTGATAGTGTCTTCTAGCATAAGAAGACCATAAAGAGCTCCCATGACAGATATTCCACAGTTGTTTAACTGCCAGGGACATTTGAACATGATGCAAATTACGGACTCCAAGACCTCCTTCAACTTTAGGGCATTGAATGGTTTTCCATGCAACCCAATGCCGATGACGAGAGCCATCCGAGCCATTCCAGAAGAAGGCAGCAGCTGACTTCTCAATGTAAGATATCACTGATTTCGGGATAAATGAAGCAGTAGCCAGGTAGATAGGGATGGATGAGACCACTGAATTAATCAAGCTTGAGAAATTAACTTAGATTTCCAACTCCCCAATTTGGCATTAACTTTGTCTATAAGATTTTTGTAATCAGTAGCCAAAACCCTTCCTGATCTCAGCGGAACTCCTAGATAAAGTAATGGGCCATTCTTCCTCATGTAACCAGTAGCTTCTTTGATTCTATGAATGGCAAGAGAAAAAGTTTTTCCTGAAACCATAAAAGAACTCTTGTTGGAGTTGATAGTCTGACCAGAGGATTGAGCGTATCTATTCAGAAACTGCATAAGGCATTTGACATTGCGAATACTACCATTCAGAAATATTAGAGTATCATCCGCATAGAGAAGGTGAGAGGGGGGCGGACAACCTCTAGGACCAGCATAAGGGTTAAGAATACCAGTTGAAACCATGTTCTTCAGACCTCTACTTCGGGATTCTTCCATTATAATAAAAAGAGCAAGAGCAATAGGATCACCTTGCCTTAAACCTCTTGTGGATTTAAAGTATCCAGCAAAAAGCCATTAACCAATACAGAGAACCAGCAATTGGATAACATCATGCCAATATAGGAAACAAACCTAGAAAAGAAGCCAAACTTCTTGAGAACAACAAATAAAACTTCTTGAGAACAGCAAATAAGAAGTCCCATTCAACGTTGTCATAGGCTTTCCTAATATCCAGCGTGAAAATAGCATTTCCCCCTCTGACTTTACAACCGATATCCCGAACCAGTTGCCTGGACAAGGATACATTATTTAGGATATACCTTCCTTGTACAAAAGCTCATTGTTCCTCCGAAATGATACAGGGAAGAATGCCAACCAACCTGTCACATAAAATTCTAGAGACAATTTTATAACAAAAATTGCATAGACTCACAGGTCTAAAATCATTGAATGTCTCAGGGAAATGCTTCTTCGGGACAAGGGCAATAAGCGTTGAAGTTACACCTCTAGGAAAAGAATGTCCCTAGAAAAAACCACTCACAGCAGCAAAAACATCTTGATGAATAATATCTCATCAGGAGGTATAGAAAATGCCAGTGAATCCATCCGGTCCAGGGGAACTATTTCCATTTAAACTCCATACAACTTTCTTGACTTCATCCTTACTTAGGGGAGCACAAAGGAATATATTTTGATCTTCAGAAATAATAGAGGGAATAACCTGAAGGAGAGATTCATCAATCGTATAAGCAGAAGATTGCAAAAGGTTCTCAAAGAAATGAGCTACCTCGTTACCCTCCTGATCCTCAGTCCAGGTGCCATTGATTGGAGCCGCTGAATTCTATTACACCTTCTATTACCTTGAACAGTAGCATGATAAAACGCAGTGTTCCTGTCACCTTTTTCCATCCACTCCATGCGAGATTTTTGAGCCCAGAAGACCTCCATGCAGTGCAACGCCCTAGTAAGAGTAGTTGTCGCCTCCCCCAGAGCAGACCTATTATCCGGCAAAGGGTTATTATCGAAAATCTCCTGTTTCACTCTGACTTCTTCCTCCTGTCTGTGCACATTACCGAACACACTTTTGTTCCATAAACGCAAAGCCTGCTTAACCACCTTAAGCTTCAAGAAAAGAGTAGTAAATGGATTAGGGTGCCACTGAACATCCTCATTCCACACCTTTTTGACTGTCTCCTGAAAGGAACTGTGGGAGGTCCACATAGCCTGGAATGTGAATCTGGCCGGGGACTGATTCACTTTAGCGAAGTAGGCTAGCAAGGGAGCATGGTCAGAAGGTCCTCTGGGAAGGTGCCTAACACAGAGCCCCGGTAACTTATCCTCAAAACAACTGTTTATCAGAAAATGATCCAGTCTCGCCTTGATAGACGCTTGCCTAGTTCTATTATTCGACCAGGTAAAATTAGAGCCAATGTACCCAGCATCATAAAGAGAAGTAGCAATAATAAATGCATTAAAATCCACCATTGCATGCGTGTTACATATTCGCCCACCCGTTTTCTCAACTGGCTAGGTGACACAATTGAAATCACCCCCAACAATCCACGGAACATCAACAGTATCAGATATGGTTATGATTTAATCGAAGAGAGCCCGTCTGATACTAGCATCACAGTGTCCATTCTCCTCTAAGGTAACTATCATAAACGACAGTAACTATCATATAAATACTGTTATCCTTCATCACAGCTAAGGTAATTTGCTGGTCAGATCTACTGAGCATGTGCATGGAAATATTACGCTAGAAGACCCAGATTTTAGAATCTTCTCCCCCATTACCAGCATATTCCTGCATGTTTATAAACTTGCATAAATTAGAAGCCCGGGCCAGTGGGACCATCTGCTCGGCTATAGCAACAAAGTCAATGTTTCCCTTCCTGACCATCCTCCTAAGCGAACGCCTAGAGGCATTATTGGAAATGCCTATAACATTCAAGAAAAGCATTGAACTATTCATGAAGAGGAGTATCCTGCAGGGCCTTCTGCAGCCTTAGCCTGCGATCTCGTTCTGGCACCTCCCATCTTTTGTGTTTTTTATTCTTCCATAGCAACAGGGATAGGCATGAATATATTCTCATTGGCGGCAAGAATAGAACCTTTCTTAGAGTAACATCAGTAGGTTTAGGTAAGTTTCTACTCGATTCAATGCAAATATTCCTTTCTTCACCCTCTTCCTCCTATGGAGCCGTCACCGGAGAAGACCTAGTAATGGCCATGTTAGCCACCGCCTCTTCCACCATACCTGCTTTGTACCTGGCTCTTGGAGTTGCGCCTCATGCATGCAAGACGCATGCACACCATGCAACATCGGAGAAGACACATCTTGAATTCCCTGAATAAGTGACTCCATGACAGGAACAGGAACCTACAGAGGATGACTAGAATCCAGTTCCTCTGAAGCAAGCATCTGCTGACCAACGATGTCATTAAGGACCTCCTCCAGCACCGAAAAATGGTTTCCTGATGAAAGATCAACTGGATCCTACCTTTGCACCTTCTGATGCCAAGCCTTCTTCAGTATAATACTACCTTCCTTCTGCCCCTGATCAAGCATAACTAGCTCACTCTGAGAGATCACTGGCATGTCTGATTGCTTTTGCTTCTTGTGATAGTCCCTGACATCATCGTCGGGATGGTGACTCTCACTGGCATGGACTATGGCGATCCAGGGCTAGGCTGACCCCAAAAAAAGATCATGAGGAAGAGATTTCTCATAGTGTTGGGAGGTGTAGAAGGCAACATCTTGATTTTCCTCACTATAGACTGGGTTCAAGCAGGACTCCATATTTGGAAAGTGAGGGCCTTTAACACACCAAAAAAGGGGACACTTGTCCAGGCTTAAGAGACAACCTTTCCTAAATAAACACCTAGTCTCCTAAACAAGCAATCCTATGCAAACAAATGAAAGTGAAAATGTCTCACTCAAAGCAAGCAATTGACAATGATGATGGTTTCTTTTATTTGGTTCAAGTTTGCCTTTTAATGGATTGACAGTTTTAGCAAGTTCCCTCAAGGATGGGTTTCCTAAAGGGAGAAGGCTTCAAACTTCGAGTTTGACTAGGATTTTCATAGACTCACGAATGCATGAACCCTAATTCTAAGGTGGCAATAGGTACAACCAGCCCGGCAGCCGTGTGGAAATCCATGGGCAGCGGGGACTTACGGAGGCTCTCAAGCGAGTGCTCTAGTCGGAGGACAACCTAAACTACAGTATGGAGATATGTATGCCCCTATGTGCACCGGAGTGCATGCAAGAATCTAACCTAAAGCTAACAAACAGAAACTAGGCCGACCTGCTCTCAGAAGCAGAAGTCGACGATCAACCTATCGCCACCTAGATAGCGACAGGGAGAGCATCGCATTCCTCTTCGCAGTGGATAAAGGTCAAGTGGGACCTGTTATGCACGGAAAATCAAACAACCCTATAGTAACGAAGACTGACATACTCTTAGAAGCATGGATCAGGCACAAAATAACTAAAAATATGGATGGAGTGCTTAAAATAAACACAAAAAATTTAGAATAGATGGAATCTGCACAACTCACCAGATCGCATTGACCTCTTTGTCGCCATCTTGATTGCGACTTCTCACACGTCGCTGTAATCACAGGGATTGTGCTTCCCCTCGACACGGACATGGATATCAAATATGATGGCATGGAAGTAGGAAAGTGATCGCCACCTAGATAAGTTGCCTAATGATATGAAAAGACGATGGCTAACTTAAACTAGGAAAAGGAAGAGAACAGGAAGACTGACCTGATGTCGCGGTCGTCATGGCCGCCGCGTCTCTAGTATCGCGTCAGTGGAAATCGACGCGTCTTGGTCGCGTCACCCTAGGCTGTCGCGTTCTCTGAATGCGGGAGATTTGTTGTAGTGACCTTCTTCTAGTCCTCCAGCCGGCCAGAGTACCAGAGCTTCTCGTAGACCTTGTTTGCTTGCCTACCAATCAAAAGAAAACACAAAGAAAAGACCCTATTAGAACATGTAAAGTGTAGCATCTATTCTAAAAGACGAAATGAGATGGGAGATCATGGTGGGAACGCACCTGGGGTGGTTTTAAACCCCTGTGGGTGTGGGAAAACGTGGATGGATGATAGATGCCTTCTATTTAAAAACAACATGAAAATGCATGTAGAAATAGAAAAGAGGGAGGGGGGAGATGATGAGCCCCATTAGGGCGACTTCCTGGCGTGGATGCAGCTCCGATGATGCGCAAAAGGTCCAGGAGATTGCTGAAGTCGCCCTCTTCACGTTCCTTGCTCCATTGGTGGTGAAATGAGTGAGTTGTGAGGAGTGGAATGTGAAGGGAAATGAGTAGAATGAGTGGCTGCGTGGCTAAGTCTTGTTCAGAGGAAATTTTGGCAGCCCTTCGGGGTGATCATGAGGCTCTCCTCGTCCATGAGGAGGGGCCTTGCTTATATAGAGCTTGGAGTGAGAAAATTGGGTATTATCTCCTCAAAAAGATGTGGAAATTATAAATGGGGGATAAAGCTCTATCAAAATCGGATGTAGAGTCCTTAGGGGAGCTTAGGAGAGTCCCTAAGGCCAAGGATCTGCTCAAGGGGCCGGGATAACTCTCTTAGACCAAGTCAAAATGCATGGGAGGATAAATAGGATGTGGTTATGGAGGCCAGAGATCTCGGTCCTTGTCGCGTCAGATCGCAGGGTCGCGACTAGAGACACGACGGTGCGGGGGACGCGACAGTATTACCCACGTGCATGGATAATGCATGGTCTGTCGCGGCCGCCTAACCCGTCGCGACTAGAGTCGCGGCGCCACGATGTGTCGCGACAAAGGAATCTGAATTATTTTGGATTATCCTCTTTAACCACATGATAAATAGGAGTCACATCCTCTAAGGACTCTTTCAAGTGATAGACTTCGGGATTTCAAGGCATTTTTAGTGGATTAATGGGCTCAAATCAAGGCAAATGATGGGCTCAAGGTGAGTGACCAATTAGGGGCCCACTAAGATAGCAAGAAATGCGGTTCAACCCATTAGTCATAATCGGGTGTCTACAGATTGCCCCTCCTTGGCTTCTACTTTGCAGGGGAGCGAAGCGGAAGTGGCGTGGAGATGTCATGAAATGACGGTGGAACGGAGATGACACAGAGTGGACTGAAAAGTGGAGGCCAAGGTAAAGAGACACCGATCTTAACTAACAGGCAATTGGAATCCTTGTGAAAGCCCCGAGTCGGTTGTTCGAATAGAATGCAAAGAAGAGCACAAGTCTGGACGAGAGAGAAAAAAAAGAAGAGGATGATCAACCCCTTGATTGAGAGGTACCCTAGCCGATTGGCCTGCAGGTTTCGTTTTGGAAGGACATATGCGTGCCAGGCAGGTAACTCATGACTCTGTCCTGGGAGCGGTTCGCAACCAAAATGGATCAAAGGAAAAGGATGAGTAATTGGATAAGGAATCCAGGCAGGGAAATTCTTGTCAATCTGACGGTAACAACTTGCTCGGAGACAGACCTTCCGATTCGGAGTGGAATTGGTTTTCTTGCATTGAAACATGAAGAATGATTGGGCACTCAACAAGAGCTCATCAATGGTCAGGAATGAGTCAGGAAAGCTCAAAGTCCTATATGATGCATGCTGGGCTAAAATAAAAGAAATCGTCAAAACAAATGTAAAGAAAGTGAAAAAAAATATAAATATATCAAGGATAATATTGTTAAGCTGGATAGGAAAGAGTCAAGAGACTACCCGCAACCGCAGTGCAAGCCTGAATCCATCGTCCCCGATCTTAACTAGCTCAACGGCCTATCCAATGGTTAACAACGTGCACCTAGATTATCATAGTTTTTGGTAAAGGGGAACTCAAATCCAGAGCACATTGAGAACCAGCTGGTCCTTGAAGAGATATAATAAGTAGAATATCATATAGTAATGTAGGAGTAGGGGTAGAGATACAATACCTGACTTACCTGTGACGACATTTCCTGACTTTTTTGAATCATCCATGAGAAAATAAGCATAATAATCACAAGACGACAGATGAATTTAATGAACATAGTCAAAGAAACACACATACAAAGCACAAGCAGGGGAAATAATCATTTGAGTATAAACGCGACGCACTCATTGACCGCGATCTTGTCGCGTCGCAGCGCCCTGTCGCGACATAGTCGCGTCTGATCGCGGCGTCGCGACTCGGACAGAGTCCTAAAAACGCAGACAAATGGGACTTAGACTTATCCTAAGACATCTAGACTAGCACTAGGACTCCTAAACCTTTCCTAGACTTATCCTAACTCCTAGTTGCGGGATTAGAGTAGGTTTCTAACTCCCTAAGGCTTATAAATAAAGGGTTTGGACTGTTAATCCCGCAGCTAAACTCCTGGCGTCCTCTGCTTTCCCAGTTCTTCATCCTTCTTCAGCTCTGCAGGCATGAAGAGGAAGCTTTCAGAGTTTGCAGAGGCCATCCCTCCCTACTCCGGCCCAAAGGCAGCTAGGGAGTCTTACACCGATCTCCAATACCTCTCAGCTATCCCAAGACACATCCATTCCCGCCCAGATCTTCAAGTAAGTGGCTTTTCTCCCAGAGATTCTGCACTTTCTGCATTACTCTGTTTTTTCTTCTGTTTTGCTCTGTTTTCCTTCTCCTTCTCATCTCCTCCTCCTCCTTTCTTCAGATCCTCCCTAGTCATAGGCGGTTCTCTAAGCTACCATGGTTGCTTCCGATGCTTGACATGCTGCCGCCTGCCTCAATCTCCCTCCTAAAAGAGTGGGGATTGTCTACGGTGCTAGTACTCGCCAAGAAGTACAACAAGATCGTCCATACGTGGGATAGCATCACCACAACTGTGGCATACTCAGACACATTCTTTTGTCTTCTCCGACTTTGAAGCCACCGTACTCTTGGAAGAATTGGAGGTTATGCTCGGTCTCCCGTGCTACCATCGGGGTGAGGAGATAAAATTATCATACACCGTGGAGCAGATCAACTCGTGGAGTATTCTGGCCAAGCTGACCTCCACGAAGAACGACCTACGCTCCATGACCAGTGGCATGCACGTCCACCTACTCCCCATCGCACAGTGGGTCGTCTCACAATGCAAGCGGAAAACCGGGAGACACGGCGCTATTGCCAAGGCGGCGGCCATCTGCATCTGCGGGATCATACTCTTTCCCTCTGAAGACGGGACCATCTCTTTCGTCAACCTGAGCATCATTGATTCCATCTCAGAAGGTTTGACTATCGGCCAAGCAGTTTTGAGTTATCTATATGCCGGTCTGTCTTCTGCAGCACTCGGAGGGCCTTTATACGGGTCGGTGATTGCCCTCGAACTATGGATGGGGATGCACATCCAATTTCGGGCGGAGGAGGGCTTGACCGTGGAGTGCAAGACGATGTTGAACCATCCGTTGGCATACGTGGGCGGGCCACTCCACATGAGCACCCGGGCTTGGTGCAAGACGGCCCAAGTGAAGGGCATCCAAGCGTGGCGCGGGTACCTCCGAAGTCTGACCGTGGCGGACTTCGACGCGCGCCCCCGGTTCATGCACGGCAAGATGATCCATCCCTCTCAGCGCACCGGCTTGCCTTGAGGTTGCTGGGCAATGAGGCACTTATTTCTTATAACCCGGACCGTTGCTACCTCCAGTGTGGTGCGGCCCGGACAGTGGTTCCAATCCTCTCACACTTCCCGCCTATCCAAGAGAGGAAGAGGGGCGATGCGCAGGACGAGCGTGACATGCGCAACGCCATCGTCCATTGGGAGGGATGCGCTATGAGCGTGATCCTAGCAGAGGTGGAGGAAGATGATGAAACGGTTAAAGAGTACGTTGAAGCTTTGAAGACGCTCCAACCTGCGGGAGGAGATGCTTGATTTATTTGATTTTATTTGTAGGCCAGATGGTAATTAGGAAAGTACTTAAAAGCATTGCTAGGTTGTTTTAGAATGGATTAGTGAGTGTGAAGATTTTGAATATGAATGAACAAGAATGGATTTTCTGCGCAATGCAAGCGCTCTGTTGATGACGCGACGGTTAGGCGTGTCGCCTTTATGTCGCGGCCTAGCGGTGCATCGCGACTATGTCGCGGCGTTCCTTCTTGACGCGACATGAACGCGACGGCGCGCTGCGTCGCGTCACGAACGATCGATTCAAAAACAAACAGCCCCCCTTTCTTCTTCTTTTTCGGTTTTCAAAAAACTTTGAACCCTTGAACCCTTGAATCCTTCCCCAAGCTCCCCTGCATTCCGACCTCCTTGCTAGCCTGAAACACAATCTAAGCGACCTATACTGCGATGGACGGTGAAAAAGAGAGTGGCGAGGGCTCATCACGGGAGAAGCGTCACGCGGAGCGACGATACTCACGACGACGGGTGGAGAGGCCCTCGGTTGAGGAGGGGGTGCCCGAGGCCATCATGGGAGAGGAAGAGGAGGAGATGACTCCGACCATGAACGTGGAAGAGGAGAGGAAGAAACAGGCCAAAGCGATGAAATCGGTAAGTATCATTGACCCTAAACCTTGAATGGTAGTAGTAGAGAGATCCACGGAGCCCCTGGAGGGCGAATGTAGGGCGAGAGGCCCATGAAAACAAGGATCAAACAAAGAGGGCTCCGGTCGGTTTGAATCTGAAAACGCGTCAGCACGACCCGTCGCGACATGGTGTCGCGGCGGGGCGGGGCGTCGCGACAGTGTCGCGACGTCTAGGGAAGTCGCGACCTTATCGCGACCTATGAAGGCGTCGCGATAAGGTCGCGGCGGCCCGCACAGTCGCGACTCTGACCGAATACACAAGTGAAACCTGAATTTGAACTTGAATGAATCTTTGCAGGGTGAAATGAGGGCTCGAGTGTCATGGACACTGGTGCTGGCTGCCTTCCTGGCCTTCCCCCTTTTCAGCGAGAGAGAGTAGATGAGATGGGGTTCGGGCAGATTTTTAGGATCGAGAGGATGAGGGTGGACCCGGCCCTCACCCAGGCCCTGCGTAGCAGGTGGGACACGGAGGCGAGTGCCTTCGCGTTCCCTTGGGGGCATATGATCCCCAGCCTAGAGGATGTGAGCCGGATCACAAGGCTCAGGGTGTATGGGAGAGCGGTGAGCGGGTATACCTACCCTTGCTACCATGACTTAGCCGAGCGACTCTTAGACCTTCCTGTGGAGCGTAGGTCTTCCCTAGTGCCCAGAGTAGCCTTGCAGGAGAGTTTAGGTCTATTTGAGGCAGGGAAGAACGCAGGGGAGACTGAGGATGAGTATTTGGAGAGGCTGGCTAGAGTCAGTAGGAGGGAGTTGGCGAGTGAGCCTGGGCCGCAGGCGGACTTGGACTTGCGCCGCTTCCTCGTCCTCTTCCTTGGTAGACTTTTGTTTGCCACGAGGGGCGACGCAGTCCACTGCCGCTTCCTGCCCTTGCTGGCGGATTTAGGTGAGGTAGGGGGGTATGCTTGGGGGCAGCCTTCTTAGCGCACCAGTTTGATGGTTTGAGCGCCTCCGAGCGACAGACATCTACGAGCGGCTTCTACCCCTTTCTTTAGGTACACATTCTCTTCTAACTCTCTTAGATTTAAACTTTCAATTTTGCTTGAACTGCCAACTATTTGTCTTTTATCTTGCAGGTTTGGGCCTATCTACACCTCCCAGCCCTGAGGAGAGGGGAGCTCACACGGCCGGGCCTCGTGCCCATTGCACGCCGTTGGGACTCTCGCCGAGACACTCGCCACCTGGCCGACCAGTTGGAGCACCTCCAGGAGGCAATCGACAGCTACCCTTATCTGGATGTAAGTACCCTTAATCCCCCCTTTGTTTTTTTTTGAAATTATTTGCCTGAAATGACTGATTACTTCTCTTTTGCAGGTGGTTTGGCAGCCATATCTGACGGAGGGTGATGAGGGACAGCCTTGGTTGGTGCAGGCCCGCCCCTACTTTGGTAGGTCGGTGTGGTTGCATGCACTAAACCTCGTGCTACCCCTGAACCTATTCTTGACCCAGCGCTCCTTGGGCCTCAGGCAGAGTGTCGTGGAGTTCCCCGTCCGGGACCGGTTTCGCCGGCCGGGTCGGAGCTTTCGGGGGCTTTACGACACGACAGACTGGAGGGAGCGTGCGCGCGAGCAGATCGAAAACTGGGAGCGGAAAGGCAAGGGGGTCAGATCGGACGTGACCACTGACGATGCCTACCTCCAGGCGTACGCCTTGAAGTACGGAGGAAAGGTATACAAGAGCGCCCGACACCAGGTATACTTTCTAAACCACAGCCCAAAGAACTGGGATTTAAAGATTGAAATTGATGATTTGGCAATTCCTTGCAGGTGGACGTGACTAGTGAGATCGCCTCGCTCCGAGCCTTGCTCCAGTTAGCGGTGCAGGATCAGGAGGCAGCCCAGAGGCAGACGGCAGAGCTGGTAAGTACCGTGTTCACTTTTCAGCCCCTTTGATTTAAGCAAGATTTTGAAACTGACATGCCTTTTGCGTGCAGCGGAGTGAGCTAGAGAGAGTGAGGGGTGCCGGAGCAAGCGGCGCTTCCTCTTCTCGGAGCGCAGGGGGGTCTCCATCACTCATGGAGGCTCGACTGGCAGGGGCTGTGCTGAGGGCTGAGGAGGCTCAAAGGCATTTGGAGGAGCGGGTAAGTCTATTTAAACACTTGAGTCGTTTATTTCCAAACGATGCTGATGGATCACTTGTTGTGCAGGAGAGAGACTTGGAGCTGACTCATGAGCATGCCATGACGCTGCAGAGCGAGAGGGACCAACAGCGCATCCGGGCAGAGACAGCTGAGGCACGGGTGGCGGAGATGACCCGGGAGCTGGCGACGCTGCGGGTACAGAGGCCACCCGGAGATCAGGAGGAGGTCATCCGACTGCGTGCAGAGTTGCTAGCACAGCAGACGCTGGCGCGGAGCCTTCAGCAGATTGTGACGGATATCGGCCGTTCACGCAGCCGGAGTCGGAGCGGCGTGAGCGTCAGTAGGGCGACAGGTGCCTCCGTCGGGCAGTATTTAGCGCGTTCCTCCAGCAGGCGGAGGAACGAGGAGGAGGAGAGGCGCCGGCAGGGCGAGGGTAGTGCTCATGAGGGTAGAGGGGGTGGCGAGATGTTGCCACCTCCGGATAGGCGAGAGGGATCCGGGGAGAGTGGCGGTGGACAGTGAGGAGTCTCGTGAGCCACCTCCCCTTTTATCGATGTACATTTTGTTCATATTTTAGTGCAGTTTTACTTTTATGCCAATGTTTATGATGAATGAATGGTTTGTGATTGACACGTGTGAGAGGCGAGATTCAAACAAGCGAGAGAGAGAGATCTGAGCGCGACGTCATACTCTGCTTTCTAAGATCCCTGATCCTGCACACACTTAGAAGAACCAGTTAGATCTGTTCTTAGGTTCGGCCCCTTACACAGAACACGATAAAAGCTAACTCCGCAATTTGTCAAGGGGCCGAGCCTTATTAAATAGGCAAAGAGACTATGAAAATAATGCATGCTAAAGAAAAGGAATATGTACACGCCTTAAAAAAACTATATATATTTTTTGTGATTTTGAGGATCTTTTGATTTTTTTTAGATTTTCGGAATTTTGATTAAATTTTTTTTTGGTTTTGGGGATCTTTTGATTTTTTTGGATTTGGGATCTTTTGATTTTTGGATTTGGGGATCTTTTGATTTTTTTGAATTTTGGGGATCTTTTGATTTTTTGGATTTGGGGATCTTTTGATTTTTTTGGATTTTGGGATCTTTTGATTTTTTTTTTTTTGGATTTTCGAAAATTCTTTTGATAATGACACTTCTTAATGTTGAGCAATTAACCTTGAGCCTTACTTCTACGTCACTTTGGCGAGTAAGATTTATGTGCAACACATATTCATATTAGGTTTGCCGAGTTTTCTTGTCCCTGTGACAACAATGTTCCAACACAGACCAAGTGCATGGATTCTTTGGTCATTTTAGGAGGGATAGGAAGAATGTAAATGAGATAAGACTTAATCTTGGAGTCGAGATTGCTGACTGTAAGACTTGCGACGAATAAGTTACATGTGCTATTCATCTGTTGTCCAGGGACTTTAGGGCCACAGTATTTTCTCTTTTGTCTGGGGCATGCGTGCGACCGGCTCAAGGGCGTCCCGCGGGGAACTGTACTGCCACTCTTTAACATGTCCCTTCACTTTGTCATTTCGTCGCTTTATTTTTTTGCGCTATATGCTTTTCTTAGAACTGCCCGTCCCTTTTTGAGACTTCAAACACATGGTTTATACCGTTGCAGGTTTACAGGTTAGCTTTCCCGACTTCAAGATTAAGTCTTATCTCATTTACATTCTTCCTATCCCTCCTAAAATGACCAAAGAATCCATGCACTTGGTCTGTGTTGGAACATTGTTGTCACAGGGACAAGAAAACTCAGCAAACCTAATATGAATATGCGTTGCACATAAATCTTACTCGCCAAAGTGACGTAGAAGTAAGGCTCACGGTTAATTGCTCAACATTAAGAAGTGTCGTTATCAAAAGAATTTTCGAAAAAAAAAAAAAAAAAAATCAAAAGATCCCCAAAATCCAAAAAAAAATCAAAAGATCCCCAAAATCCAAAAAATCAAAAGATCCCAAAATTCAAAAAAATCAAAAGATCCCTAAATCCAAAAATCAAAAGATCCCCAAAATCCAAAAAAATCAAAAGATCCCCAAAACAAAAAAAAAAAATCAAAATTTTCGAAAATCCAAAAAAAAATCAAAAGATCCTCAAAATCACAAAAAATATATATAGTTTTTTTAAGGCGTGTACATATTCCTTTTCTTTAGCATGCATTATTTTCATAGTCTCTTTGCCTATTTAATAAGGCTCGGCCCCTTGACAATTACGGAGTTAGCTTTTATCGTGTTCTGTGCAAGGGGCCGAACCTAAGAACAGATCTAACTGGTTCTTCTAAGTGTGTGTAGGAAAGTGATCGCCACCTAGATAAGTTGCCTAATGATATGAAAAGACGATGGCTAACTTAAACTAGGAAAAGGAAGAGAACAGGAAGACTGACCTGATGTCGCGGTCGTCATGGCCGCCGCGTCTCTAGTATCGCGTCAGTGGAAATCGACGCGTCTTGGTCGCGTCACCCTAGGCCGTCGCGTTCTCTGAATGCGGGAGATTTGTTGTAGTGACCTTCTTCTAGTCCTCCAGCCGGCCAGAGTACCAGAGCTTCTCGTAGACCTTGTTTGCTTGCCTGCCAATCAAAAGAAAACACAAAGAAAAGACCCTATTAGAACATGTAAAGTGTAGCATCTATTCTAAAAGACGAAATGAGATGGGAGATCATGGTGGGAACGCACCTGGGGTGGTTTTAAACCCCTGTGGGTGTGGGAAAACGTGGATGGATGATAGATGCGTTCTATTTAAAAACAACATGAAAATGCATATAGAAATAGAAAAGAGGGAGGGGGGAGATGATGAGCCCCATTAGGGCGACTTCCTAGCGTGGATGCAGCTCCGATGATGCGCAAAAGGTCCAGGAGATTGCTGAAGTCGCCCTCTTCACGTTCCTTGCTCCATTGGTGGTGAAATGAGTGAGTTGTGAGGAGTGGAATGTGAAGGGAAATGAGTAGAATGAGTGGCTGCGTGGCTAAGTCTTGTTCAGAGGAAATTTTGGCAGCCCTTCGGGGTGATCATGAGGCTCTCCTCGTCCATGAGGAGGGGCCTTGCTTATATAGAGCTTGGAGTGAGAAAATTGGGTATTATCTCCTCAAAAAGATGTGGAAATTATAAATGGGGGATAAAGCTCTATCAAAATCGGATGTAGAGTCCTTAGGGGAGCTTAGGAGAGTCCCTAGGGCCAAGGATCCGCTCAAGGGGCCGGGATAACTCTCTTAGACCAAGTCAAAATGCATGGGAGGATAAATAGGATGTGGTTATGGAGGCCAGAGATCTCGGTCCTTGTCGCGTCAGATCGCGGGGTCGCGACTAGAGACGCGACGGTGGGGGGGACGCGACAGTATTGCCCACGTGCATGGATAATGCATGGTCTGTCGCGGCCGCCTAACCCGTCGCGACTAGAGTCGCGGCGCCACGATGTGTCGCGACAAAGGAATCCGAATTATTTTGGATTATCCTCTTTAACCACATGATAAATAGGAGTCACATCCTCTAAGGACTCTTTCAAGTGATAGACTTCGGGATTTCAAGGCATTTTTAGTGGATTAATGGGCTCAAATCAAGGCGAATGATGGGCTCAAGGTGAGTGACCAATTAGGGGCCCACTAAGATAGCAAGAAATGTGGTTCAACCCATTAGTCATAATCGGGTTGTCTACAGTCGCGTTCTGACCCAGTGCAGCAGGACTCAAACAACAGTGAAATAAAATGGAAAAACACAAAATCTAAAGGAAAACCACACACATGAAGGATTGAACAAGGTAGGGGAAGACGGAGACAAGCACGATAGGCACTAGAAGTCCCACCGTAATTGCCAAAATAATCACGTGAATTGATCCCCAAATAAATATGATTAAATTAAGAAAAAGACCATGATCGCCACCAAAGTAGTTGCAAAAGATGATTATATGAAAACTATGTGCTAACTATCTTGGAAATAGAAAAACAAAGTGCAGAAGGAACCTGGTTCAATGAACATGACAAGAATCCTATCACCTTCTGAAGAATGCGACTAGATGAGCGTCACCTTCTGCAACAGAAGAGGGAGACTGTAGTTCTTGTTCTTCCTACCCTCAACCGGCCAAGGAGCAAGAGCCTCGTGCTTGTGCTATCTTCTTTAACCTGCCAAGAACATCAAAAGAGGGAAAAACCCATCAGAAATTCATTTTGTGGAGTATCAATCCCAATATAATTGAAGAACATAACAATATGGAGGGAACTCACGTGGGGGAGGTGTTTCAACCTCTCTAAGTGTTTAAAATAGGTGTGTGGGACGTGAACTAATGAAAAACTATGAAAAGGAAGAAATCTAAACGTGTATGCATGAAGAAAATTGAAAGAATAGGATGAAGAACATGAGAAGAAAAGGATAAAGGGGAAGAAAACGCACTAGTGGGCACTTCCTGGTCATCTGGAGGCTGAAGAGTCTTCTGGAAGTTCGTAGCTCTCTGGGAGAGGAAGAAGTAGATGCCAAGAGTCTTAAAAACTGTGCCCTATAAACACTTTTATAGGCCATTATTCTTGATTCGGATGTGAAGAGAATAATGAGCTAGAATCTAAGTTTAGGTAATTGTGATGATGCAAAGAGAGTTAGAACATGGCAAGGAGGTTTTGAGGAAGGTTTCCTACAAGTTTGTCAGGATTTGAAGACCTCTATACCCATCAAAAGACGTATTTCATGTATAGCAAGGGTTAGAGTGGGAATAGGAAAGCCAGTTGCATGTGCATGGGAAGGAAACAAGAACACGACATCCTGTCTGTCGCTACTAGATTGCGACGCCTCGATACGTCGCCTTCCTTAGAAGGAAGTCTTGAAGCATTTTCTGGCAAATTTTCAGGGAATTAAAAGGCCAAATGATAATGCGACGTATCGGGTTGTCGCCTTCTTGAAATGATCGATTATTTCTTGGAGGCAATCGATGGAGATATGAACGCGACAGGTAAGGCGTCGCCTCCTGAATATGAACGCGACAAGGGCATTATCGCTTTCATGATCTTTCAGCATTTGACTCATTCAAAGTGTCCATTCTCCTTGCATAAGTATCTGATTAACATATGGTTTGTGGCGTTTGGATTCCCAACTCAGAGAGTTACAAGATGATGATGAAGACTGATTGATTTGACCAGGAAGAGCCCACTAGGGTAATGAACTAATAGAGAGATACCATGATCGGATAAAGCCAGCTTGGCGATGATGAGCCAACGTGGGGCGTCAATGATGTGACAAGGAATTTGGCTCGGCTTATGGTTCAGAAATGGGTGTCTACAATCCCGAGGGTGAAGAACAACCATGAAGTACTAGGGGAACACTGCTCAAGCAAAATGCCATCTACTACGACCCTATCTCATTTGCCCGCCGCGGAAGGTGCTACTGTGAAGTCTCATCTGAAAAGGAGGGAATGAGCTTCACGAAGAAGCCCAATAGGGACTACCAATCTCTCACTGGTTTCAACAAGCAAAATAGATATATGTTTTAAAATAATTAAGCAAGATAATCTATTCTACGAATAGAGTAAGTGCAAAAGCAGCAAGTAAACTACATGGCCATCGATCTAAAACATGTCGAGACTAGAAACCCATGTAAACACGGCACTGGATGAACCCCAAGGCTGCAAACACAGACAGAGAACAATTGTCCGGACGAAGACACTAGCCACAGAGAACAACTACCACTAGTCAACCGGTCAGAAGCACCACGCATCTTACCCTCGACCACTAGTCTGGGTCTACCACCTCCCGTCGGAGTGAGATGTGGACTACAAGTAACCACACAATTGTCATAGTCTGACCGAACTACAGTCGATGCCTGCCCCTCTAGATGGTACCAGAACCATGTAGTGTAGGCAGTGAGAAGGACTAGCTGATCTGCACCGGAAGAATGCCTAAACCACCTCGGCGTAGCAGACCAACCAAGAGAGCTCTGTAAACAACTCTGTGTCGTTGTCCACACATTTTCCCCATAGCTACTAGAGTCTGTAACTCGAGCACACCCATCACCTGCACAACTCCCTCAATCGGCGCGTGGGGACTGTGTGTCCCAGGTAATGGTAACAACCTCTAATGAGACAAGCCCTCAAGTTCTAAGTATCGGGCGAACGACTAGTGTAAGACCGTGCTAGGAACAGCACAGGTGCCAAGAAACTAGAGACACAACGAAAGGATCTCCGACCGGACTCACTTCACTCTCTGTCTGAGAAGGTGATAGGGTCACTATCATTTTCTCAGAGGAGGCGACACAACGGTTGTCACTACCAGAATGCGACACTAAGCCTGTTGCGACTTGGGTTAGAAGACAACGGGGGAAGCATCGCATTATGGGTCACGACAAGGACCTTGTCATGGCAACAGACAGAGGTCTGGGTGCCCACTTGACACCTCCAAAACCCGAAACAGTAAACCTGTGACGGCCCTGGATATTTATGCCCATTAAGGCTCCATATCCAGATCCGCCTCCGCGAACGGACCGAAGTCTCGCAAGGGATATCTCACACAAGTGTCCAGTAAGAATATAAAGACAACTACACAGTATAAAACACAAGAAAGTACATGTGCTTATACCTGTATATAACAATTTACAACTATCTCATTACATTATTACATGTCCAATTAAAAAGTACAACTACCTGGGGCATACCCCGAGGGAGCACAAGCTCACAAAACACTACTAACTTGACTCAGCTGCTTGTGGTACAAGTCTGACACAACGTCTCCACAAGCCGAACCAACGGTAAGCCCTGAAAAGAACTGTAGGGAAGTGAGCCTCAACAAGTCACAGGCTCAGCAGGGGCTACCCAAAACAACAACAAAACTACGAACACCTTAACCCTAGAGGGTCTCATTGGCAAACCAATAGCTAAACCATTTCATGCTCACAACAATTGAATTTAAGCTGCAATTAAATATAACACCTTAATCAAACATAATCGGAAGGTAAGAAGAAACAATAGGACTAGTTTTGCATCACTAGTCCACACAACAATGAAACGCCCAAGCCTTAAGCCTCACAGGTAAACCATAACAACAACTGGTCGCCTACGCTTTAAGCCACACAGGCAAGTCATTGCCTAGGCTGCAAGCTTCCCAGGCGAACCTCAACTTCGTGGGTAATAGGACAGTCAACCAAATGCGGGTCCATTAAACCACAAACCACGATATATCAGAAGCTACACACACCAGGTACATGATCGGCTACAGCGGGCCAATCCATCACATACTAAAACCATAATCGAAAGCTTACCTAAAGAAAGGTAAAACACAACAAGTGGAAGGTCCCATCACATGACCTCCACGGAGCACAGCTCCACCAAACCACAGTACGCCTAGGCCACAAGCCTCATCAGCAAATTACCCACAAAGGGTAACAAGATTGGCAACCACAAGCCAATCCATTTCACAGTAAACCATAAACGGAGACTTACTTAAAACAGATAAAATACAACAAGTGACAGGTCAATCCATAAGACCTCCACAGAAACAAGAGTATTACCTCAATACCTAGAAAAGTTGTGTACACTTTAAAATCGCAAAGCAACCCACAAAGGGTATTGGTACCTACTACCCGAGGTACAACAACACAAACACCCGTACGAAGGGTACAAGTAGGTGATAACACCACACAGAACCACAACTTTACTGTGCCATCACTTAGGCACAACATTACACATGAAACCTCAACCGACAAGTCACACAAGCCACAAAGAGCCGGCAAAGCACGATTCGGAAAGAACGACACCACCAAACGGGAACGAACTACTGGCTGATCAGGCCAGTATCCAACCCGGACAACACAACACAAGAACAAACTCTCAGTCTCACAGTCAAGGAGGAAAGGTCCAACTGCCGCTCCACAAGAACAAGTCAAACAACTGTGGAGACCAACCAACACAACACCTGCAGACACACAGCTGCAGGTCCATGCATGTCACCTCTAGAGTCTCTGGCCGGAGCACCCTAAAGTGAGGCACTGGAAAACAGGGCTAGCTGGGGACCAGTGACGTCTACTGGTGTCCGTACCCCCAACTACGAGCGCGCTACAAGTGACTGCACCCATAAACACAAGCCGCTGCCCTACTGTCGTCTTTCTTCAGCCGGACGTACAACTCAAACATAGGAGTGAGGGTGTCCAGGAAGACGACACAGACCTCGACGGTACACATAGTACCGGACCAACCCCAAGCACAACAAGTACACGAGCCTGGCTCACAAAGAACCTGGGGTACCTGACTAGAGAGGCATTCCGGAATAGGCGCCGGACCACCACACTCGGCAAGCTCAAACCACGATATATACACAAACACTTTCTATTACCAATCACGGTACATATGTTAGGAATAGCTCGTCCCAGTCACCCTGTGACTTACAAGCTAACCTACATAATCACACACATAAACCATATTAATAATAACACCACGGCCTGTCATCGGTCACCTTGTGACCTCCACTGCCACACTAAACACAGTACACGATAATCACGTAATAATCATACTATACTTTACTAATTTTCATCGAGGATAACTTATAAAAGATCCTAAAGGATCAAGGCTAGGTTCAAACGTGAACCTCACAGCCACAACACCACAGACTAACACAATAATTAAGATACAATAAACACAATAACGTACGATGTGCCATGCACACACAAACCACATGCACGGCATCCAAACCACGTAGACACCACGTGTATAATACACCAGCCAAGTGCACCACACGTTATTCACGTAAACAACATGTCCAACACATGGACAACATGTTCCAAGAGCGCTACGGGTGCCAACACACCACACATACTACGTAAACCAAGCTGATTACGTACATAACACATTAACCACATAAAACATGTCCACCTCATGAGCAATACGCTCCTGAGCGTAACAAGTGCACTAGCTCCACTTGTCATTGCCATGCACAATAAATACGAATAATCGTTTAACCACCACACTGAAAGCATGCATGTCCAGACCTCTCAGCTGAGGTCGTGACAAGGGAATAGGTCGCCTTCAGAATGCGACCCATCGACTTGTCGCGTTCATAACACGAACGCGACGGGTCGAGCTGTCGCGTTCAGGATGCGACACTCTGGGCCGTCGCCTTCACAGGCGCAAACCCTAATCCGGGAACAATTCCACAGATCACCATTCCAAACCACTCAAATCACAATTAATTCTCATTTCTTGCTTTAATGGATACCCTAGCATGGTATCTACTGTTTGTAAGCCTTTAAACGAGCTAAATAGGCGCCACAAGCAATCTAAACCACAAAACAAGGTAGAACTCCCTACCTTCGCGAAGAACGCGAAAAACGGAGATCCCTCGGCGTTTCCCCCGCTCCACACGACGTCCTCGCGGTGAGAACATGCCCCACGCACCTCCAGAACCTCAAACCGCTTGGAGGAACCCTGCAGCAGCTCCCCCTGGCCGAGCAGAGCTTCCCTGCTCTGTTCGTCGAAAACCCCTTTAAAAATGCACAGCGGTTGAGAACGCGACGTAGCCCTACGTCGCCACCTGAACGCGACGTGGGAGGCCGTCGCCTTCCCACTCTGACGTCAACAAGCCCTGCTCCGCGCGCGACACGTGGCGTGCATGCAGACGTCAACCCAAACAATGGCAACAGGAACGTGACCACCAGGGCTGTCGCGTTCAGAACGCGACGGCGCCACCCTGTTGCGTTCACAGACAGAAAACCTGTGAGCACTTTGGGCCCAATCTGGCGGCCCACCAAGCCTTACAACACGCGTAACACCTAAAACATGCACTAATGGGCCACACATTGCCCACCAAACCCACTAAGCAGGGATCTGCAAAGATCCGAAAAATGCGCGATGTGACATTATTATCACCTAAAAAAGAATGTCGTCCTCGACATGCAAAACAAATCACAACAAACCGGATTATCACCTAAAAAAAAAACAAAACCGTATATAGAGCAAGTAGGATACGCTTCCTTTGTATCTTTCTCTTTCATCTGCGCTAACTGATCCATCTGTTCATTCCCATGTTTGTTCTGCCTTTCCTTTCTTTTCAATTCATTCCACAACTGCCTTATTTGTAATTTCATCTGCTATTTCCTTACTTTTTATCCGTAGGCGATTCTGCCTTGCTGGTGGCG